>OY776300.1:26580770-27159361 GCA_963675345.1 Trididemnum clinides | reverse complement strand
TTCTGTTTGTATCAGGAAAATATCTAACGAAACTCTTCCTCAAATATATTTAATTACATTGTCTTCCGAGGGTATACAGTTGGCTACGTATTCTCAAAATTTCTGATATAAATTTCCCAAACAATAGCCTACTTGTCGTCCAAAAATGTCACATAAAACTATTTGATGAACCAGTACCCTAAATTTAGCGCTGCATCTATGAAATTTCTGATAAATGTTACTCAAACTTTATTAATGAATATTTGATTACAAAATATAAATTACATCTACATAAATTCGTGACAGAAACTGACCAAATTTAACTCACTTTGTATTCTCCTCCTGTGACGTTTTCCTTTTCAAAATGGTAGTGTTGGTGTAACTCCTCAGAATGTTGACATTGTACGAAGCGCATCTGTCGTTAGGATCCCATTTAACTGTGAAGCCACGTCTGCTCACCCCGCCCCAGGGTATTGCGCAATCAATGGCGGGTAATACTGAAAAATATATAACACGAAGATGTTGACAGGAACTTCTTTAGAAATATTATATGCGGATCGTGAACACATTGCTAAAATGTTATTTAAGAAGAAAGTACTCACCAATTAGATCAAAGTGCCATTTTAAATCGTTTTTTATAAATATGAAATTCTGGGATATTTTGTTTGCAATACTTTTGTTTTCTAAGTAAACTAAATTGAAGACTCGTTTTTTTTAAGATTCATGAATAAACAGTGTTGCATAAGTTTTGTTTAGGAGTCGGTGTTGAAGTGAGAAGCTTGTAATAATAAAAAGACAAACTTTGGAATAGAATAGATCATACGTAAACATTTACACATAAAAAGCTTTCACAATTTCAGGTAAGATTGGATATAGGCTACTACAGCAAAGACGAAACCGATTGACATTTTTGTGGCTTGGCACGACAGGTGGCCAAAATATTTTACTGACAAATTGACTCGCCCCATGACCTGTATATATTCACCTGAAATTTTGGTGTTTTGTTCGGAGAATTGACCAGCAAACCGTTGGGTCGATTGAAAAACCGCATAAAAAAATTATTTGTTTTTCTATGATCTGATAAGCAAAATATACAAATAATTTCTTGATGAGAAAGTTTAGGTGCCACATTATGAAGTCTGTACCACTGGTATAATTAGTGATGCAACCAATCAAAACATCACATTATGACGCAACAACTTGAAGGGGTTTGATTACAATTGGCTACCATAGTTTGTAATTTACAGTAGCCTGTAGCAAAGCAATAAAGTTCCAAGCAAAAGAAGAAACAAACACAAAAATTCGTAAAAGAATTTTATGTACTGTGAGAATAACTTTTGATTCTCATTGAAGAAAAAGTTTTCGATTGGTGATGACCCGCCAGCTAGCTGCCCCTTAATGATCTCAAACCCACCCCGCCGGTGATATGGCTTCAGTCGACCAGATTAAATTCCGTCTCTGATCTACAGCTTTGCGTGGCGTGCAGCATTATTAAATGTAACCGACTCGCTTAACAATTTCTCTGTTTTGTTCAACATACTTCCTAATATTTGGTACAAAACGCTTCCTAAAGATGAAAATCGCTTTACAATTTATATGTTTTGTACAATATACATACTTCCTAGAGTTGCAATTTATCAGTCATTGCAAACAACAATCTCTCAATGATGGTCGCAGTAATACGACTTAACAGCTTTTCAAAAACTTCCAGCATTAAACTATAAACTTCCAGCGGTCAATTCACAATTCGGCAGCTTTGCTTACAAGCTTGAAATATTTAGATTATAGTATTACATATGATCTGGATATTTTGCTTTCATATTTACCTGGTCTTTGGCCGTAGCTGAGCGTCAGTATTCCAGCAAATGTTACCAGTGCAATATGCTGTAAATGCGTCATCATTTGATGTTATCCAACACTGAATGATCAGCGCATGATGTGTCAGGTTTATATAGCCCGAAATCATCTTTTTTCAAAAACATTCTTTAAAGCACGCAGCCAGACAAATTTAACTTCTAAGCTTGATGCGAATATGTACAAAACTTAAAATTTGAGCAGCTACGAACAGGGTTGCAAGACTTGGCCTTTTTACGGCCAAACACCAAAAATTTGGCTTTTTTCAAAGCCTTTGGCCGCCGAATTTTTGTTTGGCCTTTTGGCCTTTTTTGGCTTTTTTTAGTCTAACGTTAGTACTGGTGCAGAATTGATATTTTAGCTAAGGTCTGGCTCGCAGCAACACCAGTTACAATCTTGATTAATAAATCGTGTCCGCTCACCAATTACGCAGTGTGTATTTGACTTGTTTTGTCATAGGAAAGACTATGTATTAACGATGTTCATTAAACCATATCACTAGATCCGCGCAAGTGTAGCCAGATTGGCTATTTTCGACCAAAAATAGGCTAATTCTAAGAATACTTGGTGGGTTGCAAGCTTGCTTTCGGCAGCTCGCAGATGTTGATATCGACGCGATGGCGTAGTGGTTAGAGCGTCTGCTTCGTAGATCTGGGGTTTATTCCCCTTGTCGAGTCATACCGAAAGACTTTAAAAAATGGTATCTATAGCTTCCCTGCTTGGCGCTCGGCATTTATGGGAGGTTGTGGAGAACAAGCCGGCAAGTTCGCTTGTTGTGTCCTTGAGCAAGGCACTTAACAGGACGCCCCACCTTTATGTGGAAGACAGGTGACCCGGCAATGGCAACTCCCGAGCGAGTGCGGACTTACGGTCCAATACATAGCGATACATCGCTTTCTCGTGAATGGAGGATAAATATGGCAAATAAAAAAAAAATGTTGGAAATGAAAATTATTCATTTCTTGGAAATGTAAAAGGATATAAAGCTGCAAAAATCTTTGTCTTGTCTTATTTTTAGCAAGGATCATTTAGCAATTTGGTACCGTTACTATAATTGCAAACAGTATCCTTATTTTTTAATTTGTTTGTTTTTAGCCATAAATTTTCTTAATTTGGCTACCCTGGCGGGTTTTAATGTAACTTTTGGTAACAAAAATTTTAAAAACTGAAAAAACTAACGCGCCTTAGGCAGTAGAGTGAGTGGACCAGTAGGCTATAATCTGTAACCAGTTGAATAAGTTGGATCGATTTCACACAAGCAGGGCTAGCATTCTCCACATCATGGTTTGTATAACAGACTGTATAATTTGCGAGGAAACAGAAAAATCTTGTCAAATGTAGATTTTGGAGTCAAGTTTGTGGCAGAACGTGAAAAGTTTGGTCAAGATCATGGCTTGGAAAGATCTCGTGATATTGTTGCAATAAAGATTACTTGTGGGCAAATGATGCTGGTAGCTGTAGAACAAATAAAAAAGAGATTGACCTCAACACAAAACATGTTTGAAAATCTGACAACAATAAGTCCCAAGATTATTCTAAGCCAAATAAGCAGATGTTCATTTATTGATTTATCATTTTTGAAGTTATTTGCTGACAAATTGACTCTGTTAGAAGGTCAACATCGAAAGTTCATTCTGGTCGATTGGAAAAATGAGGAGATTTTTAAAGCAGAAGGAATTTCAGTCTATTACCCTAAAAAATTTTGGGTATCGATTCTGCAGCATCCCTTTTCAAGGATTTGGCTCAATATGTTCTAACTTGTCTCATTACTCCGATCAGTAACGCAGTCGTTGAAAGAATTTTTTTTTACCCACAGCTGTAAAGACGAAACCAAGAAATAGAATGGAAACGAAGTTCTAAGAAGCTATTATCAGAATTAGAACAGACATGTTGCTGAAGGGCAACTGTTGCAAAAATTTGTTTGTATCGAAGAACATGTTGCTCCGATTCATGGCTGATATTGTCTACAAACAGACAACCAGCAGCAGCATAGAAGATGCAATGCAACTCCTTTATTAAAACTTTGCTTTTTGGGTATAAAATTTGCAGTAATTTTTAGTTTTGTGCTGCTTGCACAGTTTTTTTAACTTTGGCCTTTTTGGGCTCATATTTGGCATGTTTTTTGAGCCAGTTTGGCGTTTTCAAATTTTTGGGTCTGGTCACCCTGGCTACGCAGCCAGTCATTGCGCAAGAGACATACCGTGATCTATTAGCCAAGGCTGCACTAGAGCGCAACTTGTAGCATTGGATGATGAAATGCGCGTTCGTGCTCATGTATCATACATTAGGTTTGATGTTGACGTCGAAAGTAAATTAAAAAAGGCCTTCAGCCTTGCAAAGACAAAAATGACCTCAATTTTTAAGATAGAATTCGATCAAGATCAGAAAATTTTGCATACAGAAAGTTGAGTTGGTCTTCAAAGAAAAAAGGTGGGTCCTCCTACTCATACAGAAAATAACCAATTAGCAAGATCTAAAAGTTCTGAATTCACAAAAATGATTTCTAAAAATATTTTTTATCTTTAGGCGAAGAGGTGGCATACTCAAGATCACTCACTCTTGGTCATGGGATGAAATAAAATCTGCAAAGCAGCCTGCAACACCGAAATATGTGAGTATCCCGTTATTAGGCTTTGATAGGCGTTTATGATGTGTTGGTGGGTTGAAAATTTTCATCTTGTGGTCTTCAACTCGTACATCGTTTGTAAACTATTGTTTTAATTTTGCTTGTCTCCGTATTTCTATGATTTTAATTGCTGATATTTGGCGGCAGCGGCTGTGAGTTTAATTCCTACGATGGTCGTGTTATCATTCCTATAGAAAAATGAAGGTAGGGAATTAATTAAAGGGCTATAAATGGACGGGTATCAGAGTCCGTGGTTAGAAAGAATTCTTGACAACAAGATAAAAGTCTTCGTGTTTAAAAAACAGCACACATCGGAAAAAATATTGGGCGCAGATACCAACTGAGCCATTATATGTTGGAGTATTTCCTTTCAGTCGTCTCTCGAGTTTCGAACCTAGTTTCTCTTGTTTTTAGTTTTATTGCTCATTCCTTATTTTTACTATTTGAGATTTCTTCTCGCAAACCATATCGGTAATTAATCGATTTTATAAATCCCGTTTAATTTTTTTCTGGCCTAGTTTTTCGCCCTTGGCAACTTTTGTTTATAAATCATTGCTATCTCACAAATATAGCTGTCCGCTTCGCATCTGTTACTTAGTTTGGAAATGAGTTTACCACTGTTACATTCACTTCGTAAACCTTTGCTTTTTGAACGCTTTTGGACAATGTTTGATGGTTGTTTCGATCTGATCTCGGATCAAGCTACAGTAGGTGAGTGCTTCGATGACTTTACTTTTATGTATTTGTGTTTATTTTTTTCATAGAAAACCGTACCACGCCTTATTCTGCATGTATCAAGTTAAACTATTTATCGACTTTATGATTGTTCCAGCACCGTAATTACGTCACCTTTCTTTTACCTTTTTTCCTCTTACCACACATCTTGCTAATTAACGGCGACACAGTAGAAACTTAACTGTTATTGAGCACCGATGGAGTTGAAAATTTTACTGCTTAGGATTATGACGTAGATAACCCTCGTTTTTACCGCTTTTACTATCGTTTATTTGCTCTAAAGTTTGTATATTAAGGAAATCTATGCTGAATTATTGGATTCTTTTTACAAGCTTTGGAAGGACAGCACCAAGGTCTCGGCGTTCCTCTGAGACTCTTTATTCTTAACATAAAGAAAAATAATCGAGGTATAACTATCCATCGATTCTCGACTATTATCAAAGAAATTCAGCTCCTACCTTCAAGAATCGAAGATATCGGGGAAGTTTGGATTATCTGCTTAACCTGGAGCTTGCGGCCACTGTCATACTTGTATCTCTTGGAACTGAAGTCATTGTACTCAATAATTTCTATCTGACAACTCGCGCTCGCATCTTCAACCACTTCAAGAAAAACTGCTTTAATTATTCGCCATCATCTCTGATGACGTGTCTTTTTACACTTCCTGATCATTACTACTGGTTCTGCAAATTTTTTTAAAATATGTTTTCAAATCTACTTTTTTTAAAATAAATTTGTTTTAATTAGTATACCCTTTGTTGCGAACAGTTCAATTATATGTTGTCTATGTTTCCCGCCTAGCGCCGTAGCGAAGTTTGCCATTGCATATGTCTCTCAGATTTGAAATCAGTTCTTGTATTTTATTTTTCGAATTTCAGGTTTCAATAAATATCGGCGTTCTGTATTCATTAGATAAAAAAATTATTAAAAGTATATACGGTTTTGAACAATCTAATTTCTTTCAATATCCTGGTAATAAAATTACAAATGTTGAGGACAACTGTCAACCTACTTTATTATTTAGCTATACACCACTGATGCTGTAGCATGTAAAATTTGTAGGAATGCCATTTATAAGCCTTTACAATAAGCGTGATACTCGGTTGACTGACTCCAATTTCAGCAGCAAATCTTTGTGTACTTTTGTGGGGACTCTGTGTTATTTTTATGAGATTGTAACGGTTGTGTTTTCAGCGGTTAATGTACGTGGTCTACCACTTCTTAGATCTTCGGCACATCCAGTTCCTCAAAATTTACAATAGCTTTTGCCACGGTATTGTGGGTTATGTTGGTTCCATGCTTTCTGTTTAATTCTGCTGCAATGTTGCTACTACTTCCAGATATGATCATCATTATGATCTTAATTCCTTGTTCTTTTGCCAAAGACATCTTAAGGGTATGTAAATATAAATCTTAAAATGGAAAAAATAACCAGTTATGGTTAAACAAGATGGTGGATGTATTATCTTTTCAAGAAATGTAATTAAGAAATTATACCCCAATGTATGACAACTTTTTAACCCCCATTAGCTCAGTATTTTCTTTTTTGAATCACTGCATTAGGCTCACTATTTATGACTTTTCATTATTGTACGCCTATTTGTATGATCTATAATTTCTGGCTGCGCGTACGTTGCTTGGCCTCTGGCATTAAGCGCGGAATAGGGAAGAGGAAACTGGGTCGGGTACGTTTCGATGACATGCCAACTCGCTGCCAAAATATATAACCCAAACCCCAACCCAAAATTATTGCAATAGTGTCATATAAAAATAAGCCTGGTATAGAGTCGGCGACATCGAGTAGGGCCATTTCTGAGGAAACTGGCCTGAAGTCGAGCACTAAACACTTAAGTTTAGTCATGGTTTCGAAGTATAATCTACTGACAAGGATCAGGTGCTAAAGATGCGATTTGTGATTCCTGCCAGATTTCACACGAGAAATTGTCGGTTTGTTGAACTTGGTCAATATGTCTTTGAGTTTGAGATTAGTCAGGCTTGCGACACAACTGTACAAAAAGGTCACTAAAACATTTGTTTCAACCAACCAGTATGTTAACTCTGTAATGTATCATTGTTGGGGCTGTAAAAATTTCTCGATTGAAGGAATTAATTCCAGTTACAGTTACTTATTTCAAAAAGTAACGTAATTCTAATTACAACTCCTTCTTCTAAAAAGAAACTAATTCCAATTACGATAATACATCTTAGGAAAAAGGAACGTCAGATTATAAATTCCTTTACAAATATCATCGCTTGTTGTAATCGATAAAATTCTATTTTGTTGATTGGCTTTTTCCCAAGCTTAAACATGGTTTTGAAACAGATGTGATTATGTCATTGGAACTGACATTTCTTCCTGCATACTTTTTTCATAGTTATAGGTAGGGCCTGCACAACTGAAAGCAGGTAACCAATATCGGAGCAACAAAATCGGGTCTTACTAAAGACAAGTTGATCTAAATTTGCTCTGTCGCGCACCTCCAATTGGAAGGTAAGCATCAATAAACAAACTATAATTTCACACTTGATCAAACAAAAGATTTATTACACTTGGTCAGTAAGCACTCTTCAAAATGTTTATCTGGTATGCATGTTCTTTGAGGTCTCAAAATCCATCCCCCAAAGCTGAGCATACGCTCACATGCCGCGCTCGAAGGAAGGGGGGTATTCAGTTCTATTGTCAAATTTCTTAATGGAGAACATCGTCCCTTGTAAATAGTAAAGTCTTCCAATTCAGATTACAAATAAACATCAAGTACATGCTTTGTAACTCCTCGGTTTTCTTTTAAAAAATCGATTTGGTGATTCTTCTTCAAGGGTTTCTGAGTTTTTGTCGTGCGAGAGAACGTTATCTTCTTTTAATCGATCTTTGATGTAGTTGATATCTAAAAACAAATTTTATAATGCTGCACTCCTGTTGCGACGTTTTTCTTTTAAAGTCGTATTGTAAAGTGAAGATGAGAATTTCTTCTATAATTGAATCGCTTTTACCACAAAATTTTAAATGGATAATCACAACAAAATTTATTGTAGATTACTATTTACTAAATAGGCTTACCAATAAGAGCTAAGGTAAATTAATCAGCTGTTGGACGCACCCACCCCAAAAATAATGAAAATAGTAACAAGTTTTTACGATCAACCAACAGATACTTAGGTCGAAAAAATTATTTTACGCCAAAAGTTGTACCAGACATTATAGTGAGCTAAAAAATTGTAATTTAGAAAAAAAGTTTACGATTTACCTTTCTGCAATTGGAAATTGTCTTCTGTCCAAGTATCTTTTAAATTTTGGAAGAAGAATAGATGAAGTAATCACTTTCTCGTTACCAATAATATTGCCAAACCTCGTGTGTATTCCGTCAATTATAGTATCAATTAACGGAATGAAAGCCAGCCTTTTCTCTCTTTCAATTTTTCTTTTCCATGGACTCGGTCAAATATACTATGTTAGGTAGCAAACTGCCCATAAATGTGTCGACTTCACTTGTAATATGTCCAGGGCGGTGGCAAGAGGTTTCATTATACTTTCGTATAAAGGAAGAAATTCAAGCTCGGAATCTCAAAACCTGCAATTACAAAAAAATAATGTTTTACAATGTTGCAATTTTTTTCAAAATCTTGCGTAAAATTTTAAATAAATTATTGCAAGAGAATTCCTAGCGGTACATTTGAATTGATAATGCATTGATAAATGCTGCTACGGAATCAACGCTGTTTGGTAAAAGCCAGTTGAGAATAAAAATATAATTGAGATACTAGGACTTGTCGCGCAGTTTAAATGAAAAGGTATTGATTGCAACAATAATGGTAAGGCCTTAAGCATCAACTTAAACGCAAAACCACCCAGGCTCTAGTAGACCCTGTAATTAACTGATACCTGAACACACACTGCAGTGGTAGCCATAGGAGTAATAAAGTCGGTATGAACAACATACAGCAACATACCTGGGTAAGTCCAGCCGTTGACAGATATTGCACAATGCTTGAGATCCTTTTATATGTGGTTCAATTATCTTGTTTAAACGTCGCACTGCATCATACACAGAATTCCATGGCGTGGAAGAAGGACGTTTAGTTTGCAACGAGCTTTCGTTTTCCACGACTTCAGCTGCAAGAACACTTCTGTTTGTTTTATTCCATAAAGCTTGACATTTGGCAAAAGTCCCTCGGCTAACTTTTTTATATTGATGGTTTTGCTCTGCAACAGCGGCGTCAGTTGCGCAAATAAAGTTTAATAAGTGTGCAGCACATTTGTGATGGGGTGGCAGTTGCGAGTTGAGATCTGTTGATAAAATGTCACTAGCATCAATTGCGCACACACCCAGATCATTTTCAGATGGAGCTAATGCGCTAAACGCTTTTACAAAATTGGATATACTGTCAGTGGTAGTTTTAATTACTTTGATTTTAATGCCATATTTGCAGTACATATCTTGAAGTTGGTCAGCTAGCAGATCGTAAGTATGGCTTCCCGTTAACCGTCGACATGCTAAGGCAGCAATTTTTCTTTTAAAATTATCGTAGCACAACCAGTGGACAGTAACACCCAAATAACAGCGCCGATGAGCAGTCCAACAATCAGCTGTTGTTGCTACGAATTCAACGGAAGCCATTGCACTTTTAACAGCTGCTTTTGAAGACTCATGCTTCTTCTCCAAGGTTTTAACAATAGAATAGCGAGAAGGAATTGCCACTTCGGGTTGGCAAGTAGTGATAAATTTTTTTTAAAATGCTTGCTCAACAAATGAAAATGGTAGCGTTGATTCCGTCACCATGTTTAACACCAGCCCAGCAAGTTCACTCTCCGTAATTGAAATGCGGTTGCTCCTTGGTTTTGACCACGATAGTTTCGCCTGCTTCATCGTTTGTTGTGATGACGGAGCGGGTCGTTTCAGTGTTTGAGTGGCAGTTAACCATTAAATTCCTCCAAATTTCCCGGGGGAATGCGCTGCAAATCAAAAAAAAGCTTATGTAGTCGTAGTAGGTTACAAACGTTTATCACATAAATTACATTGACCCCAAGAAAAGTTGGAGTTGAGTTGAAGCGGAGGCGGGAGCCGAGTAAGAGGAGGTTGGGCTGGAGGTTAGCTTGGTGGGGATCCACTGAGAAGAAGGAGGCCTCACATTTGCTCGGATTGAGAGGAAGACACCAGTACTCAGACCAGCGCTCCAATGGAAACAGAGCTCCTTGCGTGGTCTCCACCGCAGTGGGGACCGAGGGAGAGAAGGACCAAATGGCCAGATTGTCAGCGTAAAAAGAGCAGCTGACGGAAGAAGGCAGAGAAGCCGAAAGATCATTGATGAAAAGAGAGAAAAGTACAGAGCCAAGAACGGATCCTTGCGGAACACCTCGACGGACTCGAAAGGAACCACTTTTGTGATTTTGATAAACCACGCAAGGGCACCTGTCAGAAAGAAAAGATTGATTCCAACGAGCAAAGCAAGGAGGGAGGCCAGCCGAAATCAGTTTGTGAAAAAGGGCGGGATGCCAGACAGAGTCAAAAGCTTTAGAGAAATCGATAGTAGAGAGAATTGTCGGAGAGCCCGGCTTGAATTTGTTAAACCCATCCGAAATGGACTGAAAAAGATACAGAATTTGATCTAGTGTAGACCGTCCAGGGCGGAAACCGGCCTGGCGGGAAGAGAGAATGGAATTAGATTCCATAAAGAAGAGTAGTCGAGATAGAATGATGCGTTCAAAAAGCTTTGAGACGCAGAAGGTGAGAGAGATAGGCCGGAAGGAAGCAGGAGAGTCGAGAGGCTTTCCCATCTTGTGTATGGCAATAATAGAAGATGTCTTCCAGATGGAAGGAAAGGAATGCAAAGTCCAGGAGAGATTGAAGATGTGAAGAAGAAAATCCATGCCAGAGCGAGGAAGATGCTTTAGCATGGGATAGGCAACTTTGTTTGGGCCAGTGGCAGTGGAGGAGGAAAGGTTAGAGGCAGCCGCATGAAATTCAGCGAGAGTAAAAGGAGAGCAAAAGGACGAGGGAACGTGGCTGGGCGGAGCTCAGAGAAGTAGCCTCTGGCTCTGCTACGCAGGGCCTTTGGCTGAGAAACGGAAAAGTGGGATCTCAGGTAAGCGGCGTAGACCGAGGCCGATTTCCTAGGAGAACAGTTGAGAAGTAAGGAGAGCCAATGATAGAGCGAAGAAGAGAGTGCACAGATTTAGGGTTAGATTTAGGTGAAAGAGAAGAGTAAGTCGTCTGCCATGCCTCAGTTTTGGCCTTGGCGATGACTAACGAGGCGCGTCGGGAAGCGGAGATGTAAGCCTGGCGATCTTCATCACTTCTGTGAGCGGCAGCGAAAGCTTTGCGTCTTTCACTAACCGCACTTTCCGCCTCAGCAAACCACCAGGCTTTAGGAGGGTGTTTGATGCGACCGAAAGGAATGGAAAATTTCAATCAGATCAATTCGTTCTTTCAACAATTTATTATTCAAATTTAACGTTTCGCTCCCCTTAGCTGCTGGGGAGCTTCTTCAGAAAACGGTAGCTGTTAATAAGGGAAAATTTGGCCGCATTCAGTGCCAGAGAGGTAAAAGGAGCAGCAGCAGAGGAAAGAGAAAGAGACGAGTATTCCTCTGCAAAGGAACAGTGAGAGTCAAAGTAATAGGCAAACCCATCCCAGCGAGCTTTCTGAAAATTGAAGGAAGGGGGACGCTCGTTAAGGCGATATGCCGGAGAGAGAGGAACAGACAGAAGAATTGGTAGGTGGTCAGAACCCAGGTCCTGAAGCACCTCCCAGGAGCAGGAAATGAGCGAGAAAAAGAGATGTCAGGAGAGGAGCGACTGCCAAAGGAGCGATGGAGAAGCGTGGGTGTATCAGGGTCATTGAGGGGCAGGAGGTCAGAGTAGATGACCCAGTCGAATACTTGTATGCCTACCGTGTATGCCTTAAAACACCACATTTAGTGTCTAATCATTGAAAGGTTTTTCTGTGCCTAATTACCTTTTGTGTGATCAATCTCATGTGAAGATATCAGCTTTAGTTTATATTTGCACGATTATCTCTAACACAAATGGAACCTGGTTCAAAAGTGAACGGTGCGTAAGTCTTGTGCTTTGTGTTGGATTGTTTGGGTTTGTTTCGTATACAGTCCTATGTAGGATATAGGGCTAGCCAGGTGCCACGTTAAGTATCTCTCACTTGGCATGAGTCCCATTGATTACAATATGTCTTTATTATCCGTATCTGAGGGATGGTGTCGCCTATTTTGCTATACAAACGTTGTTCGGATTGTGACTATTTGTAAAAACTAAAAAATAATAATAATAATATCATATATATATAAAATAAATCTATATATATAACAAATTTATTAATTTATATATACATATATATCTTTAGAACTACCTCCTGACGAGCCGCCTTAGGCGAAACAGACTGTAGAGGTGTTTTTAACTTGAATAAATTTCATTTTATTTTATTGCTCTGATTCAATCATTAAGCTCTCTACTGTCAAATCGAACGACTACGTATACATATATAAATAATAATTAATTTCTCGCTTGTAACCGTAAGTAATGCCATGTTAAAGAATTTTCTGTAATTTAAACAAAACATTAAAAGCACTGCAGTGTTTTTAAATTTACTACGCTGTGAAGAGACATGTTGTAAATAGGGGCGGTAAAAGTCATTAAAATCATATTAAAGTCATTTGAATATTAAAAACACTTGCTGTTGGTCAGCCTGTGGTAAAATATTAACAGCCATGGGTACTTTTCAAACTAAGAGATATGACTCTTACTACTTAGTAGCTAGTAGCGACCAGTAATTCTTTCAAACAGAAATTGTGCAGACGGACGTAAACACTATTGCACACTTTATGCTTATAAATTTAATATGTATTGAATATTTGTAGCGATTTTTCAATGAAGCAGTATTGTTTTGTTTGTTTGTTTTTCGAGTGAGTTGTTGCTCAAAATGGGCCTGCATTCAAAAACCTACATACGAGTAGTAAGTTGCGGAGATCAGCATAAACTTGATGCACTAAAAATAAAGTAATTTATTGTCATATATTTAAAAATACAAAAATATCTTTTTAATTTTAGGTCATTAAAACAACCCTAATTATTATCTTGCATTTGACGGTGATCAACCCAATTCAAATCTCAGTTAAGTTTAATTTCTTTTTATTTTTCACCGACTAAATTCATTCTACACCAATCAACAGCCGCCTCAACGTGGTGGTGCGGTCCCCGACCCCGTTTGGGTTGGGTCAAAATGGCTGTCGGTTTTCCCGAAGGTCCCAGTTACCCCGGGCACTCCCCTTCATTTTTTCGCTATGCTGCTCCCTGAACGACCGCAGTAAAGCAGCACACAGCTTTTTCAAAATTGGTCGCCTGTTTTCTCTTTTTCTCTTCTTCTGCCCTTCTCTTTCCCTTCTTCGTCTCCTCATTCTTCTCCTTCTCTTGATGAGCGGTATCGCTCATCCCAAGCCTGGCCCCATCTTTCCTTGCTCAGTGTGCGCTGGAAATGTGACCTGGCGGGGCAGGTCAGTGCAATGCTTCACCTGATCCAAGTGGGTCTATCTAAGGTGCTCACAACTTTCCCTATCCAAATTCAGAGCTCTTGGCAGCTCTCACTCCTGGATCTGCCACCCCTGCCGTAACACTGTGGCTTCCTCCTCGGACTCCTCCTACATGTACATCATCACTATACAATCCAGCCATCAGGCTGCTAATGATGCACTCCCGCCCCACCCTTATCTTCAAACTCTTATCCCCCATCTGCCCATTATACATCTTCTCCCTCTGCCCCCTCACCACCGTCCCCTGCTCCTGGCTGTCCTTCTGCGTCTACTGCTTCCTCTCCCCCTGACTCTCTCAGGGTTCTTCAATGGAATGCTGGAGGTTTTCGAGCCAGGAGCACTGAACTACTTCACTTTCTATCGTCCGATCCTGGCGACCTTATCTGCATCCAGGAATCCAATCTTAACTCATCTTCGTCTTTCCGGATTCCTGGATTCTCTGCTCTGCGTTCTGATTGCACCGACTCCCGCTCTGGTATTCTCTCTCGTGATGCCACGCACGCTAGCGGCGGCGTCATCATTTTCGTCAGGCAGAGCCTATCTTTTTCTGAACTTTCTACCTCCTCTCTTTCTTCGCTTGATTCCTACTCTGATTATGTAGGGGTCAACATCTCTGTAAACAACTCCTCCTCGCTCTTATTTCTTAATGCGTACGCCGCTATTTGCTCCTCCCCGACGGATGGCAGAACCGACTTCTTTTCTCCCTCCATTCTTCCCTCTTCCAGGAATCTCTTCATTCTGGGGGACTTCAATTGCCATCATCCCCTCTGGGACCCCAGAAGTTCTCGCGACCCCCACGGGAAAGAAGTATTCGACTGGGTCATCTACTCTGACCTCCTGCCCCTCAATGACCCTGATACACCCACGCTTCTCCATCGCTCCTTTGGCAGTCGCTCCTCTCCTGACATCTCTTTTTCTCGCTCATTTCCTGCTCCTGGGAGGTGCTTCAGGACCTGGGTTCTGATCACCTACCAATTCTTCTGTCTGTTCCTCTCTCTCCGGCATATCGCCTTAACGAGCGTCCCCCTTCCTTCAATTTTCAGAAAGCTCGCTGGGATGGGTTTGCCTATTACTTTGACTCTCACTGTTCCTTTGCAGAGGAATACTCGTTAAAAATAACTGTAGAAAGATTAGTATTAATACATAAGAGTTGTTTCTACAGTAATCTCTTTATGTTCGACTCTGTCACCATTTACCAGCAGTGGCAACACTCCAGGCATCTTTAATTTTTCTCCAGCGGAAATGATTGCTGCTGCTAAGAGTAAAAGCGCTTTTGCTCCGTCATTTTTTCCCACAATACCGGTTCGATATTGATGCAAGGTAAGGTTGAGAACAGCGGTATTCATATTCATAGGCTGATTGCCAGCATAAAAATAGCCACTGTATAAGTTGAGACAAATATGCAATCAACATATAACACAAAATCTTTCACACTTCTTTTTAATGTCAAAGCCCCAACAAAAACTGTAAATGTCAAATTTGTTGTGTCTTTTGAATGCCTGCGCAATACACGCCCAGCAAGAACCTCTATGCGACCCGTTAGGCTCTTAATACAAGTTAACCTTCAAAAAAATCATAAAAAGTCATTAAATGGAAAATTAAATCAAAACTCTTCGAGAAATGATCTCCTTCTTGATCAAAATGAGCAAAATAATCTGTTGAAAAGAGTTGATTTTGAAAAAAAATGTCGTCATGTCTGTTTCTAGACCTTAAGTTCAAGAGCCTTGACATGAGAAGCGCGAAAAAATATTTGCTGAATATGGCCTTTTTATTGTTTTTAGTTGCCCAGGCCAGGTCTTTGGTCTGACTTTGAACTGAACTGCACGCCTGTTACAGACACTTCTGGCCTGATGTCCCGCCTAATGCTGTCTTCTAGAATCACACGTACCACAGGTTCCATACAGAGATTATAATTGAAATAATGTAAATATTGTTACAACATCTGGCAACATCTAATGCTTTAAATCCATAGTTTCGCGTAGCCAATCTGTGATTTGAACCCGCGTTGTGTCGTTGTTATGTGTGTTTCACTTGAGGTATCGTTTTTATTGATTAGTGGTTAAATTTGGCAAAGTTGACCATAAAGCGACGCTGCGAAAACTGCCTTCTTATCACATCTTACATCATTCTCAAGTAGACTCGTAGCAGAAAGGATTACGTTGTTTTGTAAACCTGCACGTTTGAGCAAAAATGAAGCTGTCAAAAGAAGCTTGTAAGAAACCAAGTAGTTAAATTGGATAAATTCTTCTTTTGTGATCGTCTTTGTGGAGCTGTAGTAAAGAAGGTACTTGGGGGTTAAACAAGCTTAAAACCGCTTCAACGCTACACCGCTACACCGCTGCATCGCTACACCGCTACACCGCTGCATCGCTACACCGCTACAACGCTACAACGTCGCCAACCGCCAACAAAGCCACCACCATGCAATCTTATTTTTCTGTCAATTGTAATATCTTAATTTCAAGTTTTAGTTCTTTATCGTCAATATAAATTAATCAAAAAATTAGTGCACGAAAGTTTAGGCGACAAAAGAAAGGAAGTTCAAGAAGGGGCGCGTTTCATCTATTTTGTTAAACAGTTTTACAACAATCTGCCTCGGGTTCGGAGACTACCCCAAGGGTCTCTGTTGCACGAACCCGTTACAATAAATTTAACGCGAAGGATTTACGAAGTTGCTAGTAGATTGAAGAATTTAGACTAAGGTACGATGCGGAACGATGCAGTACGGTTTTCTGTAAAATAATTAACACACATAACTCAACTACACAAACAAAAATTCACTGAAGCACTCACCTACTATCAGTGACGGATTAAGACTTTTATGGGCCTGGGGCTCTATGATAATCAGAGGTCTATTTTTCATTTTATTTGTTTTACTAAAAACTGACCACAATTGAAACGAAAAACAAATACATAAACAAAGTATTTACTTGGTGTGCACACGTTCAAATGACAAATTTTCTGGATTTAGACAATGCAAAGCTCTTAATAATGTCATCGGTGTCTATTTTTTCCAAAAGTTCGTTTTCAATGCAGAGTAGAGCTATGGAATTCAACCTTTTCTGATCCATAGACGAACGCAGTTGATTCTTTACTTTTTTTAGAACTGAAAATGAGCGCTCGCCCAAGCAATTAGAAATCATCAGACAAAAGTACAGCCTGAAAACAACAGATATGTTAGGAAATGCATGCATGAATTCATTTTCATTTATGAACCTAAACATCTGAATTTCTTTGCATTTGCTGTTAAAACGCAATTGTTTTATCGGTGTAGAGAATGAATTATTTCCTCAGGCAATGACTCCTCCAGATCATCTGGATAACATTGAAATAACGTTTTTTGCACTTGCTTCAATTTTGCAGTTAGACATGGTGTTCAATTCCATCAGAAATGAAAATTTCTTTGAAGATGATCGTAAGCTTGTATTTGGGTTTTCATAGACGAAAGAATTTGGTCAGTCATCGGCAAATACGAGTCTACTTCGAATCTGCTCGATGGATCAAGTGATGTATCTTCAGATTCACCTTCGCTATCCAACCTTACTTTTCTTCTTTTCTTTCTTGCAATTTCTTTATTGTAATGATGACAGCCACTTAATACTTGACCTCTTCCTTTGAATTTTTGAAATTGGGGTCTTAGAAGTTGAATAAAGTCATGTAGACCCTGAAGCAAATTCCTTTTCTTATTCAAAGTCATTTTGCTGTCCTGCAGAGCCTGACTGGTCTTATGAAACCGTTCCATTATGCACGACCATACCTCGAGTAAAATACCAGTTTTAAACTCTTCCATTGACAAAACAAAACCTCTGGCTGTTTTTTCACTTTGATATTTTTCATCAGTGTCATCACACATTGCCTTCAAGACTTGAAGAACCGCTTGGTAGCCTTTTCTTAGTGCATGTAGAGCATCATATCGCGCCTCCCAATGTGTATCAGACACAGGCTCAATTGTTGGACATTGAAGTGGTTTCAGTGCATCAGTAAAGAGATTCCACCTGTGTGTTGAAGCTGAAAATAACACATAAAGTCACAAAACAAACATGAAAAAACGGACCGCGGATTGGCAACACTCAGCAGCACATTTTCCCACAAAATTCAAGGAATGTGCTACACTAGGAATATGTTCCGCTTGGTGATTGCGTTCTTTTATTATAGCTTGCATACCTTTATATTTTTCTCCCATGTTAGAAGCGTTGTCATAAGATTGCCCTCTGAGATCTTTTAAACTGATCCGATTGTCTTCTATTAACTCGAGAAGTAAATCAGCCAATTGGTGACCAGTATGTCCACGGGTGAGCATTAACTTGACAAATCGTTTAACAAGACCATTAGGTAAAACATACCGAAAAATTATTGTTAACTGGTCAACATTTGTGATGTCAGGTGTTGAGTCCACGGACATTGAATAATACTTTGTTTGTTTTATTTCAGAAATAATACTATCTAACATTTTTGTTGCAATTACGTCAATGAATTCCTCGCATACAGTTGATGAGAAATACGAAACATGTCCCTTGCCTTTGTTCAATATCTTTTAAATATGTTCAGCAAGGAAAATATGGTATTCTGCCAACAACTCCAAAATTCCGAGAAAGTTACCGTTTTGTGGAGAACCAACCAACTCACTACTTCCGTGGAAGGTCAGCGCTCTCGATGATAGGAATTTTATCACACTTAAAACTCGAGCCAATACTTTGCAACAATATTTTTTGTCAGATTCTTTTCGCTCTTTGAGAGATATATGATGTTAAAAGATAACTTAAGTGTTTGTTAGAAGATTCGTGTCTGGCCAGGTCGCGTGGAGCATACTTCCAGTCGCCATAACCAACTGATGCCGACATGATTTTTTCAGAATCAAACGCAAAAAGTTTGCAAACAAAGCAGTAAAGTTTTTTTGATTAACGTGAATAGCACAACCATTCGCGTTTTACTTTTTTGCCGTTCAATTTTTCTCGCAAAATAACAATTTAGAACATAGTTACATGAATATATAGCTAGTAAAACATGTCTCTGAAGTAGAAAAATCTGCATCAAGATATTGAAAGTCTAAACTTCTTGCTTGGCAACAGTAATCCCTCAGATGGTCAAAAATTACTCCCTAGTATCAAACATCCATGTCGTGTTGAATAGTTTCTTTTAGCCTACGCGCTTCATCGTCAACAACATTAGATGACTTGGTTTGCAAATTTGGTTCCGATGAAACAATTTTTATATTTGGTTCTGGCTCTACAATACAGTCACTCGAAGATGAACACAAAGCAATTGCATTACTGGACATCGTTTCTACAATGTTGCTTTTTGGTTCGCTTATCTGAAAACAATCAGTCACTTTTTTGATTTTGCTACAACTTTTTTTAGTTTATCTTCTGCTTCTCTTCTAGATATCTCCTTTTCCCAACCGCTTTTACACTTTCTTCATGTTTATTTTTAAATTGGCTAAAGTTTTAAGATCAGAAACGTTTAGATTAGTTAATATTGATAAAAGTGTAGTTGGCTAACCACCCCCCTAAAGTGGCTATTCTCTATCGATTTCAAAACAGCCATTTCAGACCGTTTTGATTTCAATATATGGAAACTTCGTTTACTCAAGAATGGTCTGAATTTATACACTTGAAATTTAGTCTTGAGTGAAATCCCAATTCAAAGGAATTTGCTCCTTGAATATACTTTTCAATATATTTTTTTTATAAGCAGTAGTTTCCAAAAACTAATTATTAAAGGCGCCCTTGAAAAGTTATAAATACTTCCGGTGCACTATTTAAATAAAAAATACCATAAAATTGTATCTAATCCATTTTCATCATTTAAAATGTAAAAATATTGAAAATATTTAAATTAAAAAGATTTAAATTTACAAATAATCATTTCTAAATGTGCCTCCATTTTATATCAATGTCGATATACATGCATTTTTCAACAACAAAAGAAAAAAAATAATTATTTTCTCATATGTTTTTAATATTGAAAGAAAATGTTTTGTGGGATCAATATGAATTTCATTTAGCTATTGTAAATTAATTTAGAAGTAATTTTTTATTTAATATTTCAAGGAACAAATTCCCTTGAATTGGGATTTCACTCAACTATCCCATCTGCTTCCTTCTGGTCTCAACTATTTAATAAAATTTCATCTGCTTCCTTCTTCAAATACCTTCCTTCTTCAAATAGAAAATATACCTGCTTTTGTTTAAACTTTTTCTAGCCTCACTTTTCTTACCCAGCATAAACCTGTCTCCTTTTTTTTTTCAAAACTTCAAAATAACTGGCAACAATTGAACATGTCGGAGTCTTAGAAAAAGCCATTGTTACGGAATAATGTTATATTTTGTATTTTGCCGTCAAAATTTGTTTACATTTTGGTTACAATGCTTTGTCCAACGAAAACACAATTAAAATAGTATTTCCTACTATGACACAGTTTTGCTTGTGCTCTGCACGATGACGAGACCTCTAATGGAGAACGCCTTGCCAATGATACTTCTAAATCACACCTGCGCTATTTTTTGAAAGTGATCGTATTAGTAACTTTTGTGACTTCATTGACTTGGATAGTGGCGGGCCTATTTTTGGGTGGGCCAGGGGCTGCAGCCCCATCAGCCCCCGCCTTAATCTGGCCCTGCCTGCTATAGTTTGACCGGAAATCAGACCCAAAAAATGATCAAAGAGCAGATTGTAAGCGTTCGACTAACAGTTGCTCACAATACAAATTTGACAGTAATTTACTCAAATTCTAACCTGACTCCGAGGGCAACAACGGTCAGCTATATTGGGGAGGCAACAGTGATTAATTAAAAGGCAAAGGTTTATCGGGGGTAACGCTTAGTACGAAAGGCTATGACGTCATCTAAATTCTATTAATAGAGGACGAGGCGCGCGAGAAACCATGCCAAATAAGAGAACATCGAAACAAAGCAAACATAAGCTATGCGATAAACAAGGGAAACCGAGTTCAAACTTATGACGAATTGAAATGGCGATACTTGCTGCAACAACGCTCATCGACGGCCAAGTGAACACTTAAACCACTACCTTATTGCGAGGTAGGTGGCAGTATTGAGTTATGTAGTGGAGTTCGAATGCCAAGAGAATTTCATGAAAGAAAAAAATTCTAGTTTGTCAGAAACGCTGATTCAGTTCATCACCCCTTCAAAATCGAGTTCGGGCTTTATGATAATTTAGAGAAATTCTGAAGCGATCGTTTTGTTGCTTCTTGTCAACACCATCACTGGACCAGCAATAAATTTTTGCTCTGCTCTGCACACGGGCAGCATGTTAAGGTAAAGATCAAGTTATCATTTAAACAGAAGACATTTGTACTTGATATTGCGTCACGTTAACTGTTTGACCCAGCCTACTGCCTGACATAAAAAGATGGAGAAATCTTTTCGAGTGTCTTTTCCAAATGCTCAACTAGCAACTTTCCCGGAATTAACTTCAACCTACCCCTTTTGTGCACAGCGCTAAGCTGGAAAGCTGCAAACATTATTTTTTGCTTAAATAATCATTATTGATGTTATTTTTTACTTTATTGTACGACTTGATGCTCTGATGGTTAGGCTACTGTTCTTGCAACCCGCTTAAGCACGAAATAAAAATATTTTGCCTTGTAATCTTGATGTTGTTTCAGGTGTCATAGATCGTTGCGAAGAAATCAAAAATCTTTGAAACAGACAGTAATAATTTATTGCTAGCTCCAAGTAGTTACGGTCGATAGAGAGCGTCTTATAAGCGAGAAGCGAAACAACAAAGCGAGTTTTAAGTTAATTCCATAAGCTTAAAACTCCTAAAAAAACTCGGTTTAGAGGCTGTACACGACTTATAGTATATGACGCTTTTTTATCCGATTTTTAATCCACCCATGTGACGCATTATGACGTTATTGCTCACTCCCTCCTTATGTGACGCGTCATATAAAAAAGTACTCCAGCAAATTATCAAATGTTAAATCAATCAAATGTTTTCTGCAATACGATTGCCCTTTCAGTGCCTCTTCTGTAAAGTACAATTCTGTCTGTGTGCGGGTATGAAACACTTTAGCTCCTTCGAAACTATTGGGCGTACAAGCATGATATTCGGAATGATTGATCACTGCCCTGGTGTAAGTGTGATAAAAGGGTCAGCAATGATGTCATGACCAAAGATCATTTCTTGAAATTTGCTTTTCTTTGTGTATGAAAACGTTTTTGCCTCAAGCAAAAGCTAATCACCAACTTACCAGCTTGCAAAAATTTTACCTATTTGTACTGTAAGATGACGTCACAATTAACGTTTGATTGCAGACTATTTTCTCTTTATTTTTTCAAAAAGTACTGACCTTGGAAACGCGATGGAATGTTTTCTCAGAAGAGACCAACAAGATGATTTCGATCAAAAAAATGCTAAAGCTCTCTGAGCAGAATAACAATGCAACAAGGAATTCTTTTTTTAAACATTTTAAGATTTCTAAGCATGCTTTTTTTCTTAAACGCTTCAAAAAAGCTCTGCTTTTTCATAATACTGTCTGAAACCATGTAACTAAAAATAGCTGTGGGCAGCAGCTGGACTTAAAATGATAACGCGCAGTCATTCCGAAAGCAAACTGCTCACATGTTGCCTCTTAAGTAGAATAACACATTACAGTATTAACATACGTGTTGGCCGAAAAATCTGTGGCTGTCGTATCTCGTATAATGCCACGATAGGTTGAACACCTTCGCACTGTAGTGTTGCGTACCTTTAAGACATATTAATCAGGTGTAGCAAAGTCGAACAAACTGGCGATTTTTCAAGTGAAATATTGCAGGAATCACAAAAAATTATCCGGTCTTTTCGCACAAAACTTAATTGATGGAATTACTCTTTCATAATAACCTAACGTCCTAACCTATTCTAATAACTTGACTTAGGATAATTTTACTCTTTTTCTAGCTGCTGCGATTATTCCCAGAACAAGCAACTTAAGCGCAGCTAGACGTTTTAGGTCATACAAATAGATGAAATAGCCGTGCAATTATAAAACAGTTGTAACACATATCAATCACTATTTCGTCCTCCCAATACTTTGAATTTATGCATGTAGCTCTTTATGAAAAAAACGGATAGAAGTTTGAGGATATATTAGCTGTTTTAATTGTGAACGATCGATGTACGCATATGCCGGAAACAGGACAAATAAGACGTTGTCATGGACTTTCAAACTTTCGGGAAATACAGCCGCTATGTGTAATCTCCTCATAATGTTTTTTGACTCGATTTATTGTTCAAAAAACGGTCCTTCGGTTTTGGAAAGAGAATTTGCTATGTCGAAAAAATATTAACTTGCCATTACTGGTCTCACAACTATTCATCGAGTGAATTCTTAAAAGAGATCAACAAGACGATCAACGATATTCTTAGTCCCGGCGCTACAAATTGTCCATAAAAATAGGAATAACAAAGTTACCGAATGGAAATAGTCTAAAGTCAGAGACAACTGATATATCATTCTTAGATTTTTCATGGTAAATCGATAACAATTACAGATGATAAGAAACGGAATGGTGCTTTTAACAACGTTATGTTTATGTTATGTATAAATCGCCTCTTTCTACCAAAGTTTTTTTCAATTCAACTACAAAAATATCTTGTCGCTTAATTAAATCATATTACCTTTGATGTCAAAACGGCTTTAGTTTTGGGCAATATTAGAAATTAAATATTAAACTTGATGTCGGTTCATGCCATGTGGCTTGCCTAAGGGCGAATGTACACAATATCTGTTTTTATACGGCTTTTGTTCCTTTTGTACCTTTTTCGCATCTTTTTGTCAGTTTTTTGCTCTCAAGCATTTTTATACGGAAATTTTTTCCCGCTTGGATATTTATATAGTGTGGAACAACCTTCCTTGCAGTGTGAACAACTCGTTTTGTCAATAGAAATCTTTTCGTACAATTTTGTTCCAAAAAACGTGTAAGTTTTTGGCACGTACTTTGCGGGAAAAATCAAATGTTCAAAAAACAATTTATACTGTGAAGCATCGTATGCATACCTAAGCGAGTAAAACTTTTGTGTTAGAATGCTTGAGAACGAAAAACATACAAAGCCGGACAAAGGAACATACAAAACTATACAAATACGTATATAGCGTACAGCAACCTCAAGCAGGTTTGGGTTTAATTTTAAATGTTGTCAAACCAGCACCGCAAGTCAAAATCGAATATTTGTAGATAAAATCTAATCTAATGATTTTGAGTTTTACACTTTTCTTTGAGCCAATATTTTTTTCTGCTTTTTTTCTGTTCTTGACGCCCTGAAACACGGCTTCTCAATTATGGGTCGCGATCCCGTTCGGGGTCGCAAGATGTAATTTTGTGGTCGCGAAAAAACTTCAAAACAAATTGTGTTGATACCAAAGAACTAAAAGTTTGTCTAACCCTTACAAAAAAATTAAAAGTAGGTGTATAATAAAATTATTGCTTACTGCATTCTTAAGGATATCTTTATTTTTCACGTTGTCAGTCACTCACTAGAATGTCTGTCTCAGCTATTTATTTGTTATTATTTGATATTTTTATCTGAGTCTTACAGTTCTTGCTCAGATGGAGAAGGATCGAAACGTTCAATCAGTTCAAACTTTATGCTTTGTGGCTTATTTTTCTCAAAACCGTTTTGCAATTCTTTACTTATTAGTAGTCTTAATTTGTAGGCTACAGGACATAAAGTTGGCTGTACACAGCATACGTTTTTTGTTTGTTTTTCAACCGATTTGGTATGTTTTTCGTTCCTTTTTGTACGCTTATTGCTCTCAAGAATTTTCCTCCGAATGAATATTTACGTGGTGTTACACAGAATAACTTGTAGTGTGTACAACTCGTTTTGTCAGCAAAAATTTTTTTGCACGTTTTCGTCCGCAAAAACTAATACGCTTTTGGTAGGTACTTTACGGGCAAAATCATGATATCAGACAATAACATCTATTGTGTGCATCAAATAAATATTAAAACCGATAAAAATTTTTACACAACAACTAAGAGAGCAAAAAAACTTACAAAACCGCAAAAAAACCTACACAGTGTACAGCAGGGGTGTCAAACTGGCGGCGTGGGCGAAATGTGACCCGCGACGTAATATTTTGTGGCCCGGGTAAGGATTTTAAGGCGCAGTGCGAATGCCTGGCTTCCGAATTTGGTCTTCGAAAAATTGTTCTTCAAAAGAAAAAATCTTTGAAGTTGAAATTACGTGAAAATAGCAATTATCGCCGTGATGAGATTTATTTACAAAAAAGTTCAAGTAGCTCTCGAGAGAAAAATGCGAGAAAATCCCTATTGAAAGCATTTGTCTCCCAAAAAGAAATATATACAGCAATGTTTCTCAAACTGTGTGCCGTGGAAATTTATACTCATACAAATTTGCTGCTGAAATTGAGAAAGTGCTGCCATGAAGAAATGGTCGACAACTGCCATAAGTCGCGGATGGTATTACACTTACAGGTTACGGCGAAAGAGGTAATGACCCGATTTTTTTTTTTTCAAAACTTTTATTAGAATTTTTATTTTTTTTCAATAGAGTCTGGCCCGTATAAAATCCAGGATGTAAATGTGACCCTCAGCACTGAATGAGTTTGACACCTTTGGTGTACAACAACATAAGACATCATGTCCTTCCAACCAGATGCGCTTCTGATGTCCATGGTATAAGTCTAAATTTGAGAACACGAAGGTGAGCTTTTACTTATCAAAAAAAACAAATCTGTTTTAAAAAATTGATTAACTTTTTCATTTCAGCTTTGGACGGATTCAGCTAAACTGCTGTACGTTTAGTGAAACCTCATAAACAACGCAACTGTGCCAAGCTGACAATGTGTAACATTTTGATTCTGTTAAGTTGCATTGCCACGCTCTTTAAATTGTTTTCGTCTTCCCTTTTGTAAGTTGTGCAGCACAGTGGTCTTTGCAGAAAAGAGGACGTTGTCCATGTACTTGGTAAAGAAATTGCCAACACTACTTTTGAATGATTGAAATGCCGTGATTTCCGCCATTTATGATACATTTCTCTATTCTTAGTGTTGATGACTTTTCTTTCTCTTCCTAAAGTAAAGGCATTGAGTGAAACCGGACATCCAGATTTTACACTGAAAACTGCATCTTGAAGGAACGTGCACATCGCGTTTGGTTTTTCCTTGTAACTGTAGAAATGATAGCAAAGCAATGTATTAACAATATAAGAGACGCTGTAATTGAAAGCATCTCGGGGTCTCTTACATTTGCCTCGAAGCAGCTCGAATAAAGATTTCCAGATTATGGTCAACAACTACCAAATACAATCTTCAATAAAGGTTTGTATCTTGCTTCACGGAGACCTAAAATTTAATGTAGTTGTTTATAAACAGCTACGCTGGATAAATCATTAGAAGGGGACTAACTCCACGGAAGGAAAATTTCCGTCAAAAGTCGTTATTCCTTGCTATGAACCTTGTTTGCTGCGAAACTTGGCAGGAGACAAAACTTTATGTCATAAGCATATTTCTGGCAGTTACGGAATACAAATACTACCAACCCAGGAAAAATAAATGTCTAATTTCAAAAAGTTGAGTTAACATGTCTCCCGTCCCCCCCTGAAGCAAGATTCCTGTTCATGAACGTATTCAAGGACGTGGAGGAAAATGGTAAGCTTATATACCCAAACGTTGCAATATGTAGTTTGTGATGTCGAGATTCAAGCCGATATATTTTCCAAAATATAAGTGTACCTGCGGAATTTGCAAAAAACACAGCTTTTACAGTCGGCACTTATTTGCAAACACTTTTTGGCCAAGTATCCACTCTTTTTCAACACTCTCCTGATGCTACTTCTTGATTCCCGCCTTCTGGTGATTCGATGCTAGATTGAATGATTTCAAAGCGGATATGAAGTGACATAAACCGAACAAATTAATTGCAACCGGTTTTGTTTCGAAGGTGTTTTGTATTAGGTGTTTCAATTATTATGTTTTCGTAGCATTTTTTAGTCTTGGGCATTGCAATTAAATTATTGCTTTTGCTTTTTTAATAATACTTTTCGCAAGCTTAAAGGAATTGATCAAATTTGCTGTTCTAATAAAAGTTTTGGTAGCGAATGCGATGTGTTACCACTTGGGGTGTCGAGCAGATTAAAATATTGCTCTAGTTCGGATATAACAAAATTTAATTTCATCCGTTCAGCTCCGGTTCAGATTCAATGAATTATAAATAATAGGCTCATGTTTCGTTTGGCTCGGGTTCACCGATATTAAATTTTTGAGGTTCGCGTTGGGTTTGGGCTCAAAAATAGTAATGCAAAACTGTGTTACTGAACAGCAACAAGTGATATACTTAGCATTGCTTTAACTGAAACGCATTCGTTTTCCTTGCCAGTGCATTACTACCTCTTGCGGACTCGATTTTCTATCTCACAACGATCAAAGCCAATCAGTATACTGCAAGTTACAATTGATAAGATCACAAATAAAAAACGCCGATCACAAGATTCGAGACGTTGGAGGGGATTCTGTAATAATTAACAGCAAACTAGGTCTTAGGGGGGGTGCGCGAGTAATGTTATTTGACATTGGTCTATATTTAGTTCATTCATTCAGACATAAGTTCAACATAATTATAAAATATTTACCTGGCTATTTGGCTCAAGCTTTCAGATATTGCCACCAGGTCAATATTCAGCACGACAGGCCTGAGCAATTCGAACAGTTGTCAAAACTACAAATTAGAATAAAACTCTGCTAAATCACAGCGGTAGCACTTCCGATAAATGAACTTGTGGTGATTACGTGCTTATTTGATTTTGCTTTGCTTTGCTTTGTGTTGACTGTAAATTAATTTGTATTTGGCTTTATTTTTAATATCACAATCAGTATTTCCCATACCTGGTGTTAAACATCAACGTTAGCATTTGGTGTGGGAAATTGCATTGCTTTCACGCCAACCTTATCAAAACTCCATTGCTTTATCGTGTCACGTGGTTCGTATGCATATATATGTTTGTATCGCCCGATTTTACCAGTCTGCTATAATTCTGTTCTGTTTATATACTTACTGATTGTTATCGCCAATAAAAAGGAACAACTCTATATTGAGTGAAGATTAGCCTTGGATTACAGTGGAATTAAAAATATAAGCGAACTCACGACAAACTAATAAACTGTAATGTACTACTTACAGACTAGGCTTGTTAATATCATGTGAAAGTGACAATAATTAACGACTAACATACCTTCATTTGAGATAGTGCTGTGCACAGAACACAATATATAAATTCTTGAACAAAACAAACTAACAAAGTAAAATTTATGTTAGGCTTCACGCCTAAAAATAACCAAATATCAAGTCTGATTCCTTTTAACAAATTCACATTTCTATCAATAAATGCACTGCATAGGCCAACCACGAATCTAATTCTGCGAGTTCTTGATTTCAGTTAGTTTGGAAATTGAATCAAAATGTGGTATAGTGCGTCACTTTACAGTGCTAAAGTGCAAACTGCAATAGAGGCGTTCAAATTTGCATGTTATTATCGTGGTTATCCCTTCTCTTCCTTGGGATGGAGGCACGGCATTAAACCATTTTCCAGATATTTTGCAAACCTACTTAACTCAGGTCAGGAAGAAGTGGCGCCCATTTCAAACCAGTCATGAAAGCAAATCACAGACTGGTAGCTTCACCACCAACAAGGCGCACTGCCATTGGTGGATACACAAAGGTCACCTCTTACGACATACTACGTGAGCAGCTTCACTGTTCTAACCCGGTGAAGCAAGGATCATTCAAATTTACTTCGGTCTGGTTGGCGGTCACATAAAACGACAAAGTTACGTTTTAGGCTCATCAACTATGCCTCAGTCTGAAGATATTAGTTCAAAACACGCAAAGAACGGGCCAAAGAATAAAACAATATTCTACAATCTAGGGAAAAAGAATGGGATCACTTGTTATTTGCGCAAACATGAAGGTTTAGACAGGCGTTTCTAGCAGCATTTAGTGATCAATTTGGGGATTTTAAATAGAGAATATATGCAGTAGAATGCTAATTATTTAAGGCGTTTGTAGCAGCATTTACTGATCAATTTGGGGATTCAGAATAGAGATTATATGCAGTAGAATGATGATTATTTAAACGCTATTCTGCTATTCTGACCAACGCCATTAAAGGTGCATCTAAAAGCAAGTTTTGGAGTAGCCTAAACCAGGTCCATTGCGATGCGAGAATGCGTTACTACTGCACCAAAAAATCGCAAGCAATTCTGACTTCAAGGCAAGTACAGTTTAATGTAGAACATTTAAATCAAGCCATGGATTTACAGAGCTTCACATTGGAGGTGAAACTTTCTCAGGAGTCAGCAATGCTGCCAACAAATTTTTGTTGGTTCACTGTTCAGGGCTCTAATTGGCAAACTTATGAGCAAAAGTCAAGCGCTTGAATTTTGTTGTTCTTTCAGTCAGTCTAGGTTTTCGAGCTGGTTTGCAGGATTTGAGTCCAAACTCCAGGCTATGGCGCTGACGTATAGTCATTTTACCTGTGATAGCACCTTTTCTAAGCAATGCTGAGCAAATTTTATTGGTGATACTGGTTGGGTGATTGCACTTCAACTCTCCTAATCATTTTGTTTTCACTTTTGCGCATTTTTTGGATCTTCGGGGCTTGCAATAATTTTTGAACCATACTTTCTAAATATTTTCAAAGCATTGTGCCCAGCATTTTTAATGCGGCCGATGCTAACACCAATTTGACTTTTTGAATAACCTTCTGGCAAATGAGATTTTCTTCCTATCGTACGTGTGATAACAAAGCCTAGAAAAATAAAACAATTAGCGGTAAATGCTCTTCCAACGTAAGGGTGTTATGTTGTAATTAAGTGGTTTATTGCTGCGTCATAAAGTGAATTCAAGCTTTTTGTGTGGCAATAATTATATTAGTCACATTTATTTCACACACAGTTCTAGAATATTGTTTTTTTTGCAATGGTTCCATTCTTTTGCCCCTGATTGTACAACCGATGTTTGAATCCATTTTTTGCCTGCTTTTATTGCATTTTAACAGTTATTACTTTTGTTTCATTTCCTTTTTTGTGCCTTGCATTTATAAAAGAATTTGCAATGAATTTAGTCGGTGGAAAATATAAAGAAATCAAACTCAACTGAAATTTGAATGGAGTTGATGGCTGCCAAATGCAGGATAATAAGTAAGATCGTTTTTTATGACCTAAAATTTAAACATATTTTTGTGTTTTTATATATATGGCAATAAATTACTTTATTTTTAGTGTATCAAGTTTATGCTGATCTCCGCAACTTACCTCGTATATACATTTTTAAATGCAGGCCCGTTTTGAACAATAACTCACTCGAAAAACAAACAAACAAAATAAAACTGCTTCACTAAAAAATCGCTACAAAAATTCAATACATATTAACTTTATAAGCATAAAGTGTTCAATAGTGTTTACGTCTGCAGAATTTCTGTTTGAAAGAACCACTTGTCGCTACTACCTATTAAGTAGTAAGAGTTAAATCTCTGAGCTCGAAAAGTACCCATGGCTGTTAATATAGACTTACGCACCGTTCACTTTTGAATCAGGTTCCTTTTGACGTTGCAGCTAACCGTGCAAGTATAAACTAAAGCTGATATCTTCGCATGAGATTGATCACACAAAAGGTAATTAGGCACAGAAAAACCTTGCAATGATTAGACACTAAATGTGGTGTTTTAAGGCATACCCGGCAGTACGTGATTACATGACAGCAAGCCCCGGCATGCGCGGAAGAGCAGCTCGAAAGACCTGGGATCGAAGCAGTAGTGGATATTGGGTGAGGCGAATGAGGCAGCCACCTCAGGCCCCCCTTTTTTGAGTTGTCGAGGGCCCTCCCCCTTTTAAAAATGGCGTGTGTAGTTTTAGGCTATTTTGTGGCATTTTGAAATGGGTCCTTGGGCTTAACATCTGTGGAACTGCAAACTGAAAGTGGCTATTTTGCCTTTGACTGTATTTTACTCTTGCAAGCTATTTTGCCGTTCAACTTTTGTGTGTTTTCAAAATTGGCTGATTTGCTGCAGTGCTCATAAGTATTGTTTTGGCGTGCTCATAGTTACTGTTTGGATAGTGATACTAACTATGAATAAAATGGGTAAAAGTTCGAATCTTTTTAGGCAGGGTACTTAAACGGAGGCAGTATACATTAAGGAGGGGATGGCAGTTTGTGGATATGAGTGGGAGTGTAAGCTGAAAGCTCCATTTTTGTCAAATCACTTTTTGTCAATTTTAATACATTATAGAGATTGACCAATCACAAACGACTAAAAGTCACGTTTTTATTATGTCACTGAAATTGACCAATCACAAACATTCAACGAAAAATAGAGTGCAGAAATAAAATGCCATTGACGGCAAAATAGCCACTGCTTAAATAAAAACCCAAAACTAAAATTTGTTTTTTCTATTACTGTTTTGGGCTGAAGGCTTTCCAGTTCATTTGAAAGAAACTGTTGTGGCAATGTGGGTTCAACATATTTTTTAGGATGGAACCTCATTTTACTGATGTGATCAGAACAACTTATATTTTTAGCTGTTTGAGCAGACCAGACTTTGCCTGTGAACTGTGATAATTTATCTATGAAGTCGGTCCAGCTTTCCGTTGTATCAAAACGTGAATTAATTAATTCATCTTTTTATGAGCGGTTTATTGATGTTAGTGAGATACTGGTGAAAGCAGAAATAAATTTGCTTTGAAAGAATAATCGGTCAGTTGCGTTTGTGGTGCAAAATAATATTAGAGATATGCAAGCACAAAAAGTTTTTGCAAGATTTAAAAACATTAAGTTTTAGTTGTTTGGCATCTTTGTACTTGCTGTGTTCTGCTCAAGCCAATGATTCAACGGCAAATTTGCTACATCCTCATATTTAGCTTTTTAGAGGAATTTGTAAAAGGAGAATTAGTTAAGTCATTATTCATGATTGGTATATGCCACTATCTTTGGTTATGATAGTAAAACAATAAAAGATTTTAGTGGCTTTAACGCTTTACTTGTCTGGTGACTCATCCAAACATGAAGTCTACTACAATCATATTTATCAAAAAGGTTTGTTTATTCAGATTCATTTGTAAATTATCAGTTCAATTAAGATAGTAGTCCTTGATTTGCTGCATACCTTACGTTATACTAGACAGTTTTAGTGCATCGGTTAAATAGAGAGTATGAAAGTATAGCATCAAAACGAAGGCGAAAGAAAGAAAGTAGGAACATGGATGATGCAAAAGTCTAAGGGATAGATTTATTGTAATTAACAGCCCTACTACTACCACTGCTACTACTACAGAACTGAGAGATAAAAAGTGTATTTTCAAGCATCCAAGTTATGTGTATTGATGAAACAGAAAATGATACCAGTAGCCCTATGTAATCAAGTGTCAGTGAGTTCAAAGATAATAATGTAGAGGATATTGTTATTGGTAAATTGGTTGCTGAACTGTGCTCAGCAAAAAACAAGGCAACAACCATTGTAACTAAACTTTCTGTTTTTTTTTCAATAGACCTAATGCAATTAACCAGCGCGAGCATTTAAAATTTTAGATAACTCCTATCTCAACGCATTACGATTAAATTCGATAATTTTTTACAAGCATAACGTTTATAAGCATGTGAAGACTCATATTTTTAGGAAGTTTAAGCTTTGTCTAGCAGTACACTAGCTACGTATATTGTCAGCCCTTATTTCACGATGTTTTGACAAAAAAAGTGGCCCATGTTGCTGCATAACATCTAAATATTCTGCACAATTCTGTTTTGCGGAGTGTTTCATGACAATTAAAGTCACACCAAGTTTTTAAGGCACTTGTGTTGCAGCAAATCATTTGAATATTCCCTACAATTGTGCTGTTATTGTAATGCTTTCGATAGCGAATTATTCCAATTTTTTTAAAGGATTATTAACTGCGTGAAATGCGGTAACTAGTCACTGCAAAAAAGCGTTTCAATATTTCTAAAGTATGGCTTTGTATATGAATATATCCTAATGTATCTGCATCAATTCTTTTGCAACAATCTATAGCCTACCCAGTAGCGTTGTTTGTAGCTACATCAATTTTTCGAGGCCCCTTATTAGAATTTTGCCTCAGGCCCCCAATTTTGAATATCCACCACTGGTTCGAAGCTTCCAGAACCAGACGCGACGCAGCGTATCTCCGGGAAAAAACTAGTCTTTACGAAGAGTCACGATCCGAACAACGTTAGTACAGCGAAATAGGCAGGACCAACTCTGGACCCAGGTTTCGGTCTTTTGGCCTCATCAGCAAGGACTCGTCCCACCCAACACAGCGCCCCCGGAGAGGCGTTGTGGGCATAGAATTAGAAATTAACGTTGCTCTCTGCATTGCAGGTGGACGAATGAATAGTTGCGGTTTCGGAGTTGAGCGATGAGGTATCATGAACCATAACAACGCACTGACCAACGTTAAAAGGCGAGCCGCGGCGCTGGTGAAATCAAACCATCGACGTCTACAAACCGTGTCGTCGGAATCTACGTGGCCCGGGACTGACATAAAGCGGGCAGTTGGACGCAAGGTGTTTAAATGAAACTTTGTAAAATACTCCAAGTGGGGATGTCGACCTGGGCGAGGTCGTAGCTCGTCAGCGTGTTTAGAAATTTTTACGAAAACTTATGCGATATACGTTGTGTTTAGACACGCAGGAACGAATTAAGGGAGAGTCGGGCAATATAAATAAACCCGCTCTAGTTTCTATTATAAGTTATGAGATTTAAGAGAGAAACGATTTATATGATAACACAACAAACCTTAGAAATAAACAGCGAATAAAATCTTACCAGCAAAATTTCAATTTGATTTTGATTTCTTGCAATAACTCGAAAGAAACTTTTATTACTTATCTTATTTGTGGAAATCGTACTTTTGGATATCAGGCAAGGTAAGCACAAATGCACGTGCAATTAGGGTTGCCAGTTTTCTAAATGGATTTGCAAAACTAATGGAATTGTTTAAATAATAAAGCCGCAGTTAGGTTTAGGTTCAGCAACATTTATTTTTATCGGTTCAGTTTCGATTTCGCTTCACTGTTTTATAAAAATTGTAGATCAGGTTCGGTTTGGGTTCACAAGTATTAAATTTTGGTGCTTCGGGTTCGGTTCGGGTTCAAGAGACATAAACGGCCGATACCAAGTTTCGGTTCGGGTTTAGGATTGGTTCTACCCTCTGGTGCTCCTCATCAGCTGATTTCGATAAAATTATTGCCGACTTGAACAACGCATCTTTGCTCAAGGCTGCTTGGAATCTATCAGAACTTCAGAATGTACAATACTCTGCCACAAGCACAGCAGCCATGCTGGCCGTATTTTCCTGCACAATTCTTTTCTCAAGGACGCAACAGCATAAATACTATGAGCAAAATCCGCCATTTTCTCCCAACTGAGATCCAGCTTTTATCGTACTTAGCAATGTTAAAGAAAAATAACTTGTACTCTAAACAATATTTCAGCTGGTTATAAAAGTAAAACCAAGAAACGTAAGAACAAAAGTAGTAAAACTAAGCGTCAGAAGAAGGGGAAAAGAACTTTAAGGGACTTCTAATACCAAACTATAAATAGAATATTTGGGGTACTGTAAAAAATACATGGAAAAAAGTGGGAATAACAATAATGATATAACAAACTAATAAAAACCAACATCGAGTTGGGTGGACGCCAAAACAAGTTTCCAAAAACGCACCCATATCTTCTCTAATTTCTAGTTACTCAAATATGTAAAAAGCAGTTTTGTAAAAAACTCGAAAGGACAAAACATGAAAATAAAGGCTCAATTGGAATGACGCTAACACCAGACATATCTCGAGTTACAGGAGAAACGGCTGAACCAAGGCACCGTACTAAAAGTATTTAAAACTTTATAAGGAGCAGAAAAACTAGTAGGGGGTCTACAATAACATACAACTATCAAAACTATACGTCACTGATTCTCAACCTTTTTATCCAGGTCCCACTTTTGTCAACGAATTTCAAAATTTCAGGTCCTACCAGAACCACATCATATCTTGAAGCGTTTGTTTTTTTCCATGTCATTACGATGCTTACTATGTGACATGAATTATAAACACACAAAGTTTAGTAACATTTATTGCTCTACCAAATAATATTGTTAACGACAGCTCTGAGCTTAATGCTGGTTGAACAATTGTTTGATTCGAGATTCTTGATTGGTTAGTTTCAGTCTCATATCACTACGTTTGATAATTTCTTGTTGATTTCTCATAGCATGCAGCGAACCTGCAACAACACCAAACCCACATTCGACTAAACAAGATGAATAAAAATTTATCAGTTTTTTCCCTGCCAAAGATGTTAAGCGAAGGTATTTCTTTTCACATTTCTCGAACAGCAACACCATGGACTTGAAAAGAGCTTTCACGGTTTCAACTTGCTATAACTTACATAATTCACGTTTTGCTTTGATACTGCATATATGTCTACCAAAAGTGGCGTACTCACCTGAGAAACAAACTACATGGCTTTCGAATTATGAAATCTGTCATTTATCATCATTTCCAAGTGTTTAGCAATAATGAGATTTGCCTACGGTTTGACTTCACATTTTTTTAAGCAAGGTAAACGTACACACCCGTTTAACTCAATATTGCTTTTGCTCAATTGGAGAAATGTCACAAATCTAAATATCTATGCTTTTGTATCGCAAAGTGCTGCACTGGCTCCTTGGACCTATTTATTTAAAGAACAAAGGATCTCAAAAATTTCCGCTGAGCAGCTCACATAATCGTTGCCTTCTGTGGCCATCAGGAGAATCAGCATTAAAAAATAAAAGTTAGTCTTTTTACAAAATAAACTACGAGATATATTACATAATAACAAGTAAAAGGGTATAACCTATACAATCCGACACGTAAGTGGTGCCATAATAGACTTTAATATCAGGAAATAAGAATAGCTTATAGCAACTGAACCAGTGATGAAAACCTAAATTTAGCAAAAGCCGATAAATTGTAAAAATACAAGTAGCTATAAAATTGCTTACTGTAAGTTTAAACAAGACCATTTTATTAATGTTGATGGTAGCATTAAATCTGTTTGGCCATATGTTTTCGAAAATTGATAAAAAATGGTTGGGTGGTTATTCTACAAAGTTACTTGTTTTTATTATTCCCTGCGTAATTTCTTTGTAGATTTTTATCTTTTAGTCACCCAGTCAATTTTTTCATTTATTATTTTTTTGGTACACTTTAGATTTTCCATGATTTTCTTATTGTTTTCTACTACCTCTTTCTAGTTTTTGTTTGTCCATAAATTTTTTATAAGGATCTACTTGTATTTTATATTTTTGTTCATATTATTGTAACTATCAAAAGATCATTTTTGTTAGTTGAAAAAAATTTTTCGGCAATTTTGGTTTTCGTGCAGAAACTGAGGATGTTTAAACGAAATTAATTTTTCTGATAAGAACTTGACATCTAAGCTGACTTTAATACAGTTTATTGATAGCAAAATCTTTTTCAACACTTACCCGTAACCTCGTAAAATAGATTGAAAAGCTGCATTACATCGGGGTGATCGCATAATCAAGCATCCAAATCGTAAAATGACGGTATTGTTTTGTTTTAAGAAATGATCCTTCAAGAGGATTTTCCTTGTTTATTTCCGAATAACGTTGTGGCACAGACGTGCTGTGCAAGCAATTTCGCAGCACACCTGAGAATCAGCTATTAAGCAGTAGGCTTGTAAAAATACATTTTATCATTCACACTGGGAACTCCAAATCGGGTCTTAACACAAGTTTTTCTAGGCAACCTAAGGTATTATAAAGTTGTCCTGTGTTCACAGAACGTAATTATAATACGCACTATCATGGTTTCAAGTAAAATATGATTTTTGTCGTAAGCAAAACAAGCCAAACGATGACTGGCTAAATACTACCTCAGGTGTTCAGTTTATATTTTAATTGCAAAACTAAAAATTTAAAAGCCTCAGCTTGTGTTATACTTTGTACAAGAAAGTTATTAGTAATTAATTTTGGCATTAGATCTTTTTTCTTAAATAGTGTTTCGCACTCAATTTTGCGAATGCAAATCGGACAGATCAAAAAGCTAAACTTCCATTAAAGTTTAGTAAAAAACAGTAAAAATACTGCCAGTAAAAAACATTAAAACAACTAAAAATAATTTTTTGTAGTGAAAAAAACGCTGTTTATTGGATTTTTTGGAAGTTTTAGTTTTTGGATAGGCAACCATTAGCCGTAGAAACAAAACATCTGTAAGCGGATAATGATGACAATTATTCTACGGAAAGTTGACAAAAAGTCTCTGCTTGCGGCGTATTACACTGCTTTTATCTTATCTAGTTTCTGAGTCAGATAATCGATTTTTTAAATTCTTTATCATCTTATGTTTAATGAAATTATAAAATTTACCAGTTAACACCACGTAGTCTTATTTTTAATTTTTGCTTTGTCCAAAGCATTGGCAGATGCCGCGAGAAAACAACGCCATTTTGCAAACTGCAGCGCAAGAGTTGAACAGCAATTACTTAAAAACACTTTTCACAATGCGACCACGCCAAAGTCTTGGGAAATTCTTGAGGCTGCAACTGGCAATCCGAAATTGTGGCTCCACAATCTCGACTCCTTTGCATCAGTAGCCTCTTGGCTCTGGCGCAAAGAAATACGAAGATCGAGTCGGATGACAAGTCAAGCTCCTCCACCAAGTTGTATAGTTTGAGATGTCATCGCTAATGATTAGGTCTCGATCGTCTAAAATACCTACTTTGGAAAACTCTTTAATGTAAAAAGATGTCCCTTTGAAAAACTGCTTAATAAAAACTGTTTATTGTAAAAAGGTAGGCTATACTTCATTATTTTGACATAAAGAGTATCTCCATTGCCAAATGTGTAGGTAATGAGTTTTCACGCGTTTGAATTGGTATTGCAGGGAAAGGCAAAGGACTAGTTTTGGAATGGCTTCAATTTATATTTTCAAATTTGCTTTTAGGAGAGCATGCAAACAGTTTTTGTCTAAATGATATGCGTCGAACTCCCGGCCCGGCGTACAAATATATCCGGCACGCGAGGTCATTTCATATACCGGTAGATGTATTATTATCGTTATGAATGGCCCGGCAACATGAAGCGCTGGTAACACACAATTATGACGACATTATGGAAATTGTCCGTATTTTCCTTAGAACGTCACAAACGATGTTGTTGTGAATGTTCTGCAGTTGGTAGTACTGCAGCACATAGTAAGACTGAGAATATTGTTGTAAACCGAGTGATAGTTACAGTAAATATAATAGTTTTGCCAATCTAGCAACCGTGAATCAGTGTGCCTCGTCAGAAAAGAGCCTAACATATGCATTTCAAAGCATAAAGCGTTTCTATGCGATTGAATTCCCTCGACTTAAATTGCTTTAAAATTCAAGGTTATCTTGCTGTGCGTAAATAGTTAGCCTAAGTAATGTACAATCACAGTGTCAAAAAAAAGTTGATTTTGAAAACAGAGCCTTTCAAAACCGATGGGAGGCTGAGTATATGTTTACTGACATGCCGGTAAAGCCGTGTCTTATTTGCGGAGATAATGTGGCTGTAATTAAGGAATTTAATCTAAGACGGCACTACGAAAGAAAACATCAGGATAAGTTGAAAGACCTAAATACAAAACAAAAGACACAGAAAGTAAAAGAGTTAAAGAAGAATCTGGCATTTCAGCAGACGTTTTCATCAAAGCAAAATCACAAAGTGAAACTGCTGTAAAATCAAGTTTTATTGTAGCAGAGGAGATAGCCAAATCAGTCATAGTCAATGCCGTTTTGTGATGCGGTTTTCCGCTTTCCTGTCATTTACCTCTTACAGAAAAAGCTTGCGATTTGCATAAATTAATTCGACATACGGAAAAGAAGGCAAGTTTGTCTAATATCGCAAACACTTTTTAAATTGGTTGTAAAAACTATTTAAAAATGATAAAATGTCATCCGCAAACATCGATACTTTTAGTACATTCCTCGAAATTATTACACCTGTAAATACTTCATTTAAGATCAAGCCTTTAGCTATACCATGCATGAACAAAATACAAATGGTCCATGACAGAAAGTTTCCTGGACGGAGAATTTTAAAATATCGAAAAAAGGGAACAAATGGTTATTATTTATGAAGCAGTCTTTTTGGTTATGTAAATACTTTCAATTCATTTTGAGAGATAGACACCACATCCGCAACCTCTTAGCACTTTAAAAATAAATTTTCTTTGCAATGAGTCAAAAGTTTTGTATATATGCAACAAAAACACTGCCTTTGGTAGTTTTATATTATTCATATGATCTATAAGATCAAAACATATTTCTGATCAATGTAGCCTATTTGCCCTGTATAAAGCCGTTTTTTCGGGCCCAATTAATTCTTGCAACAGTGGTTGGATACGATTATTTGAAATTTTTGAGATAATTTTGTAATTACAATTCAATAAGGTGATAGCACAATAATTGCCAGATAAAATTTTTAGTCGACTTGGAAATCAATGTGATAACTCCTTGATATTGCGTATGGGAAAGAAAATTTTATAGTTTGTCGTAAGTGAGTTTCTCCATAAATGAGTTTTTTATTTTTTTTCCAAAACACTTTGTCAGTTGATGTCGAAAATCCATCCAATCCAAACAATTTGTTTTTACTTAGTTGGTCAATGGCCCGTATACATTCTTATTCAGTAATAGGTAAGTCAAATGAATGTCTTTGATTTACAGTCACTTGTAAAAGAGAAACCTGTAAGACGTAATTGGACAACTCTTTAGTGTTCTTGGATAATTTAGAGCCTGAGGTACTGTTTAACACTTAACTATAATTTCTTAATTCTTTTAAAACTCATTGCTTGTCAGTAATAAAGTTTTATTTTTTAAGCTTGATATTGCTTTAACTGCCATTGTTTCTTTTTCAAGATTCAAATCATATGTTTTTCATCATGTTTTACCCATTTTGCTTGGCTTTAAATAGTTGTACCACTGGTACGATTCTGTGCCCAGTTTTTATAACGCATCTTAAGTGTAAAAATGTGTTAAATGCAGTCCAACTTCATAAGATTCTGAAAGATTTGTCATCTTTCTTCTTTATATTCGATTAGTGCCTGTAGTAGCCTATAGCTTCCCGCAACATCATTTGCTTGTACTTTCAAAAAAAGCATGTAATAGTATGGCCTCGTAAACAACACTTTAGCCCATCCCATCTAACCCGCGAGTTCGTGTCACCTACACCAAGCATGCATTCCACGAACACTCTATCATTTTATAAACACCCATTTAGGCCTATCCCTTTTTTAATTGTGGGAAGTGCGCGGGACTAATTCAAAGTTGTGGGTAGGCACCATACTGCCGTTATGTTTCTACTTTTAAATCAAAAGTGGTTTAATTTACAAAAATGTGTATCGTTTCGCAGACTTTTATTCCTTGCATTGTCTAGGTCGATGGGGGGGGGGGGAGGGAAACACAAATTAAAAGTTGCCATAAACGCCAAGGTGGTTGATAAGTTTACACCAATAAGCCATTCATTGGTAGCCCTGCTCACAATGTTTTTGTAATTGCGTTACTGACCTGAAGTTTTTGGCTGTGCTTATGTTTTTTATCCCGTCACAGACGAAGCTAGGTGAAAGGATAAAGTAAGAGCAGGTAAAGTAGGCTAATTTGGAGTCCAGCCCTACAGTTTAGTTATTGCACTTGGTTACGGCTTAAGTTGATAACCCATCCACCACATGTTTGTGCTAAGGAAGCGAATACTTGTTCTAACAGTCGCTGGAGCTCACTACAAAACCTGACATCGTGTTTCACTCTACAGCGCGTGATCAACATGGGAAAAAAGTTGAGACCAGTCAAGCTTGCGACTCGACGGTGCAATGTATTCTAACCCGAAGTCAGCCGACAGTTTAGTTATGATCATTTTCATACTTGCCTTTACATAATTGAAAAACCGGATTTACAGGTTAAATGACAAATCTCTCTGCCTTAACTTGCAGGATATATGTAGGCTATCTGTAGCAGGACATTGGAATTGTGAATGTTTATCTTGGGTTTGGCCAAGCAGCTTTTACTGATAAATCCCAGTTTAATTCAGTTAATGTTGTATAAAATGGTAAAGTTTGTACACCAGACACCTCTCGTTTTTCAAAGCTCTTTGTTTTTCCTTAATACTCGTGCTGCGTTTAACTTCATGGTGAAAGCTTACGCATAGCTAGAGGGCGCAAGGACCACAGTGACGCAACCCCAGTTTTTTAAATCAGATCAGTGCATGGAGATATAGCTTAAAGATGGAAAGCATTTCAAGCCAAAAATAGAAAAACAATCACTTTAACAAAACTGATTACAACAGAGAGGTTTTCATCTTCGTTTTGAGCCAAAATAAGTCCCTTTCAAAGAGCTGATCTCTAATAAAGATCGTTCAGCCAATTTGATGCAAAAATTGACATCGCTGGAGTTCAGAATATATCGACCTCAACAAATAAAGTCACCTAAAATTTTCATATTTTTGAGCCGTCAAAATTTGGTTTCTGGGTACGCCATACGATCAGAGTGCATCTTCCACATCACTAGTTTGTGTTTTACATTTAAGCATGATAGATGACTGGTTAGAGTAAAATTTAGGGTAACACTTGAACTTGAGCTAGTGCAATGCAGTCGGGCTTGTCTTGAGCTAGTGCAATGCGGTCGGACTTGAACTTAGATCTTAGACTAGCCTAAAAATGTCAGCAAGTTTAATCTTTCAATTAGCAATAATCTTTGCTAATTGTATTTGGCAACTAAGGATGGTGATCAGTTTGCTGAAATGATATGAAACGGCACCTTGAAAAAATAGCGCTGTATTTGTAATTTTCAAGAGAAAAACAAAAAAATGCATTCTTTATCAAAATGCTTAAACAATGAGTCGCTTGCTTCATCGCTCATGAAACTTAAATTGTTGTTGAATTCAGATTATTGGAAGCCACTTGTTAATATCTAAAGAAAAAGTTTTTAACCGCTTCTCAACGATTAGTATTTTTTCAGATTACAAAGAAAACAATTTCTACCATCAATCGTTCATTATGACGTCATCGTATTCTCTAAATGGAGCAAATTAATTGGAAGCTGGTAAAGCAGGTGCTAGCTCCAGTTTAAGCAAACAACCGCTTTTTTGCTGTAAGAAATGCGAATTAACTAATCACTTTCAATTGTAATATCATTATGCCATTAGCAACCTGTTGTAACTTTCATTCAGATCGTTGATCAATCGAGCCGAATTTTATGTTTGTTCAGCCAGTGGTTTTGTTACAATTTGAAATGAAAAAAGAACACAGAAAGGCAGAGAGAGAAAGTTCTTCTATTGTAAAGATATTGACTGACCAGTTTTTCCAGGTATTAATAAAAGTCAGCCGCCGAAACGACCTAATCGAAACAACTTATAATAGTTTTAAAGTGCATAAACACCGTTCGCTTTTCGGCTCAAAAGTGGGTAATAACACAACATAATAACCAGTTCTATTGACAGAGATTAATTTATTAAGCCAAATGCAAAATTCGAAATGATATATACAATGTGACAGAATATTAAAGAACTTTTGGTAAGTTGCGCAAGAATTTAAAAGCAGAAAGTCTAAACCGAGCTTGAGATTAATTTTGGCATTTATTTACATTTGCTGCAAAATACCCCAAAATCAGATCTGAAAGCTGGGTCCAATGATTATATGCTACGAAGTAGAACTCAATCATTAAAACAGCACTTATTTGAGTTTAAACAAGGCCTCCAAAATTATAGTCTAAATGTTCTTGGCCAGCAGGAAACCCGGATCATCAAATAATCCTCGCGCTCCACCTACTAGCTTGATTTGATCAACTGGATTTAAATTTTAAGCAAGATCATGTTGATTTGTTCATACGCCGGTAAATTGTTAACCAAGAAACACAGATTAAACAAGTCAGCAAGCAATGAAAAGCAAGAAATTTTAGAACAGCAAAATTGGTCTACTTTTTGTAGTTATAGTTGTAGTAATCATCATCTCCAACAGCTCTTATGTCAAAAGCAAAGATGTTTCCACTAATAGGTCCCGCTGAAACAACTATTTCAGCGTGTATTTCTTCGTCGTTTGGAAATCCAGTCACAGAATACTCGACCAGTAAAAGTTTTCCTGGATCTCTGCTTATTTCTTCAACTTTAATCTGAAAACAAATAAACAAAATTTTAGTAATCTGCAAAAAAAATTGAAATTTTAATTCGATGGGTGTTGCAAGATTATGTTTGCTTGGTACGTTGTTCTCATATGCGTTGCTGTTGTTATTACATAAACCCCAAAAATAGTGCATCGCAAACAGTTCATAGCAGGATAAAACAGAATGAGATGACAAGTGTCATGATTTGGAAAAACACAGACGCTATACGATTTTTAATTTTGCCACTTCTGGAGAAAAAGGTTTTGGAAGTCCCTGTCCGTTGTCGATCAGATATTTGCTCTCCGGCAAGAAATCGAGAAGAACAAAAAGGTTGGAGGTACCGCTTGTATTGCGGTTATTAATTTCGAGACTGGCTTCAACCGTTTCCTTCTTTTCCCTCAAAAACATGGGTATTTCTTTAAAATTGGGCCGATTGTTTGAATTGCTCTACAGTAACTCGGAGAGCTGTGTAAGGAGTGGTACCGGTGACTAACAATTTCTATATTAAATTAATTACTAGAAAAACTTATAGGCTAACTACAATCAGTTGATTAAAACACCACTTCCACGACTGGTTTCGTTCGTATTACAACTCTTCAGGTGGACTCAGATATTAAACCGACAATCACATGAACTGCATCATACGGTTTATATTACTTCGCCATTGGTTCTGTCAATCGATGATTTTAATTTTAAACTTATATTATGCACGCTTACTGTAGCTAGCTGATTGCGATATATGCTCTTGATTTCCAGCTAAGCCAGTGCCTTTATTGAGTTATAATTCGAATTACAGCAGCTGGTATTAGTCTATTTAGATATTAAATTAATTACTAGATATTTAAGGCAACTTATAGGCTAACTACAATCAGTCGGTTTAACACCCGAATCCACCTGAAGAGTTCTAATAGGAACGAAACCAGTCGTGGAAGTGGTATTTTAATCAACTGATGGTAGTTACCGATAGCCTATAAGTTGCCTTAATATCTAGATATTACTTCAATATCTAAATAGGCTTACACCAGCTCCTGTAATTCGAATTATAACAATTTCTAATTGCTCGGGAGAATGGTAAGACTACATAATTGCTCCAGACTTATTCGATTTATCGTCGGTCATGTGTTCAATCTTTCGATTACTACCTCAGGCGCAACCGTTGATATTGACATGAGCAACACATTCACTATGTTGTTAGGGTAACAGGCATGTCACTCCCCGAACACTTACCCCCAGTCATATACGATGAACCAGCTCACCCACATAGGCGAAAATATCGGGCATTAACACAGAGACTAAGATCAATTGCTGCAGGTTAGGGTTAGGGACTGAGATCAATTGTTGCTGATTATGACGATAGACCTATACTTGATTTTCTACATGCTATTGGAAGTAATATTCAGTGGTAGTTTTACGATGTTTTAGTCTGTATTTTCCGAGTTATGTGATTAATAAATGTAATTATGATTAACAGCTTGTTTCATTGTGTAATTTATTTTAGTTTACCTCTATTTTATACTATATAATGGAAGGTAATTGTCCTAGAGGGTAAGTGCTCGGGGTAAGTGTCATAGAACCGTTGATAGTATTGCCATTTTCTTTCCGTTTCTTTACAGTTTGGTTTCCACTCAAAAGAATTAGGATGCAATTGCTGGCAAAGTGGGTCTGCGTGTCAGCTGGCCGAAAACAAAAGCCATGATCGTTTTTCATAATCGACCTATTACAGAATCTTCAAATATCAACAGTGGATTTATGAAGTTCGTCGAGCAGCTCACCTATTTCCGCTTTATTATTACACCTGATGACTCCGCTGATTACGATATCTTAGCCAGGATTGGGAAAGCTGCTGGTGCCATGAACCTTCCTTCTTTCTAAGAGATTATTATGTCGTAAGGCAATGAGCAGAAAAAACGAGATGAAAATGTTTAACGCTCTGGTGATCTCAATTCTCTTTCACGATTCAGATACATGACCTCTTACTTTCCAACAAGCCAAGAAGCTAAATGCTTTCGGCACGAAGTGTCTTCATTGAATAGAGAACGTAAAATGGTTTTTACTTTGCACGCAATTCAATCATCTTACGGCGTATCGGACAATTATCCATTTCGTTTCTTGTTTCCTTTAAATGGTTTTGCAGGTTAGGCCATCTCAATCGTACGCCTGACAATTGCGCAGTGGTAGATCTATTCAAGTTTCATGCTAGCGAGCATGGATAAAAATGACCGCGTGATCCTCCCCGCCGCATATGGACTGACTGCGTCAATACAGATCTTACTAACTAATCATCAATCCAGACAAAAACACAAGACCTGGCATTCATTTAGCTGACATTGCGTTAAATTATTTTTTGATGTGAGCTCTGCGCTGGCGACCCGCTAGGAGCTGTAGAATAGCTGTAAAATGATGGGCAAAAGCTTCACACTTACAATAGGAAAGAGGATTGAGCGAGAGAATAGAGTGCCATGCATGAGCTTCACCCTGAAAATAGGGGGATTCAAGCGATAAAAAGTGTGGCAAGCAAGAAAAACCATAATTAAAGAAGAAAAAGAGCATGAGGAGAGAAAAAGTTTCCTCAGGAGAACCAGGAAAGCCTTGGTTTCCTGTTTTGTTTTGCCAAATCTGATATAGAAAAATAAGATGGTGGTCAAGAGACAGGGCAAAAGTAGTTGAGGTGACTTCAAGAGGTGGCCAAGAAGTCTCAGAGAAGAAAATAGCGATAAGTGAAGATAAGAGATATCCGATAATGGTTTGCCTGACTGCTTGATGAAGATGATCCTACTAGCCAACGTAAAGAAAAGACGACTATTAGGGTAAAGCATAAGTAACAACGGGCAGTAAAAATGCTTCATTGACAAGAGATTAAAGACTTTTTAAAACGGTTACACGATAATGCTGAAATGCAGCAAAAGGCCTTTAAAGACAAAGAAAAATCTTGACCGTCAGCGAATATGCACATACAGAAAAGTAAAAAAAAGCTGTAGAAAATGACTTCAAAAACGAAAAGAGTGGGATTGAAGCAAAGAAGATAACTGAGCAATTCGTTCAGAGGGCAGCACCACAAAAATGATCGATGGTAGAAAACAAGGGGTTTCTAAATCCCGCGGATACGTCAACACCAATTTCGAATCAGCCCAGTACGATTGGGGACTCCACCGCTAACACAATGAGATGGCTGTTAATTGATACACAGTTTCAGCAAATCGGCAACAAGGTCAAATAAGTTGAACAGCTCTCCATGACAGCAATAGTCGCGCATTCAAGCTTGATGATATTTTTTTATTCCCGGAAAAGGCAGTTTGTGGCGATTTCTTCTGCTCGGTCGCAGTGCTTGTGATAAAAATGCAAACAAAGATTTTATTATTTCAACCTGACTGATGATATTCCCTCGGTTCAAGGATAAGCATAATTATATACAGTAATTTTAACTCAACTTTAAAACAATTGACATGATCTGCAATCAATTGTTACGTGCCGCGTGCTTCTGTGCTTTAAACTCCAGTACATGTGCTCCGAATTGCCTTGAACTGTGCAATTAAAACGGTTCGCTAATCCAACGCATTAGTAGCTATGCACTCGTTGTGCTGTGTTGCATGTATTGTAACTGCAGTTTTGCAGTAACAGCTTTTATGTCGGGATTTGTGTTTTTTTACAGATGTAATTCGTTTTTATGTTGCTGAGTTTTAAGTGAATAAAAGCCTAAGTTTGGTTCTTACAATAACAGTTTTGAATTTGAATTGTTTCATGTGTAAAGGTAGAAGTTTTTATGTGACCATCACTGAGTGTTTACTGGATAAACATGACTAGGTGTTTACTTGATAAACATGACTAGGTGTTTACTTGAAGCAATCACGCTGTTACATGTTTGCGTTGGTTAAAAAACTTAGTTTACAATAATTTTTAAATTATTTAAGTCGATTAAAGAATCGATCGATCAATCAATCAATCAAGCTCACATCGCAATTAGTTTCAAAAATACAAGAAAAAAATGATTATGACAATTAGCAAGCTGGAATCAGTGATGTAGTCAGGAGGGAGGAAATGCGAGGTGTTGCCGCCTATCCAGATTTTGGATTTACTCATAGGCTAGAATCATAATAATATCATGGTAAATAAAGCCATATTGATGTTATAACAAAGTCATTGTGAGACAAAAAACACATCTCGCTCATTCAATAATTGCTTGCAGCATAGCCTGCCACATATTTTGCAGTAAACGCAGGCCTATGATTTTCAGAATCTATATGCAGAGTGCCAGTAGAAACGATGACAACGCAGTGCAAACAACAAAAGAGTTTTCAGTATTTTGAATAGTATTGTTTGTGCATTCAGGCATCAGCCACTTAACGCACCTAACGCGACAAAACAAAGCAGTGACAAACATATTCATATGGTAAACAAGATTCATATCAGCTTTCGCTCTATAATAAAATTTTTTTCAAAAGCAGGTTTTTTCGTTTCTACACCACTGTTGACATATTTGAACGTGTTATCAGTTAGTTTAACACAACCACATACTCTACAATGTTGACAATCAAGAATTACCGTATTGATGTCAATAACAATCCCGCTTTCAGTCGTTAAATTTACAAATCGGAAACTTGTGTAGCTGAGAGGCACGTTTAAAAAAAGATCAACCTCAGAAGCAGATATACGAAGGGCTTCTTCGGCTGCAACGAATGCTGCAACAAAACCATTTCAATCATTGTTTTTCTACAAAATAGTTATCATCGTTATAACTGAATAGCCGGTTTCGCGGGCAAGGCCTTCATCAGTAACGTCGGAGTCAAAAATATCGGCACAGAAGGTTGCGTCACCCATCGTGCATTTGTGTGAACAGAAACGACAAAATTCTGCTTTTTTGTGCACATCCATAATTATTGTACTCGTAATGGTGATCACCTTATACTCTTAATCTAGACTGGTAATGCTCACACACAAAGAATCTTGCCACAAATTACCAATAATACTTTTAATAAATGTAAAGGGGAGAGAGTGAAACACAGTCAAAAATGATGGTGGCGCCTAAGTGGTGGTTGTTTTCACAATTGCAAAAATAAACTATTTAATTTTTTGATTTTGCAATTTGGTGCGATCCCTTTCGTATTCATATTTGAGGTATAAATTTCTTTGGTTGTGCTATTTGCCTTGTTTCCGGCGGAACGACAAAAGTGACCGCGAAGCCGCCCAAATTCATTTACCACATTCTAGTGGGAGCCCAATAGGCCAAGTTGTTTTCAAACAAATATTCTCTCGAAATTTAATTGTACAAATTCTTAGGTTTACGGTTTTACTTTGATTTTTTCTCAAACTTGGATTATATTACATTGTTTTATAGTACAGATATAGGTAACTTAACAGACAGCATATCAGCAACAGAAACAATTCCTTTTTCAAAGTACATGTCGGTGTCGCTTGGCAGGGTCCCATCAATGACGTCGGGATTAAAAATGTCGGTTTAGCCAGTCAAGCCTGTTTCACCCACCGGAAAGTTGAGTGAACAGTAACGAAAATTTTATGGTTTTTTGCTCATAAGATTTTCGCGGTTTGGTTGCGCTCCTTTTCCTAATAGAATTTCTGATTTCAAGTTTCTGGCTATGCCTTACTGCTTTGTTCATTATTTTCGTGAACCCAAGGGGGCCTCGTGTTTTCCTCAGTTTAGAAGTAGAGAACACATTTGTGGTACCAAGCTATTTTGAAGCAAAATAACAAAAATGTTATCATGTGGTTTGACTTCACGCAGGACGTTGTTTCTTTTATTTTTCCTAAAACTTTTTCTAATCCTTGTCGGCTGCGCATTATGTTGCATGTTATTATTTTTCTCTGCTTGGCGTGCCCAGGATAGTTAAGAGTTCTTGCTTTTCCGGAAATGTTGTAGATTTGTTCCCGGTTGCTTTATAAAGCAAAATATCGATAATATCTTCCATGTAGTACGATTTGACGGAGTAATGTTGTTTTATTTTGATTTCCCTTCAAACTTTCTCAAGTCCCTGCTGGCTACGCATTATGTTGCATGTTCGTTTTTCTTCGCTTAAATGTGCTCAAGAAAGTTAAATGATTCCTTGCTTTTTCCCAAATTTTTAGATTTGATCCCGGTAGCTCAATAAAGGTATTATCAAACAAAACAGAAAAAACTTTGTAACAGAATCGACTTAATAATATAAAAAGTTTAATGTGCCGTTGCTGAACTGAACTCGCGTCTTTTGGTTCTCGAACTCCTTTTACTTCGTTTCCTTATTTGGTAGCTTGAGGTTGAAATGCAATTCTCGTGCGTTTTGCCTAAAACCGGGCGAGATTTGCATTTGTTGAGCCGGCTTCTTGCTTCAAACGGTAAATAAGTAACATTCTTTCAGTTCCGTTATCCTTTGTCAGTGCACGAAGCTTTATTTTCTGTGGCTGCAATCAATTTGGTTTTATAAAGGAAACCCTCGGTGAATTTTTACTCTTTCTATTTTATTTGATTGGGAAGATATTTTTGACTTAGTTTTTGCATTTCAATTTGTTTTGACTAAGTTGATCACAATAAAAGAAGTTTTACTTTGGCTGTTGTGGTGAAGCAACTATTAATCGTATTTTTTATAGGTGTAGAAGAAAAAGTGAAACATAGTCAAAAATAATGGCAGCGTACAAATGATCATTTTGACAATTAAAGAAATATCGTAGGTATAGTTACGTGTTTATGACGATTTGGTGGACCCCCTGCTTAAATTCGGCCATAGCAAGAAAAGGAGCCATGCAGTCAAAAAAGAATATAGACAAAATGTACCAAAGGACTCCGGTTTTGTGGATATTGCAAATTTGTGAAATGCAAGCACCAAAATTTTGAGTAATTTTAATCGATAGGCTACATTTCATAATCGTTTAGAGACTTCATTTTTGATAAACCTTTTCGAAAACGTAGACAGATAATGCCAACGAAACATGCTTGTGAGGAAAAGTAGTCAAAATGCACCTAAGAACAAACTTTGTCTAACAAATGCAAGTTGGTTAGATCAAGTACGATAATTGTTCGACAAAAAATAAAAGATAATGTATGGCAACAAATTTTTGATGAGCCATTATAAACTAATTCTTAGCCGTAGGAAAGCAAGTTTCCGAGGCTTTCACAAGACAGTATTATTAGTACCTTTTTATAACTTTTATGTATGAAAGTTACATATTTTTATTCAGCTTACCACTTTTTGGCAGGGGTATAAGTTACACTACTGATAATAAAGTTCAGTTTACTTAGTATGTAAACAAGTAATAAAAACACATATCACATACTATCGGAATTGCCTCAAAATAATCTTTGATTTGGTGAAAAAAGTTCGAAAATGGATTTGTGAAATGAGATCACAAATCAGTTTTTAAGAAAACTGTCTTGTAGAAATGTTGCGTTTTTGAAATAATCATCATATTACGGTCTCTGTTGGCGAAAGACTGTTAATTGTGCAAGACGGCATTATGACATCATAGAGCGAGTTGTAAGCGTGCAAGCTCAAAGAGAAGAAGCATGCATGCTTGGAAAACTTAAAACGCTTAAATAAAGAATTGCTCGTTGCATTGTCAAATGAGGTTTAATTGTTGTAGAGTTGCTTTTATCATAATCAATCCATTAATATGTTCTGAAAATGCGGTTAATCGCGTTTCTAGGACTAGCAGTTTTTGAGAAAATATAGATAATAAATTGCACAATCAAGCGTTGATTGTGACGTGATCTTACGTCTCCAAAAGAATAAAATATTTTGTAAAGTGATGGGTTGGGTTCTAACTTCTGTTTCAGCACAAACTGCTTTTTTCTGTCACAAAATGTAAATTTAGAAAAATCGTCCTTAATTATGACGTTATCATGACGTCACGAATGCCCTTACGACACTCACCACAGGGTAATGATCAATAGTGCCAAGTTTGATGTTTGTACATTCAATAGTTTCGCAGGAGTTTAAGCGTACGTACATAGGTAAATACAGATAGAATCGCGCTTTATATATTGAATGTCACATTTGGACAAAACCTACTATGCCGTTGATGCAATACTGCCATTGATGAGTGGACCACGATGAGCTTTTAAACAAACATATGCTGAATTAGAGTTTTTGATCTTCTATAGTTCTGTTGATGTACTACTTCGAATCTACACTTAAGCAATTGTGAAAACAGAATTCAAAAAAAGCCTGCTAAATAAGCGGTTCAACAAAAAACAAGAAGGACTCACGGACGCATACAGGGATCTCTCTCGTCCACTGTCCATTAACACAAACAGTATACCACGGTCCCCGCCTCTCCCATCCGGTGTCATTGCTACAACCGAAAAAGCAAGAACTGTCCAAAGAATTGAAACGGCTGCAGCTCATGTTTCCGCTGTCGGGATTTAGAGGGTTGAAGATTATATCGCTGCAATGACCTGCAACAAAAGCATAATAATGTAACAACACTGTCGTAGGGATGTGACTTCAAAGTATCCACTTTAAATTACAACTCCAGTTGGATCAAAGATGTAGGTACGAAAATGGGGATTGAAACCAATAGTAAAAGTACATTTTTCCTATTTCAGAAACGCATCGACTTTTTTTGGATGTGAAAGCCGAAAGCCATGTTTAGTAAGATAGTACGAGTATTTCACGTCTTTCCCTTCTTCTTCCTTCCCTCAAGATAGTACATTTGAAAAGTGTCAGATATATAAACGAGGCAAAATATTCAAAAATTTGCTCTTAACCTGAAGTTAGAAAACATTTTAATGTGCACTTCTCATAAGCACAGTCATGCAGCTAATATGTAGATTTTTAAGACAGCGTTTCAGTCAAGATTTTAATTTTGTGGAAAGATAGGTTTTGAACGAAGCAAGATGTTGCTATCAGATCTAGATTTACTATTGGAATCCGGATTGGATGTTGAGTGTTCTCTCATCAACTGATTCTCAACTCAATAACATCATAAATCGCATTAATGTTCATCATCCTCAGCCCCGAAGTTCCAAGGAAAAACAGCAAACAGGGAGTTGTTTCTAAAACTTGTGCTCTAAAATATAGATCCAGATTCTCTTACCTGGACAATCTTTCTCATCCAATGAATTTTCCGCAGGAGTGCAGTCCAAAAAACCGTCGCACCAACTTGAAGCAGGAATACATTGCCCATCGGGACAAGTATAAAATCCTTCTTCACATGCGCCAACCGGTGCCGAGGCTGTTGGTGGGACGTATGTTGTCTAAAACCATGATCAGTTTTCACTTTAGAAACGCTGCTGTCTACAAAGACATCAGTCATCCCTAGTTGATTATTTAGGACAGGGGTGCACAACCTGCGGCCGAAAAAGGATTTTTTTGCGGCCGTGAAATTGTAAAAATATATTTAAGCAGATATTTATGCTAATTTATTTAAATTGTAAAAAAATAAAAAGTAAAAATTGTAAAATGTAATTGTAAAAATATATTTATGCTAAAACATATTTAGCAGTCTTTTAGCATATTTTTTTCGAAATTAATGTCCAACATATTTCTTTTGGATCTAGCATTTTCTAGCATATTTTTTTCAGAATTACCGTAAATATTCGAGTATAAGTCGCATTTTTTTGTACTAAAAATTTACCCAAAAAGTCAGGAGCGACTTATATAGAGTATTGTACCGTTTCATCAGGTGAAACGTGGGGTTGCGACTCATACACGCGTGCAATTTACACTCGAGTATTTACGGTAAGTTTAAAACTTGGTAGCATTTTAAATTTACATATTTACACTTAAATTACATATTTACATCAAAATTTGCAAGTATTTCTATCTTATTAAAACGGAAAAAAACATTAACAGAATACAAACGAGTATTTAATTCAAAATGGGAGCAGGGTCGCTTTATGATTGAGACAGACACACATTCGATGATGTGTCTAATATGCAACCAAGTTGTGAAGACTGTGAAAGAAGATAACGCAAAGCAGCACTTTCGTCGTCACGAATCGCACTCTTACGCGAAACTGAAAGGGGATTCAAGAAAGATCTGCATTGAAAATTTGAAACAGTGTGCGAAAGCAGACAGCTTGCATAACAACTTTCGCTAAGTCCACTAATAACCGCTGTGAAGCATCATACAGAGTGGCATATGATCTTGGCGTTGCGGGAAAACCTTATTTTGATGGCGAACTCGTGAAGCGATCCTTGATAGACGTTGTTAAGTGCATTCACTCTGGGGAGGAAGCTGATTATTCTTCAATTGCTCTCTCGGGTGTTACAATGCAACGCAGGCAAGATGATATCGCTCAGCAGTTAAAACTCTCTCCGCAAGCAAAGATAAACAAGAAAGAAAGTTTGTTTTCACTTGCTGTTGATGAATCAACAGATGTCAACGACTCCGCGCAATTGTTAATCTTCGTTTGTTGTCTTTCTTCAAGCTTTGAATTGTGTGAAGATTTCCTTTCCATCGAAACACTGGCTACTTGCACCCGCGGAGATGACATATTTATTGCAGTTAAGAATGCCTGCATTCGCTCTGGATTAGATCTGAAATACCTTCGGGGCATTTGCACGGACGGTGCACAAACCATGACAAGTAACCAACCGGGATTTGTTACAAGATTATGTGTCCAACAAATATGACAATAAAGAACTCATCAACCTTCACTGCATTATCCACTAGGAAGCACTATGTGCCAAATCCGTTGACTTAAATACCATTCTGAAGGATGTGAATCGCATTATCTTGTTTATTCGCGCAAATGCTTTGCATCATCGACAATTTCGAGAACTGAGGACATAGTTTATCACTTCGCAGTTTGTTGGTTGTCTATAAGAGAAACTTTCCGCCGTGTACTGCAATTGCAAAAGGAAATAGTAGAATACTATTCAACCAAAAACAAGAGTGTCTCTTGCTCGACAAAGATTTTCTCTTGTCGCTTGATTGTCTGGTGGATTTTCTTACCCAGGTGAACTTCCTGAATCAAAGTCTGCATGGAAAGACAACAACAGTTTGTCTCGTGTACAAAAAGTACAAGATTTCCGTGACAAATGTCGTCTCCTCAAAACTCATCTGCATCAGCGTAATTTTTTCCACTTTCCGCAGGTGAAGGCTCTGATTGACAGCAGAGAAATTTAAGTGGATGATATTCCCATCATTCTTTTCTCAAGCGTTTTTGATGGGATTTTGCAGCAATTCTTTTATCGTTTCCAAGACTTTGTGAGGATTTCCGATACAACCAGGCTAGTTGCTTGTCCTCATCTGTTCGAAACCGAAACTGCGCCATTGAATCTTCAAATGGAACTCGTCGAGTTGAAGAACGACAAACAGTTCGTCAAAAAATTTAAAGACGAAGAAGATCTGCTAGATACGTGGAGAAGAGCTGTTAAATATCCGAAACTACAAGAATTGGCCAGAAAAATTCTTGTTCTTTTTGGAAGTACTTACCTGTGCGAAGCAGAATTTTCAAGAATGAAATATTTGAAAAACAGGTACCGAACTCGATTGTCTGACAGCAATCTGGAATGTGAACTACGACCCATGACATCCAGCGAGCCACCTAACTTCGCAAGTTTATAGGAGGAGGTCATTAAGTACAATTTTGTGATTTATGATTGAATAAATTCTTTAAACTTGAAAATTTGACTTTTTCTAATGTTTAGCATGAGTAGTGAAGACAGCATTTACGGCAATTAAATTCTAAGGCTTAAAACGTAAATTCGTAAAAAATGAATTTAACTAGTGGCGGCCGTTAGTGCATTTATAGGATGTTTTGCGGCCGGCAGTAGTGAAAAGGTTGTGCACCCCTGATTTAGGAGATTAGGCGTTGGCGGAGCTCAACAAATTCCTTTAATTGTTGGGAACACAATAAAAATAACAAACAACAGCAATGACTTGCTCTCAACATTTAGCTAAGAGTAGAATTGCTTTGTAAAAATAAACTTAACAAGAAAAGCATAGCAGGAAAACTCTTCTTTGATTAGGCCTTGATTACAGGTTTCAACAAATTTAAGTTGAGTTCAAAACAAACAATATGTTTGCATTATTGAAGAAATATAACTTTGTTTCCCAATGATCTTATCGCCAATATTTAGGCATACATCATAAATATCAATGTTGAATCTATTATACTGCAAGTTGTTGTAGCGTCCACAGATAGTCCAGAGGAGGCAAAACGCTGCTTTTTGGTCTTTGAACGTGGCTCTTGCAACCCATGTTGTTTTCACTATCAATAATGTAGCTCAAGGGTTAATGTCAATTAACAAATCTTATAGAGGTCTATGTTTTAAATTTGGATATAAAACACGTGAATTCAAGCTTTGAAAATGATGATCACCCTCCAAAAGGTTTTCATTCCTATTTGGGATGCAAAATGCGTCAAATCAGGCTTTGATAATATTCATCTCCAAAAGAAGTTTTCACTTTGAATTTCGATGCATTAATAAGTAAGTCACGGCGGCTCGACACAGGTCTTTCGAATTTTGTGTCTTATGTGACGCCAGCGTGAGGCTAGTCTGGCAGCCCTTGTAATAACCTTTAGTGAATGAGACCTTACACAAAGGAATTTTTGGGCAACTTATCAGTCTTCCGTTAAGGAAATCGGAGCAAAGGGATTTGGTATTATGCTAAAAAAATCACGTGACCCTTAACGTTGGTAAAAGATATTTGCTAACTACAGTATAGTCTAGAAACCAAAGAAATATTTGTTTTTTAGGGAGTATGGCTTTGTTTTGCTATATTGTAATGCTATCAACCGGTTTTATTGTATTGCACTAGTTTATATTTTGCTAGTAAAGATTAGAACATCTTGCATTGATTTCAATATAATTAGTAAATTTTATAAAAATACGTATGTTTTGCCTGAAGAAGTCAATTTTGTCGGCAAACAAAATGCAGTAACTTTAATATATTAATCTTTTTGAAAAATCTACATCCTTACATGGGAAAATAGCCGGTTCTGCCGGTTTTAGACATCTTACACATCTGAGAGAAGCAACGAGAAGTTGCTACAAATCAGGGCATCGCTCTACGCCTCAAATTCCGATTGTCGAACGTTGAATTAAGATTCGCCTTACTAACAAACTTTCAATCATGTCACAAATTCTATTCTTTCGTTCTAATAAGTATAGGGCCGCAAAAATTAAACTTGGGATTGAAAGGCCTAATTGCTTTTAAGATGACGAAAATAGTTAAGAAATGGTACGCCTGTTTCTTGACTTGGTGCAAGGCCCTTCATTCCTTGGCCATAAGTACGTACCCTGGTCCCAGAATAGAACAAAAGGGACTATATCTCAGTGGTGGACACAGAGGGTTGGTTGGAAATGCATTCCTGCCACCAGCCTTTTTCAGTATAGGATTTGCGAACCTATTTGTTTGTATTTGTCTCGAAAAAGTGTTTTGTTTAAAAAAATTGAATTTGGAAAAAGTGATCTTCAAAAAAAGATTCTCGCTATGAATAAAACAATGATCGTGCGTCAATTTAGGGTTCTCACTCTCCCATCAAAACATTTTAGATCCGCAACTGCTATACTTCTTGCATCCAAATCTCCGATTGGTCTTGAAACCAATTTTCAACAAAAAAAATTTCCTTTTATAGGTACAATTATATATTTGGTGACTATGATTTCACACAGTGCTGTAGACCAACTAACTTATTTCTTCTATTGATTTCCTCTCAAAGTTAAAATTTAATAAATTATGGCCATAAATGCTGACTCCTTTGAAATAAATTGGCAATGTGCTTCCTTGCAATCAGCAAATAGTTTCATAAACTTTTATGAGTTTATTTGATTACGTGCATAGGGACATTAATTCAAAGTTGTGGAAAGGACGTTAAAATGATTGATGTATTTACAGGAATAAAGCTATGAAGTGATCGGTCTACTAATTACAGCTTTTTTGTTTGGTAAGCCTTGTCACAAAACTTAAAGCCTCCGGATGCGCGTATATTCCTTAATCCCGGCATAAAGAAAACCAGCGAAGGGCAAATTCACGCGAAGTTCAGTGTCTAGCATCTACAATTTAGTTATTGCAATAAATTGGTTATGACTTTTAAGTGGATATAATCTATCGACCAACTTTTTGTGCTAAAAAAGAAGATAATTTCTCCTAAATCTTGCAGGATTTTACTTAAAACTCCGCAATTTGTTCTACTTTGCTGATGCCTCAAAGGTTAAGAGTGTTCATGTGCGTCATCGCTGTACTACAAAGGTATTCAGGCATTAAGTCTACCTGCAGTTCAATTAGAATAATTTTCGTACTTGCAACTGCGCTGTTAAAACACTTAGATTCAAACCTGTAAGAGCCAATTCCGTTTATTTTTTTAGTACAAATTATGCAAATTGCAACTAAGAGCAACTAGGAAATGCAAAATTGCAACTATGCGACTTCGAACAAATTGTGCCACACTGTATATGTATTTCGAAAAACGCAATATACATTGTATGCATAGCACAATTTATTCAAACGTCAGTGTGAAATTTGGATAAAATTTCTTACCTAAATATCAAAAATAGCTTAAAAAATAAAATCTGAGTAGTTAACAAATTCTGATATTCAGTATACGGGTTTTTATTATGCCTACTCAATGCTACTCTAAACTGATTACCTCACTCTAAAATCTTACAGTTATGAGCTTGAATATTCATATGCAAACTTTTCCAAAATGAGTATACTTATATCAAAACAAAATCAAAAGTGGAAAACAGTAATCGAACTCAAAATGAAGGATAGTCTTTCCAAGCGACTTTATTCTATATCAGTTAATATTGAAAGAAGTCAACCATCTAAGAACAGTAATATAGTCAGCTAAAAAATTAATTTATTATGAGAAAAAACTATGGCGATTCACTTTCAGTTTTTGTAAAAAATCAAAATCGCACAAAATGCCCAAAAAATTTACAGACAAGCTAACCGCCTGTGCCGGCATCGGACTCCGCAGGGACTCCATCAATAATGTCGGAGTTGAGAATATTAATTTAGCCGGTTCGCCGGCTTCACCCAAATGAGGAATTGTGAGAACAGTAATGAAAAGGGAATGTCTTTGAAATAACCAATCCTCGTTACAAAATTGAAAGTAACACACTTATAAAAAGAATCGAGTACAAAAACTTTATTTGGGTTCAGAATAGCTGCAATATTTTTCCAAAGTCTCTAAATTCCATGGCAACGTTTTGTTTGCCCTGTTTCCAGCATGTACTTACGAGCTGGTCTTGCTCACAATTAAAACATCCAACGATTTCACACAGTTTTATCTGTTCATTTAACAGTTTGGTGGAAACATGAATTCAAAGTTATGGAAGGTCGCTAAAGTGAAGGTTGAGTATTTTCGGAAACAATTCATTAAATATTATGCTATTTACGCCTTTTTTGTAATTGCAGGTCTGTTTGTATGATCTAAATTCTCTCGGTGTGCGTACGTTGCTTGGTCCTAGCATTAAGTGGAGCTATGGTGGGAACAAACTAACCCGAAATCGAGTACTACACTAAAACACTAAATAAAATATCAATAGGTTAGGTCATGCATTGAAGTTCTCTCTGTGTAGTTACTTATTGTCTTGTCACCGAGTTTTAGGTTTTCTTTTTATTTTTATATAACTTATCGCTCTCTTTAAGTCCTCCTTCTCGTTCTTCTTCTTGTTTTCCACTTTCTCTTCATGCTTTTTCCCATTTCATATAAAATTTTTAAAGGTCTGCGAGTACTATATAAAGCTCTTTTGATGTTATCTACAGAAGGATTCAAAAAAATGTACTAGTTTTATTTTGGCAATACTTTCAAAATTAATTACTGTAGCAACTATTTTTTGTACCAAAATGTTGTGCATGCCTTACTATTTAACTAAAACTTAACCTGACAATTAAAACTTTTCTAATTACAAAATCATTTTGAAGTCATTTTATTGTAAAATTTTATACAAAAAGATGTTCAATCCATCCTCCTCACTGCTCGATTACACCTACTATTCTCGTATTCACTCTTTCTATCATTTCAACAGGAATTTGTGTGATTTCACGGCAAATCCATAATCATCCATTTCACAATAAATGGTAACAACTCAAGATACGATATACTCAAAAACATAAAAAAATATTTCAAATCAAATCAAGCACGTAATATTTCAAAACTGGTACATTTTTTGAAACCACCCAGTAATATAACTATTTGAATTTTTACATAAAATGGAGGCGGATTACTAAAATCAATTTTTCTCACAATAAATCAGTTTTTTAGAGGATAAATCAATTTTTTAGCTTACTTCATTACTGTTTATTGAAAGCAGACTTTTTCTACTATGCAAAAATAAATGACTATTGCGTCAAAAGCCGATTTTAGTTCCTAATAAATCAAAGTTTTTGGCCATTTGTTACCACATATGAGTACATGCAGTCAAAACAATAATCGGTGTATTTTTGAAACAACTTCGCAAAGCATTCTGTGGCACTAGATATCAAAAGGACTAAATTTCGGACATTGGCAACAGCGACGGCTTTTTTCTTGATAAATTTTTCTTAATTAATAGATCGGCGCCATTAATCTTCGACTTACTGCCAAGATTTTTTTAACACAAGCTAAGCTGCAACAAACCATAAGTCTGAACTTCAATAGTGGGCTTCAAGCTTCAGTTTGGATCTGAAAATGTACTGACGACAAAATATATAGCGCGTCCACTTTGCAGTCGATAGACTTGGGGTTCATTTCCTAAGTCGAGTCATACCAAAAGACTTTAAAAAATGGTATTCACAGCTTGTCTGCTTAAAGCTCAGCATAAAAAAGAAATAGTGTGGAAAACAAGCCGGAGAGCTTGCTTGTTGTGTCCTTGCACAAGGCGCTTGACGGGACGCCTCCACCTTTATGTGGCAGACAGGTGGCCTACCCGTACTTCACGGGTTACAATTGTGAAGTTGCTCACCCAGCATGTCGTAAAACGCAACTCTTGGATAACAACCAATGGCAGTCCGCTTTGTTGGTAGAGGGGCTACCAGTCATTCATAACTGGTTCGAAATGGGCTGCCATCTTTTTCCTAGCCTAATTCAATTAGGTTGACGGGTGAACTTGGATTGTCGTTCGTGCCGTACCTCCATCCGAGGAAGAGAAAAGGTAACCACAACAACAACAACAACACAATATATACAAACAACGAATTAACTATCGCTTCAACTTGTAATTTCTGGCTGCGCTTTATGAACCGGATTAAACGATAGAACTGGTAGAAGTATTTAAACTATGTCTCGCAGCACCTTTGAGTATTATAAGTGGTACTCCCGTGCGAAATCACTTAATTAGCTCTTTGAAAAGGCAATTTTCCGTAGTATTTTCCGGTTTGGTTGCACTGTACAAGCCGTAATGAGATTTCCGATAGTTGTTTTATGTTCCGTAAAATCAATGGCTTAGCCAGAAGAAAAGTTGGAGAAAGGTCAAAACTTTCTTGGCAGTTTGTGCAGTATGCGATTATCTTCAATAAAGTTTAAAAAACGTTTGTTGATTCTCCAGCTATTTCTGAACTTTAGATTTCAACAAACAATTTTACAATTTTTCCGCTAATTACTAGTCGTGACTATTTTAGCTCTACCCCTCTGGCTACCCTTCGTGTTGATTACCGTAAGAGGGTTTCGTCAACAACGGCTGCAGATAAGTAATGTAACATAATAAATAATAGAATTTACCGTTGTAATACTTGGATCATCAAACGTAAGTGTCCGCGCTGGTCTGCCACGTGGTCCCATTGATCCACTTGGCCCCACGCATCGGCAGTAGGCGCCGTAAGACGTCAATGGAGTAGCTTTATCGAACTGAAAAATAGGTAGTATTAAAAATAATTGCTTACGTCATTGCATTTTCAACTAAAGGTAAATGCAGTCTCACATTCGATTCCTAGTTTTGGATATGAAAAAGGTTGCCGTTTACATTTCCAATACCCACGGCACCGATGAGAGTAGTAGGCCAGTTACTTATTCTGGGCCTGTTTTTCTTCAACATAAATGTCTACCCGAGTTACTACATCTTTTTACAAGTGTTTCGAAGTTTTTACACAGCCTGGGTTTGAACTTGGGCTTTACGCTTGAGAGGTGAGTGCCTTCACCAATACTTAATAGAGAGAGGGTTACAAAAATTTTTGCGACGCGCCTCTCTTGGCAATGCCAACAAAACCCGTGCACCTTCTCAATACAAGACAATGTCTATTTTTGGCGTTCGAGTTTTTTAAAGCGTGTTTTTCTCACATTTTTCCTTAAAACAGCATAAAGAGTTCTTTGGGTGAGAAGGGGATCCACTTTTCAAGCTCTGATTTTGACATATTTTTTCGCTTGTTCAAAGAGAGCCACAGCAACGTGGCCTCGCGCCCCTTTGTGAACCTTTTACGCCTCCCGACAAGGGCGCCTCCCTTAGTTCAAAAATCCATGCCATAGATCGCTAAGTAAAAGCGATAACACCACGTAACAAACTTTTGTGAAGGTTTTGGTTGCGTGAAAACTTTAGGTATTGTGTTTTGCTACACCAACCTAATCATGAAACTAATAAAATTTTTTCCAAAGTGTCTTTTAGTTTTGCTGTAATGTCGCTTTTCTTGATTTCTGGATTTTTACGTATATTTGCTGTACTCAACAACCATTTTTCCTTGTATTCAAAGTAAAAACGAGCTATCACAAAAATCTATTGACGATATACGAATAAAAGTAACGCACAAATGTATACATGCATGCATGGACGCACACAAATTAAAACTCTTTTTGAAACAACTTCAGAAGTGTTTCTGTTTTCGTGACTTGCGTCTGTGAACTGAGGAGCCCTTTTGTATTAGACACCACACATAATCCCCCATCATGTTACAGCTCCACCGCCCTTGATATCTTCTTTCCATATTGGAAATATCTTGATGGAACCTTTTACCATGTTCATGACTGATCCTTTCTATAATTGGACTAAAGAAGTCAAGTTGAAAATGCAGGAAATGCACTTTTGGGACATGCGACACCCCATTTTTTGCATTCCTCAGATTTTTCACTAAAGCTTTGCTGTTGTTGCTTTTTCCGTTACCAAGAAAATTTTGACTACTTCTCTAATTGCCTTCCATACTCCTGCTTTTTTTGCTGTTATCTTGTCTTCAAGTTTTTCGCACTGAACCATAAGTCGAACTTGTGGCCCAGTAAAGTAAAAATTTCAATCTTCTTCTGAGCATCGGACAAAATTGCTAAAAAAGCTAGATTTTTTACTGGCACAATTACGCTGAAAAGTATTTCAATCTTGATTCATAGCCTTGACAAATTGTTTGACAAGGAAAGCTTTATTTGTAAAAAGGGAATCAAAGTTTTTTGATTTCACCAAAGGATCATGTTGTACATTTTGATTGGCTGGAATAAGAAATCTCCTCTCTGGCCACTCTCTTCGGGAGTAGTGTTCAGTTACAGCTAGGCTGTTCAACAAATAAAAGAAACAGGAGTGCTTTGTCTATCCTCCTTGCAATCCTTTCAAGAACCAGATCATTTTAAAATCTCCACAGAGCTGGCAATTGTATCTACTATATCTGATGCTTTCCAGAAAAAACTTCACATTTTCGTGATCTTCTTTCATTTAGACAGAATGGCCAATGAGTATTGGCGGATGCTGGTTTCTATTGAGAAGAAGGACACACTTTAAACTTTTGGAAGAACTATCAATAAATAATCGCCACTCCCTTGAGTCATGTTCAATTCCTATTTCTTCAAAAAGACCACAAATATTGTTGCAAAAGCAGAGAGAGCCAGCCACAGAAAAATACAGTGAAAACTTTTCTTGTCTCTTTCTCGATGAACAAGATCGACATGTTAAATCTAACAAGTTCTATTCTTTCAACCTCGAAGTAAGAAAGTTCCGCATTTGACTTCGTGAGTCCCATGTCTCTAACTAAATCATCCAGTTCTTTCTGGTTTGAAAAGTGTGGCTTGAAATTTATGTCTGAATGTGATATATCAAATTCATTATTAGAGCCCTCTCCTTGATCTTGATGCACCACGGACTGTTCTGGAGTTGTTTTGGTCGGCTATTTGGGTATTGGCAACTCGGTGCTAGGTGGAACAAGCGCAATGAAAGATGGAATGGAAGGATATACATGGTCATGGCGGTTTTTTGTTTTTTTAAAACATTGAAATGTCAACCATAAATAAATAGCAGTCATCTATGTGGTTTCGGGACTCTCCAGACTCGAGGAATAACAAATAGCATAGAATATTGGTTTCTCCTAAGCCAGCCATCCAAGTTTGATCGGCATGTTCTGCAAATTGAATGAGGTGCCCAGTTCTTGTCCTGATCATTCACTTTCATACCAAAATAACATTCATCAGTCAGTGAAAACTTCGCTTCTGAGTTTATATATTTAACCCGTCTTGAGCTGACACAATGACCACAGGCATAACAAAAACAATCCGTAGAAAACTTACACCTGCGTGATGATGCCATTCTTCAACTTATCTAAACTAGCAACTTGTAACAAAACAAAATAAAAAAGTCATTTTTCACTTTCTTACTGATTACTGGCACCATAGCAAACAATAGTTTCTTGTTACAGTAAAAGCCATCATTCTGAAGTTTGAAATGGCAGGTTCTGTGCCATCATAGTTTCGAATTGTCATGAAAAGTTTTCGATATAAGCGTGAAACACAAGGTTCAAAACGTCTAAAACAACTTTTTTTAAACAACACTTGTGACAAACGATAGCCAGAAACGCGTTTCCCTTAACTATACGGTCCAGATAATATAAAAACATCAAACACTACTAAATTTTTGTTGCATGGTGTAATAGATTAAAAATAGTTTATGGAGCAAGCAATTATAAATAACAGCAGGTTTCTTTGGTTTAGAAGATCACGCTGCTGAACATATTATCTTGCGGTGTCCCATGTATTGATCTCGAAATAAGATCGCAGAGAGTCTGCGCAATATTGGTGGCAAATTAAGAAACGGCAATTACATATAGCGCAGAAGGCATGTCATTGTACTGCAGTGGGACAAAAAATAGATTCTGGGCCTCAGAGTTTGGCAAACAAAATTCAGGTCATTTAAAATAAGCAGATGCGGTAAGTCAAGCAAAACTTAACTCCAACTGCTCAAACCTGGAACTCTTTAACTTCTAACTATTCTTACCTCTTAGCATTCTGTTTGTACCAGGAAAATATCTAATGAAACTGTTCCTCTAAAATATTCAATTAAATTGTCTTTCAAAGATATACCGTTGACTATGTATTCTCAAAAATTTTTGATATAAATGTTCCAAACAATAGCCTACTTGTTGTCCAAAAATGTCACATAAAACTATTTCATAAAACGGTGCCCTAAATTTAGTGGTGCATCTATGAAATTTCTGATAAACGTGACCCAAACTTTATTTATGAACATTTCATTACAAAATGTAAATTACATCTACATAAATTCGTTACAGGAATTGACCAAATTTAACTCACTTTGTATTCTCCTCCTTTCACGTTATCCTCTTCAGAGATGACAATGTTGGTGTAACTCCTCAGAATGTAGACATTGTACGAAGCGCATCTGTCGTTAGGATCCCATTTAACTGTGAAGCCACGTCTGCTCACCCCGCCCCAGGGTATTGCGCAATTAATGGTGGGTAATGCTGAAATATATAACACGAAGTTGTTGACTGGAACTTCTTTAGAAATACTATATGCGGATCGTAAACACATTGTTGAAATATCATTTAAGGAAAAAGTACTCATCAATTGACTCAAAGTGTTATTTTGAATCGCTTTTTATAAATATGAAATTCTGAGGCATTTTGTTAGCCAATACCTTTTGTTTTCTGATTGAACTAAACTGAAGATTGTCACTTTTTTAAAGGTTCTAAAATTAATAGTGTTGCATAAGCTTTATTGAGAAATCGGTTTTGAAATGAGAAGCTTGCAACAATGAAAAGACAAATTTTCAGAAAAAAATAGATTATACGTAAACATTTACATCAATTAAGCTTTCAGTTTCACGTAGAAGTGAATACAGGCCATAGCAGAGACAAAACCTATTGACATTTTTGTAGCCTGGTCCGACATATCGCCAAAACTTTTTACTGACAAATTGACTCGCCCCATAACCTGTAAATATTCACCCGAAATTTTGGTATTTCGTTCGGCGAATCACCAGCAAACCGGTGAATCGATTGAAAACCGCATAAAAAAATAGTTGTTTTTCTATGATCTGGTAAGTAAAATAATCATTTCTTGATGAGAAAATTTAGCTGCCACATTATGAAGTCTGTACCACTGGTGTAATTAGTGACGCAACCAATCAAAACTTTACATTATGACGCAACAACTTCAAGGGGTTTCATTACAATTGGCTACTATAGTTTGTAAATTACAGTAACGTGTAGCGTGGTAAAGTTCCAAGTAAAAAAACAAACACAAAAATTTGTTAAAAATTTTATTTACTACGAGCAATGCTAAATGACTTTCCATTCTCAGCAAAGAAAAAGTTTTCGGCCGGTGATAACCGATCAGCTAATCGCCTCCTAACGATCTAAAACCGACCCCTTTCGTACCGGTATCTGGCTTCAGTCGACCAGATTAAATTCCATCTCTGATCTACAGCTTTGCGTGGCGTGCAGCATGATTAAATCTAATGGCCTCGCTTTACAATTTCTCTGTTTTGTACAAGATACTTCCTAATTTTTTGTACAAACTACTACTTCCCTACAATTTATATGTTTTGTACAATACACATACTTCCTAAAGTTGCAAGCCACAATCTTTCAATCATGGTCGTAGTAATACGACTTAACAGCTTTTCAAAAACTTCTAGCATCATATTGCAAATTTCCAGCCGTTAATCCACAATTCGGCAGCTTTGCTTACAAGCTTGAAATATTTAGATTATGGTATTACATATGACCTGGATATTTTGCTTTCATATCTACCTGGTCTTTGGCCGTAGCTTAACGTCAGTATTCCAGCAAATGTTACCAGTGCAATATGCTGTAAATGCGTCATCATTTGATGTTATCCAACACTGAATGATCAGCGCATGATGTGTCAGGTTTATATAGCCCGAAATCATCTTTTTTCGAAAACATTCTTTAAAAGTACGCAGCCAGACAAATTTAACTTCTAAGCTTGATGTGAAAATGTACAAAACTTAAAATTTGAGCAGCTACGAAGCCAGTCATTGCGCAAGAGATATACCGTGATTTATTAGCCAAGGCTGCACTAGTGCGCAACTTGTAGCATTGGGTGATAATTTGCGCGGTCGTGCTCATGTATCATAAATTAGATTTGATGTTGACATCGAAAATAAATTAAAAAAGGCCTTCACTTTGCAAGAACAAAAATAACCTCAATTTTAAGATAGAATTCGATCAAGATCATAAAATTTTGCATACAGAAACTTGAGTTGATCTTCAAAAGAAAAACAGCACCCTCCTACTCATACAGGAAATAACCAGTTAACAAGATCAAAAAGTTCTGAATTCCCAAAAATGATCGCTAAAAAACATTTTTCATCTTTAGGCGAAGAGATGATATACTCAAGATCACTCACTCTTGGCCATGGAAAGAAGTGAAGTCTGTAAAGCGACCTGCAACACCGAAATATGTGAGCACCCCGTTATAAGGTTTTGATCGGCGTTTATAATGTGTTGGTGGACTTGAAAATATTCATCTTGCGGTCTTAAACTCGTACATTGTTTGAAAACTATTGTTTCAATTTTGTTTGTCTTCGTATTTCTACGAGTTTAATCGCCAATATTTGGCGGCAGTGGTTGTGAGTTTAATTCCTACAATGGTTGTGTTATTATTCCTATAGAAGAATAAAGGTAGGGAATTAATTAAAGGGCTACAAAATCCACGGGTATCAGAGTCCGTGGTTAGAAAGAATTCTTGACAACGAGATAAAAGTCTATATGTTTAAAAAACAGGACACATCGGAAAAAATATTGGGCGCAGCTACCAACTGGGCCATTATATGTTAAAGTATTTCCTTTCAGTCGTCTCACGAGTTTTCAACCTAGTTTCTCTTGTTTTTAGTTTTATTGCTCATTCCTTATTTTTACTATTTGAGGTTGCTTCTCGCAAACCTTATCGTTAATCAATCGATTTTATAGATCCCGTTTTAGTTTTTTTCTGGCCTAGCTTTTTGCCCTTGGCAAATTTTGTTTTTACATCATTGTTACCTCACAAACATAGCTGACCGCTTCACATCTGTTCAGTTAGTTTGGAAATGAGTTTACCACTGTTACATTCACTTCGTAAACCTTTGCTTTTTGAACGCTTTTGGACAATGTTTGATGGTTGTTTCGGTCAGATTTTGGATCAAGCTACAGTAGGTGAGGGCTTCAACGACTTTGCTTTTGTGCATTTGTGTTTACTTTTTTCACAGAAAACCGTACCACGCCTTATTCTGCATGTATCAAGTTAAACTATTTATCGGCCTTATGATTCAGTCGTTTGGTTGTATTTTAATATTAGGTGGTTCTACCGGCGGCGCCTACAGGGGCCGCGTCAGCAATGTTCGGCCAGCTGACCCGGCTTCCCCCAATGGCTAATTGTCAGAACAGAAATGAAAAATTAATGTTTTGTTCATATAGCCAGTTTTTGTTTTAAAATCAAAAGTACCGTTTTTTTTTAAAGAGTAAAAAAACATTATGGCGGTTGAGAAAAACTAAAAAAAATTAAATCAAAAGTACCGTTTTTTTTAAAAGAAAAAGTAAAAAACATTATGGCGGTACTCCAGAAACTAATGTGTTTCTGGAGTACCTGGCTATGCCTTGCTTGCCCTGTTTCCAGCATAAGCGTACTTAAGAACTGGTCTTGCTCACAATTGAAACAGCGGAAAATTCACACATTTTTATCCGTTCGTTTCATGAAATACTTGAAAGCATAAATTTAAAATAGTGGGAGGACGCCAAAAAGATTGAAATGTATTTTCAGGAATAAGCTATTAAATATTATGCATAGGCTATTACTTACCACTCTTTCGTTACTGAGGGCTTATTTGTACGACCTAAAATCTCTGCCTGACCGTATGTTGCTTGGTACTGGTATAAACGTAGCAAGGGAAAAAGCAAACTAACGCGAAATTAAGCACTTACAATTTTGCTATTACAATAGCACGGTCCCCGTCAGAGGTCAAGAATATTGGTTCCGGCTTCTGCGCTGGCTTCACCCAAATCGGGAGTTATGAGAATAGCAAAAAAAGGTAGCCCTTTTTTGATATAGTAAATTCTCGTTACAAAATCAAAAATACCTTTTTTCGAAAAAAAATCAATTTAAAAATATTATGGGGGTTGCGGATTGCCGTGGTATTCCAAAAGTTGCTGAAATCCTTGGCCACGTCTTGTTTGACTTGTTCCCAGCATAAGCGTACTTAAGAACTGGTGTTGCTTACACTTGAAGCACCCAACGATTTTACACATTTTTATCCGCTCATTTCATGAAGTGCATGAAAGCATATATTCAAAATTGTTGGAGGACGCAAAAGTTATTAAAATGCATTTTCAGGAATAACTTACTAAACAAAACGGGATTCAAAAGTCGCCATACAAATAAAAATTTTAGTTTTCATTGCAAAACGTTTATATATGTAGCAAGTTCTATATTACAATTTCGGTAGAGAGGTGACTTTTAGTATCCAAGTTGCTATTATTGCTACTAGCAATACACCGTTGAACATAACAATACAATATATTTAGAAAATTCAAACGTTTTCGGCGCTACATATTGCCCTCATCAGAATCTACACACAAATATTTACAGCATTAAAACTTTCGTTAAACGAAAACATAAAATAACTTGAAAATAGTTCTGATAAAAGACAGTAAAGCTTCATTCTACGGTCTTCGTAATTGTCTGGTCACTGCTAACAAAGAATCTGATAATAGAAACAATTGCCTGCTAGGAGTTGATCGGATTTAAGGTTTTGTAAATAATTGTTTCAAATGAATTAAAATTACACTGAAGTTTGGTGCAAAATTGTTTGGTTAAATGATTAAATAAATATCTTTGATTAAAACACGTTTAGTAAGAATGACGCACCATTTGCATACAGTTTTTTTGTTTAGCACAGGGTTACTTCTTGTGATCACCATGGTTTCATGGATTTTGGCTTCGTAGGATGTTTGGCATTTTCTAATTATTTCAAATTGCTTCATGTTATTTGGCTGAGTTTTGCACGAACTGCATTTTTTTATATGTTCCTTGATGGCACTTTTACTTGACCTTGAAACATTTAAGTGCTCCCCTGCTCTTATACTCAAATGTCTTGCGGACGTACCGATGTACGTGACGTTCACATCACGTGAACAGGTAAACTTATAAACGACATTTGAGTTTAAGATCAGAGGAGTTTTGCTTTTTAAAGAAAAATATTCCTGCACCTTTGTTGTTTTGTAGACGATTGTGATTTTAGTGTCAAACCGTTTCTTTATTAGAGATTAAATTTGTAGACCGAATTCTTTCAAGATTTTTCCGAGGTAGGGAATGACAAAAAGATTGATAAATTCTTTTTCGGTTTTACTGTCTGTTTTTTCGTTTTGAAATTGGCATAAAATTTTGTTAAAAAAAGGGATTGGATGACCGTTATTGAAAAAAAGATTTTTCAAATAAGCAACTTTCTTTTGGAAGAGATAGTCCGTTAAACAGGTAATTTTTGCTTTATTGAGAAGACATTATCAGATTCTTTGTTAGCAGTGACCAGACAATTACGAAGACCGTAGAATGAAGCTTTACTGTCTTTTATCAGAACTATTTTCAAGTTATTTTATGTTTTCGTTTAACGAAAGTTTTAATGCTGTAAATATTTGTGTGTAGATCCTGATGAGGGCAATATGTAGCGCCGAAAACGTTTGAATTTTCTAAATATATTGTATTGTTATGTTCAACGGTGTATTGCTAGTAGCAATAATAGCAAGTTCTATATGGTTGCCATTGTTTTAAATATACGCTGCGATACGTTTACTCCACTTTCTGTGAACTCGCAATAGCACATATGATGATACTTGTGCAAATGAGTAGATGATGCGTTCCTTTAAATTAGTGGTTCTTAACCTGGGGTCCACAGAATGATTCCTGGGGGTTTACAGAAAGTACATTACAAAACCCAAGTTACATTAAAAATCCCCGCTATTATCAGGTGATAACCTTTTTCTTTTTTTTAGTGATCAATCTTAAGCAGAAATCCGAAATTACCTATCTTTTTTCGGAAACCAACCTCAAGCACATGCCCCAAATTACCTAAACCGAAGGAAATACGTCCACAGCAGCAGTGGTTATCAGGTTATGGCCTTATATTTAGATGGGGGTTGAGCTTTTTTCTTCCAACTAACATGTGTTAATTCATTTTGTTTATATTGGAGGTTCACAAGCCCATCATTGTAGAAATTGAGGGTTCATAACCCAAAAAAGTTTAAGAACCACTGCTTTACATGGTTTATATTCCTTAACCTTTCGCCATACACCATGGCTTTCATGTGGCCCCAGAGTTAAAAGCCAAGAGGGGTCAAATCAGGGGATGTAGGAGGCCATTCAGACGGACCACGTCTACCGAGCCAGGCATTTGAAAATGTTTAATCCAACCACTGATGCACTTGAATAGGATAATGGTATGGGCCTCCATCATGTTGGAAATAACCTGGAAAGTTATTGTCCTTGTTTGGCAGCAGTGATGGGAAAATATTAACATATTGAGATACTTCGGCATTAAGACTTTCATCATCAAAAATTGAGCCAATGGTTTTGTCAGCCCACAACCCAGCCCTAATCATCACTTTACCAGCATCTTGCATCTTAGTTGAACTCATCCAAACAAGGCTAGCATTACTACAATAACGCATGTTTTGGCGATTAACCTTTCCATTGACGCAAAAATTAACATCGTCAGTAAACATGATGTTAGTTGAAATATTTGAGTCATCATTCGACTTGCCTGATGCCCATTTACAATATTTTCAAATCTTCTATGTAGGTCATTTTCACCCATATGCTGTAGCATGTAAAATTTGAAGAAATGCCACTTATTTGCCTTTGAAATAAGCGTGATACTCGGTTGACTGACCCAAATTTCAGCAGCCAATTTTTGTGTACTTTTGTGGGGGACTCTGTGTTATTTCTATGAAGTCTGTAACGATTGTGTTTTCAACAGTGTCCACCACTTCTACTTAGATCTTCAACACATCCAGTTTTTTCAAAATTTACAAAGGCTTTTGCCACAGTATCGTGGGTTATGTTGGTTCCATACTTTTTGTCTAATTCTGCTGCAATCTTGTTACTACTTTCAGACATGGTCTTCATTAGGATCTCAATTTGTTGTTCTTTTGTCAAAGACATCTTAAGGATATCTAAATATAAATCTTAAAACGGAAAAAATAACAGGTTATCATTAAATAAGATGGTTTTTGTTTTATCTTTTCAAGAAATGTAATTAAGCAAGAAATTATATCCCAATGTATGGCAACTAATTAACCCCCATTAGCTCAGTATCTAAGTATTTTCTTTTTTGAATCACTGCATTAGGCTCACTATTTATGACTTTTCATTATTGTACGCCTATTTGTATGATCTATAATTTCTGGGTGCGCGTACGTTGCTTGGCCTCTGGCATTAAGCGCGGAATAGTGAAGAGCAAACTGGCCGAAAGTCAAGCACTAAACACTAAAGTTATTTCACTAGGTTTAGCCATGGTTTCAGAGTATAATCTATTGACAAGGATTAGTGCTAAAGATGCGATTTGTGATTCCTGCCAGATTTCACACGACAAATTGTCGGTTTGTTCAACTTGATTAATATGTCTTAGAGTTTGAGATTAGTCAGGCTTGCGACACAACTGTACAAAAATTATTCTAACTAACCATTGCATTACTAAAACATACAGGTGTTTCAACCAACCAATATGTTAACACAGTAATTTATCATTGTTTGTTAACAGGCAGCATATCAGTTGTTTGGTTTTGAAATGATAATGTGTAGCGACTTAAAGCAAAGCTGCTGTCTGCTGCAGTTTTCACTTTAAATGGTATCAGATAGCATCGTGATACCCCAGGGCTATTTTTTAGCGATCAAGAAATAAGAAGAAAAAACCATGCTTAGAATGCTTATAAAAAGGATTATTTGTTGCATTGTCGATTCAGCTCAAATTTTAGGGGTAATACGAGACCTTTGGACCAAAATTTAGTTTTTCGTATTTAGTGACATCCGATGTCACACAAGGTGGGGATAAATGCAGGGAACACACGCCTGCAACTATGGGGAAGCTAGGAGAGGCGACGCGCCCCTAAAAAGCATTTCGCCCCCTAGCATTTTTAAAACGTTTAGGCTGTATTTATAAAGTATTCAACAGACGCATTACCAAAAGTTTACTTTTTATTTTTCGGTATTGTTTGGCCAATTATTTATTTTTAGTTTCAAATTGTAATTCGTAGTTTATTACTGTTAAAGGCAATTCGCTGACCCAAGCAATTTTTTATGTGTGACATAACAGTTTGCAACACGTGCTTTGATGTTACACATTTATGCGGTAACCAACAATTTGATAGTGCAGGGCCAGACGAAAGTAAAACCGCAATATAGATGTAATGAATATTTACGAAAAGAAAATATTTGTGTTTGGAATTCGAGACGACGGTATACTCGGTTTAATGATGCAGTCAAGGCCTCAGTCTTCGAGGATAAAGTGAGGCCTCGACGAGTGTAAAACGTTCGAAACATAAACAGAAACACCAATAAAAATGTTACTGCAATGGCTAAGCCAGGGGTAGCCAACCTTTTACATACCATGCGTCAACATTTTATCGTACGGTTTTAGATGCGCCACAAATCTCATACGCCCCCACGGCTACTTCTTGCAGAAACTATCTATAAATTATCAACATAATATTTCTACATGATAAAGATATTAAGTAAAAAATATCTGATAAAGCTGATCAACTTTACATACTTTAATTAATGAGAATTTCGAAGTTGTTTGGATTTCGCCAGTTTTTTGATATTTGGAATTAGATGTGTCACCGAGAGCAGCAGTGTATTCTTCAAATTTGAATCAGTCAGCCGCGATCTTATTTTGCTTTTAACCAGTTTCATTGCTGAAAACGGTTGTTTACATCTATACGTCGATCCGAAACGACATATAAAACTCTGGGCAAATTTTCACAAGGTAATGATGGCCAGAAGTTGATCATTTCAGAGTCACTTGGGACTGAGGAGAGCTCATGAAATTTTATTTTCAATGATGAATTTGTTTTCAAGCGAATAAGTTCCACTGATATATTACTTGGCAGCTCCATTATTATTTGTTCACCAAGCGAAAATGGGTTTACAAAAGCGAGTATGCGGTTTTCTTCTTTAGCAAAATCAGGAAAGCGACTTTCAAATCATTCTTGCAATAACTTGATTTATTCTGCATATTTTACCACATTGTTATTATCAGCTGCACATTCAGTCTGTTCTTTTAAGGGTGGAAATTGACCAAAATCTTCATTTTCCAACTGGGAGACAAACAGGTTAAGCTGAATGCGTTGATGTCATTTATTAAACTTGGAAACAATTTGCTCTTGTCCTGCAGCTTCAACTTCAGAGCATTCAGATGGCTGATGATATCAACTAAAAATGCAAAATCAAATAACCAGTTGTTATTACATAAAAGAGCTCTTTCTACAGGCAGCTCATTTTTCTCTTCAAGAAAGTCATCAACAGTATTTTTTAGTTTCTAAAACCTCATTAGTACCTGTTTTCTAAAGTTCTAGCGCACCTCACAATGAAGGGCAAGGTCGCCATATTTCAAATTTAACATTTCACAATATTCTCTAAATTCTCTTCTTTTCAATGTTCTTGCTCTAATTTTATTCACACATTTCACAGCTGGTAACATAGCCTGCTGCAAATTTAAAGTCCGCACAGTGGCCCTTGTTGTATAATGCAGTAATATTTATGAGAAGACGACTTAAAAATTCCTTAAGCACAAGTGGTAGCCCCAGCAAATCTACGGACCATTGACGGGGCTCCGTCAGTACACACGCTGATGAGTTTACGAGAATCTATTTGTAAATTTTTCAGGCAGAATTTTACTTTGTCAAATATGACTGATCCTCTTGTTTTTCCATTAATCAATTCGAGACTAAGAAGTTCTTCAAGGAAACTAAAATCATCATCAATTCCTCGTATAAATATGCTTAGCTGAGCTGCATCACGTATGTCAGTTGATTCGTCCAACACTAATCAAAAAAAGTTCAAGAATGGACGAGGTCTTTCAATTGCTGAGACATATCATGAAGAGTTCCCTGGTACGTCTCGTAACAGTTTCCTTTAAAAAGAGCAATTTTATTTGCTTTTCTTTCAATGCTTTTATCACTGAGACGTCTTGCAAATATCTGGAGATTCACAGAATTGCACACTCTTTCACAGAATAGAAGACAAGGCAAAACAATTTCTTCTCCGTCAGAGCAAGTTTTCCTTTTTTTGGAAGTTCTAAGGCAATGTCATAGGAGGCTTCTATCATCGCCAAACTTTCAAAACTTCTATAAAATACATTTTGTCCTCTGATTTCTACCTTTTTCTTAGTAACATATTCCTTCCGTAACTCAGACCCAAGCACAAGCTTCAGTTTTTCTTTAATCTCAGGTTGATGCTGCGTTTTGCAGTGTCTGTTAAGAAAGACCATGTCTTCTATTCTGTGAAAGAGTGTTTTCATACACAATGCACAACTGTTTTCCAGTCAGACCCGCTGTAAACAACGATTCATTTTCCCACTGTTCATTGAACTCACGCTTACTATCACTTTTTGTCTTTCTTATGCTCATTTTTTTCACTATTTGACTTTGTGATGGGTAGCTGAAATGTGAGGACAAAAATTACTTTTCCAAAAATACAAAACTCCAAACTTGTATCTTCACCATTGAACAATTTTGCAATTATAACGTTTCTTGACGTTGCAGACGTTGTGCTGTGTGCAAAAGCAGTGCCGTGTGCAGAAGGAGTGCAAGCAGCTGGTTTTGCACTCCTTCTGCACATATAAAACTCTGCGCAAGTTTTTCTCTTAATGAGATTTTTTTAATGTTAAGCGTTCAGTGAGCACGTTGAACTGTCTGAGAACACACCACTGGTAGGCTTACTTTATTATTATCACAAGGTTGCAAGCGCCACTTCCAATCACGCAATGCGCCACGTTTGGCGCATGCGCCATAGGTTGGCGAACCCTGGGCTAAGCAAACGAAATTGTCCATTTTCGTGTAAGGATACAAAAACAGCTGCAAAATGCAGTTCTAAACTTCCAACGGTGGCCTATTCAAGATACGTTTTCTGTCACGTTTAACGAACTGAGTACGTTTTTTTAAGAAGCTTATTATTCTCGTTTCGAATAAGCCACTAAAATGTGACATAATAGACAGTATTTCCAAAAGGCCGTGCGCTAACAACAAACATTGAAATTGAAAACAAACATTGAGTTTTGCGAACTTAAAAACATCAAGCTTTGAGACGAGATTGATATAATATTAAGGCCGGAAAAGTTCAAGGCTAAAGTTCTTGCAAATTGGCTAGCCTCGAGAATTACATCAGTCTGTTGGGAAATTATAGCTAAAGCTTGATGCAGAAGTAGGAGATTATTTTGCTAACTGCTACTGTAAAGATTTGCTAACTTAATCTTTAACTTAGCAGACCCACTTGCCATGAAGTCCGTAATAACAACGATAGCCCCTAACCCGGATAAGTGTCACCCGGCTTTTTATATTTTGACCTAAGTAACCGTTGTGTTCTGCCCCAAATGTATGCGTTCACCAAAAAGAAAAAGGTAATTTGGATTAGTTATGCCTACTTCTGCTCCAAAAGTAAATGACTTCCTACAAACTGTAACACGCTTTTTTTATTAGTTAAAGTAAAATGTATGAAGGAGATCGGCTAAACTTTTATAAAAAAAAGACTTACTCATCTCCTGGATAATGTCTACTTAGATCATCATTTGAAAATGGCGACCAACGTTTAAGTTAAGCAGTTTCATTTATAGATTGTGTTAAAATGATTTTAAAAATTGAAATTGAGTGTTACATTTCTTACTGTATCTATGGATCGGTTTGTTTCAAGAGTCGACAGAGGTTCCAGTTCCACCAAGAACCAAAACATAACTACAACTTCCCACCAAGTAACTTTTAATACTTCTTCCTCACAAGCAACCGATCATGTTGCCCCCGATGATCTCAATCTTCGTAGTCCTACACAACAAAAGCTAAGTTCTTTTCCGAGACACAATAACAATAATCGTTGTTTTTGTTCTTGCGGACACAATTGGTATAAGTGGTTGGAATATTCGGTCTTATGTTTTCCATGCAGGAGAATACATTCCTACACTAAAGAAAACAGTTTCACCAAGAAAGGCTATAACAATTAAAAACACGCTTTGGGCGAAAAAGATAGAGGCTTTCTCAAACATAACTCATTGATAAATTTATATTTCTGCCATGCAAAAGTGGGAAGAACACAAAAAAACATTCAAAACCGACAGTAGCATTTCAACCCTCGTCAACGACCGTCAGCTACAGCGCAATAGATGCTATATAACTTACGTAGCACAAGTGGTCCAGTTTTTGGTTGCAAATGAATTAGCTTTGCGCGGCACCTGGAACAAAAATTTTGCTATGAAGATACAGGCTTGTTTGCAAGCTTGTTTAAATACATAATCGAAAAAGATCCAAAATTTGAAGAAACATATGATACCATACGTAATAACGTAAATGCACATCGTGTACAATACAAAATGAAATAACAGAATTTATGAAACAGATGGTTGCTGCAAGCGTTGTTGATGATGTAAAGAATGCAGATTTTAAATGGTAAACATGAATAATTTTGTAGAGCTGCTTTTAACCGGTTTGCTAAAATTACACTGCGTAACAAAAAAATTTTTTGTTTGTTCCCAGGTTCTAATTGATATTTCCCAATTGGTTATGAACGTGATCTAAACTTTGCTTTTGTAGTTAATAGAGCGAAATTTGGCAATCACACAATATGTATTGAGATATAGTAGCCCAAAAGTATTTAAATAGCATATGGGAAGTTGTTGTATCCACTTTTTAGCAACGCTTGTGCACAGTACCGTACGTTTTTAATTGTTGTTTGTTTGCAGGTTAGTTTTTACCATCACATACTTTTATTATCAAGCTTATTTCTTGAAAATAGTCATCATCTGCTTGGTATTTGTTTTTGAAAATGTCTAAGAGGAGTAGCTGCAAGCATTCTCCCGATGCATTTTGTTTTATATGTGGAGAATTTATCAAGACCAGAGCAAGGAAGCACTCTGTTCTAGCATCTGCAAAGATGTGTGAAGCTTATAATTCTTATTTTAGTATGCCTGTTGGAGACCAAGACAGGACTTGGGCTCCACATTTTACTTGTGACTACTGCAAAAAACTCTGGAGGGAAGTCTTGTTAATATTCTGCTATTGAATTTGAACTGTTATGTGTTCACTGTTTATGATAAAAAGCCGAGACTTGACTAGTGACAACAGTATTTCTTTTCAGGGTAGTATCGAGGAGAAAAAAAAGCAATGAAATTTGCCATTCCAAGAATATGGCGTGAACCAACTAACCACACAAATGATTGCTACTTTCGTATGGTTGATCCATCTAAGCGTCGAACTGGAAAGAATGCTCCTGCAATTGTTTATCCCAGTATTCCTTCCTCAATTGCTCCTGTGCCACATTCTGATCAACTGTCAGTACCCAATTCTACTGGTTCTGAAGACCCTGTGTCAGCTGATGAATCCGCTACTGATGAGAATGATATAACAATTGATGACTATGTCCTAAATTCTAACTTAGAAGAGAAAAAATCTTATTATCCCAATCAGAAAGATCTCAATGATTTGATCAGAGATCTCGGTTTGACCAAATCTAATGCAGAGTTGTTAACGTTACGACTTAAGCAATGGAATTTTCTTGATGACTCTGTTCAAATTACTGAGCAACGTAAACGGCACAAAAGCTTTTCCAGTTTTTTCACCATGTAAAATGCAATTTGCTTTTGCAACAATGTTAGTGGGCTTTTTTACTCAATTGGAATTCTTTGTATCCCTAGTGAATGGCGTCTTTTTATTGACAGTTCATCAAAGAGTCTCAAGGCAGTTCTAATCCATAATGGAAACAAATACCCATCTCTTCCTCTTGCTCATTCAGTCCATCTTAAAGAAACTTACGAAAATGTAAAAACTGTGCTGAACGTATTGAAATATGACCAGTATAACTGGGAAGTTATTGGTGATTTTAAAACGATAGCTTTTTTGATGGGAATGCAGGGGAGTTTCACGAAATATCCCTGCTACCTTTGTCTTTGGGACAGCAGAGATACCGAAGCCCACTATCAAAAGCAAGTATGGCCAAAACGTGAGGAATTTGTTGTTGGAGAGAAAAATGTCAAAAACATTCCACTAATTAACCCAAAGAAAGTTCTGTTTCCGCCCCTTCACATTAAACTTGGTCTAATAAAACAATTTGTAAAAGTGTTGGACAAAGATGGTGCTGCTTTTAAGTATCTCCAGAACCTGTTTCCCAAACTTTCAGAGGCCAAAGTTAAAGGTGGCATATTTATTGGACCCCAAGTAAAATTGATTCTAAAGTCTGATGAGTTTCTCGAAACACTATTAATATCCTTGTTAATATTAATAATAATAATTATTAATTAATATCCTTGTTTATCGAAACACTTGTTAATATCCTACAAAAAGTTTTCATAAATGAAATAAATTTCCCAAATGATAAATTTCATGAATGATCTCTTTGTGGTATCATCACAGTCGACAAATGAGGAAATGCCTGCTGTATCTGAATAGCTTTCCACCGCGTCATAACAGTCAGTATTTTTTCAGATAAGGAAGAAACGATTTCTACCTTCAATCGTTCATTATTACATCATCTTACTCCCTAAATGGAGTAAAATAAATGGTAAAACAGGTAGTGGCTTTCGTTTAAGCAAACAACCGCTTTCTTCCATCAAGAAATGTGAATTAACTAATCATTTGCAATTGTGAGGTCATCTTGCCATTAACAACCTCTTGTAACTTTCATTCAGAATAGTGATCAATCGTGACAAATTTTATATTTGTTCACCCAGTAGCTTTGGAAAAGTAAATCAGAAAATACGCAGAAAGACAGACAGAAATCTTATTTATTGTAAAGATAATGACTGACCCATTTTTCCAGGTATTAATGAAAGTCAGCCGCCGAAACGACCTACTTAAAACCTGCACCAATCAACAGCCGCCTCAACGAGGTGGTGCGGTTCCCAGCCTCAACGATTTGGGTTGGGTCGAAATGGATGTTGGACTTCCCGAGGGTCCCAGTTACCCCGGGCACTCCCCTTTATTTTTTCGCTATGCTGCCCCCTGAACGACGGCAGAAGGGCAGCACACAGCTTCTTTAAAATCGGTCACCTGTTTTCTTTTTTTCTTTTCTCCTGCCCCTCTCTTGCCCTTCTTCGTCTCCTCATTCTACTTCTTCTCTTGATGAGCGATAACGTTCATCCCAACCTCGGCCCCATCTTTCCCTGCTCTGTGTGCGCTGGAAATGTGACCTGGCGGGGCAAGTCAATGCAGTGCTGCGCTTGGTCCAAATGAGTCCATCTAAGGTGCTCACAACTTTCCTTATCCCAATTCAGAGCTCTTGTCAGCTCTCACTTTTGGAGCTGTCCTCCCTGTCGAATCACTGTGACTCCCTCTTCGGACTCCTCCGACAAGCATACCTCCATTGTGCAATCTAGCCTCGCCTCTGCTAACGCTGCTCTCTCACCCCACCCTCGTCTCCAAACTTCTTATCCCCCATCTGCCCATTCTATATCTCCTTCCTCTGCCCCTCCACCACCGTCCCTTGCTCCTGGCTGTCCTTCTGCGCCTCCTGTCTCAACTCCCCCCTGACTCTCTCAGGCTTCTTCAATGAAATGCTGGAGGTCTCCGAACCTGGAGCACTGAACTACTTCACTTTCTTTCGTTCCATCCTGTCGACCTTATCTGCATTCAGGAATCCAATCTTAGCTCCTCTTCCTCTTTCCGGATTCCTGGATTCTCTGCTCTGCGTTCTGATCGCATTCACTCCCGGCCTGGCATTCTCTCCACCGATACCACGCACGCTAGCGGCGGCGTTGTCATTTTCGTCAGGCAGGGTCTATCCTTTTCTGAACTTTGTACCTCCTCTCTTTCTTCGCTTGATCCCTACTCTGATTATTTAGGGATCAACATCTCTCTTAACAACTCCTCCTCGCTCTCTTTTCTCAATGTGTATGCCCCCCATATTCGCTCTTCCCCAACGGATGGCAGAAGCGACTCCTTCTCTCCCTCCATCCTTCCCTCCTCCAGAAATCTCTTCATTCTTGGGACTTCAATTGCCATCACCCCCTCTGGGACTCAAAAGGTACCTCCGACCCCCACGGGGAGGAAGTATTCGACTGGGTCATTTCTTCTGACCTCCTCCCCCTCAATGACCTTGACACACCCACCCTTCTCCATCGCTCCTCTGGCAGTCGCTCCTCTCCTGACATCTCCTTTGCTCCTTCCTCTCTTGCTTTTTCTTGCTCCTGGGAGGTGGTTCAGGACCTGGGTTCTGACCATCTACCAATTCTTCTATCTATCTCTCTCTCTCCGGTCTTTCGCCCCAACGAGCGTTCCCCTTCCTTCAATTTTCAGAAAGCTCGCTAGGATGGGTTTGCCTCTTACTTTGACTCTCACTGTCCTTCTGCAGAGGAATACTCGTCTCTTTCTCTTTGCTCTGCTGCTGCTCTCTTTACCTCTCTGACATTGAATGCGGCTAAATCTTCCATTCCTTTTGGCCGCATCAAACGCCCTTCTAAAGCCTGGTGGTCTGCTGAGGTGGATCAAGCGGTTAGTGAAAGACGCAGGGCTTTTGCTGCCGCTCACAGAAGTGATGAAGATCGTCAGGCTTACATCTCCGCTTCTGGACGCGCTTCGTCAGTCATCGCCAAGGCCAAGGCTGAGGCATGGCAGACGACTTGCTCTTCTCTTTCATCTAAACTAACTCAATTCTGTACACTCTCTTCTTCGCGCTTTCGCTGGCTCATCTTCCTCGTCTTCCCCCACACCTAACTTTCCTAACTGTTCTTTTCCAAGGGATTCGGCTTCGGTCTATGCCACCTACCTGAGGTCTCACTTTTCCGTTTCTCTGCCAAAGGCTCTGTGCAGCAGTACCAGAGGCTACCTCTCTGAGCTCCGCCGAGCCACGTGCCCTGTAGAGTCTCACTCGTCCTTTTGCTCTCCTTTCTCACTTGCTGAATTTCTTGCGGCTGCCTCCAACCTCTCCTCGTCCTCCGTCACTGGCCCAGACAAAGTTGCCTATCCCATGCTAAAGCACCTTCCTCGCTCTGGCATGGATTTTCTTCTTTACATCTTCAATCTATCCTGGTCTTCGCATTCCTTTCCTTCCATCTGGAAGACATCTTCCATTATTCCCATACACAAGATGGGAAAGCCTCTCGACTCTCCTGCTTCCTTCCGGCCTATTTCTCTCACCTCCTGCGTCTCAAAGCTGTTTGAACGCATCATTCTATCTCGTCTACTCTTCTTTCTGAAATCTAATTCCATTCTATCTCCCCGCCAGGCCGGTTTCCGCCCTGGACGGTCTACACTAGATCAAATTCTGTATCTTTCTCAGTCCATTTCGGATGGGTTTAACAAACCCAGGCCGGGCTCTCGGACGATCCTGTCTACTATCGATTTCTCCAAAGCTTTCGACTCTGTCTGGCATCCTGCCCTTTTCCACAAACTCATTTCAGCTGGCCTCCCTCCTTGCTTTTCTCGATAGACTCAATCTTTTCTTTCTGATAGGCGCGCTTGTGTGGTTTATCAAAATCACAAAAATCGTTTCTTTCGGGTCCGTCGAGGTGTTCCGCAAGGATCCGTTCTTGGTCCTGTACTTTTCTCTCTCTTCATCAATGATCTTCCGGCCTCTCTGCCTTCTTCCGTCAGCTGCTCTCTTTACGCTGACGATCTGGCCATTTGGTCCTCCTCCCCCTCGGTCCCTACTGCGGTGGAGACCACACAAGGAGCTCTGTTTCGATTGGAGGGCTGGTGTCTTCCTCTCAATCCGAACAAATGTGAGGCCTCTTTATTCTCAGTGGATCCCCACCAAGCTAACCTCCAGCCCAACCTCCTCCTACTCGGCTCCCGCTTCCGTTTCAATCCAACTCCAACTTTTCTTGGGATCACCTTCGACCGCACTCTTTCCTTTTCGAAGCATGTTTCTTCGCTGAAGGCCAAGTTTTTTCCACGTCTCAAGGCCTTACCCTGTATCTCTGCTTTCTCATGGGGCCCCTCTAAGGAGTCCCTGTCTGTTCTGTACAAATCTTTTCTTCGGTCCTTTCTGACTTATGGTTCACCCGGATGGTTGCCTTTCCTAAGCGCTACCAATCTTACCAAATTGGAACGCCTCCACCGAGCGGCCAGTCGCGCCATCACCGGCTGCCTCTCGTCCTCCCCTATCCCACTTCTTCTCTCCGAGGCCTCTCTACCTCCCCTACGAGTCACCCTGACTCATTTCACCCTTTTTTCTTATGAGCGGGCTCTTCGTCTCCCAACCTTCTTTCCTATTTCAGGTTTGGCCAGTTTAGGAGTGAAACCAAGACTCTACAGATCGTCCTGGAGAACTCTTGCGTCCACTCACCCGCTCGTGCTTCCTTCCACCTCTTTTAGGGAGCAGGCTCTTGTTGCTTGCCCACCCTGTCCTCCTTGAAATCCGCCTTCTTTCACGGTGAAGTCCACCCTTTCTACTCCATGCTATCGCTCTGATCCCCCTCTCACTCGCCAAGGTGCAGCTCTCGCCCATCTTGACTCTCTCCCCCTCATGATCTGGTGCTTTGGACAGACGGCTCGGTTTCTTTTCTTTTTGGCAAGGGCGGCTCCGGCGTTCTTGCCAGCTGCTCTCTCTGTGGCACTGAGGCCACTCTTTCCTTTTCGGCAGGCCCAGTATGCTCAAGTTTTACCACTGAAACCTGCGCGATTCTACATGTTCTTTGCTGGTCTCGGCAGCACCAACAAGTCTGCCATTTCTCTTCTCTTCTCCTCCCACCTGACTCTCGTTTTGTCCTCGCCACCCTGTCCTCTCCTCCATCTTTCCTCTTATCTCAAACTCTGTGGCAGATCTGGTAGGAACTGTTTTCTCTCTCCTGTTCTATCAGACTACAATGGGTCCTCGGACATTCATTTCTACCGGGGAACGACGCGGCTGATGAGCTAGCCAGACGGGGAGCGCTACTTGCACCCTCCGCTATCCCTTGTAGTCTCTCTCCTCTTATCTTTCGTATCCACTCTCGTCTTATCTCGGACTGGAGGCGTACTATCTCATCTAAATTCTTTGACACACAGTTTTCCTCGATTTCCACAGAGGAACTTCTGCTCTCTCGTCATGCTCGCTGTGTCTTCTCTCGTCTTCGCTGCAATGGACACAGCCTTCTTTTAGGTTCTTATGTCTCTAGAATTGGCAGAACTGAGAATCCTTCCTGCAGCGCCTGTGGACACTCGTCCCAGGACCTCTCTTCTCATTCTGCACTGTCCAGCTACGTACTCTTTGCGCCGCTCACTCTTTGGTGACTCTCTGTCTCTATACGACCTCTGGTCCAGACCCTGGAGAGTTGCTCGGCTTCTGGGGCTCCATGGTCTCCCGCCATGCCCCCATCCCTCGGAAGGGGTGGGGTGAACAACCTACTTAAAACTCACAAGTTTTAAAGCGCATTAACATCTTACATAGATATTGTTCGCTTGTCGTCTCAAAGTGAATAACAACGCAACATAATAATCAATTTCATTGGCAGTGATTACTTTATTAAGCCAAATGCAAAAATCGAAGTAGTATATGCAATGTGATAAAATCCACTACAGTGGACTTAGCATATGTCCCACAAGTGTGACGGTCTAAGCTATGCATTATTAAAAAGCCTTTAGCTTCTTGTCGGTCACCAACTGCATTGCAGAGACCTGATAGATCGAAACACTGTTACGGTCTGCAGTTTGCTAAACATTAAAGAACTTTTGGTAAGCTGTGCAAGAATTCAAAGCAGAAAGTCTCAGTCTAGCTTGAGATAAATTTTTAAGCAAGATCATGATCGTTTGTTAATACGCTGGTGAATTGTTAACCAAGAAACACAGATTAAACAAGTCAGCAAGCAATGAAAAATAAGAAATTTTAGGACAGAAATATTGGGATCTATTTTTTGTAGTCATCCTCGTAGCCGTAGTCATAATCTCCAACAGCTCTTATGTTAAAAGCATAGATGTTTCCTCTGATAGGTCCCGCTGAAACAACTATTTCAGCGTGTATTTCTTCGTCGTTTGGAAATCCAGTGACAGAATATTCAACCAGTAAAAGTTTCCCGACATCTCTGCTTATTTCTTCAACTGTAATCTGAAAACAAACAAACAAAATTTAGTAATCCACCAAAAAAATTGTAATTTTAATTCAGTGGGTGTTGAAAGGTTCAGTTTGCGGGGTATGTTCTTCTCATATGCGTTGCGATTGTTTTTATATGAACCCCAAAAATAGTGCGTCGTAAACAGTCCATAGCAGGACAGAGCAGACCAAGATAAGAAATATCATAATTCGAAAAATCGCAGCTGCTGTATAACTCTCCATTGAGCCAGTTCTGAAGAAATAAGGTTTTAGAAGAAGTTTCTGTCCGTTATCGGTCAGATCTTCATTCTCCATCCAGCCACGAGAAGATCAAAGATATCTGACGTACTGCTTGTATTGTGATTATTAATTTCAAGACTGGCTTCGAACGATTTCTTCTGGCAGTCTCTGGGTTTTCCTCAACAACATGGGTTTTTCTTTAAAATAGGCCAATAGTTTTTGTTGCTTTACATTACATCTGAGTGAGGTGTAATAAATGGTATCTAAGCATCTGACAATTTCCAATTGCTACAAGTTAGTGAAAAGGCTGCGTAATTGCTTCAGACTCATTAAATATCATCGTCGACCATGTGCTCAGTCTGTCGATTAGTACCTCGGGCTCATCCATTGGAATTCACATGAGCAACACATTAACTATATTGATAGTATTGTCATTTTCTTTCTGTTTCTTGACCATCTGGTCTTCCCTCACAAGAATTACCGTATATACTCGCATATAAGCCGATCTTGTGTATAAGCCGACCCTTAAAAAAACTGCCCCAAAAGGAAGAATTTTGCAAAAACTCGCTAATAAGCCGACCTCCAAACACCATGGTTTGTTGTTTGGGCTAACAACAAAAGAGTTTCAATATGCAATGCACTGATAAAAATTCATTATCAAAGCATTTGTTTAAGAAACAATATTACCGGCAAGTTAATTATGAAAAAAATCTGATGTTATATAATGGTAATATATACATTTATCGTAGCAAAAGCTTGCATAAAAGAATAAATGAGAATTGGCGTCATGTCATTTTGTTTGTGTGAGATCAGATTTATGCGCGTATAAGCCTACACCCTAATTTGATAAATTGTTTTTTAAGTTTTAAAGTCGATGATATGCGAGTGTATACGGTAGGATAAAATTGCTGGCAAAGTGGGTCTCAATATCAGCTAGCCGAAAGCAACAGCTGTGGCCAGTTTTTCTAAACGACCTACCTCCACATCACAATTAATGGTGGATCTCTGGAATTCGTCTAGAAGTTCACTTACATCAGCTCCATTACAACACCTGATGGCTCCGCTAATCATGATATCTCAGCCGGGAATCAAAAAGCTGCTGGTGCCATGAGCCTTCTTTCTCAGAGCTTATGATGTCGCAAGGCAATGCGCTAGAAATCCAAGATAAAAATGTCTAATTCACTGGTCATCTCAATTTTCCAGCCCAGTTCCGAAACACGGCCTACACCTATGCAAAAAGCCAAAAATTGGAAGAGTGCTTTCGGCATAAAATGTCTTCGCTAAATAGAGAATGTAAGTTGGCTTCTCTTTGTATGCAATCATCTTACAGCATGCTTAACAACCATCTGTTTTGTCCTTTGTTTTCCTTAAAAGCTTCGCTAGTTAGGCCACATCCATCGCACGCCAGACAATTACCCAGTGAGAGAGCTTTTCAAATTTCACCCTTCCAACCATGGATAGAAATGATCGCCTTGCCATCCGCGCAGCAAATGGATTGACTGCACCAATGAAGATTCTTCCGAATTTAGCATCAAAGCAGTACACAATAGAACTCGCTCTCGATTTCCAGACATGATGCAAAAATCACTTGTGATGCGAGCTCTGCGCTGGTGTCCCGCCAGGAGCTATAGGATAGCTATCAAATGCTAAGTAAGACCACTTACCATTTTAAAAGAGAAGAGTGCTGAGTGAGAGAATGGAGTGGGATGTGTTAGCTTCACGCTGAAAGCAGGAGAGATTTCAGCAAGATAAAAAGTATCAAGCAAGAAAAATCTCTCTGGAAGAAGGAAGGATCACGAGGAAGAAAGTGGAAATTTTCTTTAGGAGGGCCGGAAAAGTCTTGATTTCCCATTTTGTATTGCCAAAACATATATAAAAAATAAAATGGTAGACAATGAGCCTGCTTATTCGAGAACAGATTAGTTGAGATATAGAAGCAAGAAATGGTAGAGAAGCCTCAGAGAGAAAAAGAGCCATTAGCAAAGATGAGAAATAACCGATAATGATTTGCCTGGTTCTTAACGAAGATGATCCAACTATACAACGCAAAGAAAAAAACAACCATCGGGGTGAACCATCAGTAATAATGAGAAGTAAAAAAGCTTTATTGGAAAGAGATAAAGACTCTTTAGAAGGTTTCTGTGATAATGCTGAAATGAAGCAAAAGACCATAGTGAAAGGAAAAGTCTTGATCTGCAGCGGAAGATAAATATAGGATTGGAACGAAAGTCTTGTCCGATAGAAAGTAATATTTATTTAACCAATAAAAACAGCACATACATTGAGAAATGTAAGCAAAACATCATTCGTCCGAGGTAGGAAATGCAAATTATAACAGCTGTCAAACGCTGTTACTTTGCAGTTGAACCATGCATTGTCTACACCACCACACAACTTCTGCCGGTAGCAAAAAAGGATGTACTACCCGCTTTTCATCAAAGCAACATTATTTACCAATTTTTGTGCAACTGCGATAGTTGGTACGTGGGTCGTACTTCTCAAAGGCTACAACAGGGGATTAAGCAGCATGTGCCCAAAACCATTCTCCAGGAGCATATTTCTCAGGACCGAAGCACATTGGCCCGCTCTTGCAAGCCAATCAGAAGCTTTAAAGCTGAAACCCCCTTTTCTGCTATTGGACAACATCTTTTACAAAACAATCAATCAATCAATCAATCAATCAATTTTATTTTATTTTTGTCCAAATCAGCATTTTATTTTTGTCCAAACCCTATATGCTCGCGTGAATATAATGATAACAAATTTTAAATGATTACTATCTAAAACAATTATTGAAACAAACATTAAAACAAAGCATTTAATAATGCATTTAAACTAAACATTTCTTCACAGCGATGTTTTGTACATATTTATCAATGTGTATGTTGTTTTTATTGGTTAAATAAATATTATTTTCTATCGGACAAGACTTTCGTTCCAATCCTATATTTAGAAAAGTAAAAAAACGGAAAAATGTGACTTCAAAAACGAAAAGCATCAGATTAAAGCAAGGAAACAACTGAAAAATTTGTTCTGAAAGCAGCATTACACAATAATCGACGGTAAAACGCACGGGGTTTCTGAGGCCCGCGGATAGGTCAACAGGAATTGCGATCCAGCCGAGTGTGTTCGGGGTTTCCACTTAACCACGATGAGATGGCTGTTGATTGGTGCGCAGTCCTGACATGTCAGCAGCAAGGTCAAATGGGTTGAACAGCTCGCTATAACAGCAATGGTCATGCATTCAAGCCCGATAATTTTTGATTCTCCGGAAAGGCATTTTGTGGCAATTTTTTCTTCTCGGTCGTAGTGATTGAGATAGAAATGCAAACAAAAGATTTTTCTATTCCAACCTGACCGAAGGTATTTCGTCGGTTCAAGAGTAAGCATAATTATATACAATAATTCAACTTAACTTTAAAACAGTTTTGAATTCGAATTGTTTCAATGTCTAAAGGTAGAAGTTTTATGTGACCATAATTGAGTGTTTACTTCATAAACATGACTTTGGGCTTGCTTGAAGCAATTATGCTGTTACATGTTTGTGTTGGTTATAAAAATTAGTTTGGCATAACTTTCAAATTATTCAAGTCGATTAAAGAACTGATTAATCAATCAATCAATGTATTAATCAAGCTTACATCCCACTTTGTTTCAACAATACAAGAAAAAATGATTATGACAATTAACAAGCTGGAATCAGTAATGTAGTCAGGGGAGAGGAAATGCGAGGTGTTATCAAATTACCCAGATTTTGGATTTACGCATTGTACCACATTAATATCATGGTACACAAAGCGATTATGATGCTATATGGCAATCGTGACTCCAAACAACACATGTGGCTCATTTAATGATTGCTTGCAGCACAGGCCATAGCAAATTCTGCAGTAAATATAGACCTATGGTTTCAGATTTTGAATGCAGAACGCCAGCAAACTCAATGTTAAATGCAGTGTAGAAAACAAATAAGTTTCCTCCTTTTTAGGTGGTATTGTTTGCGTATACGGACTGCAAGCCACTTAAGGCACCAAACGTCAAGAAACAAAGTAGTGACAAGCATATTGATATGGTAAACAAGTTTTTTATCATCTTTAATTCTTTTATAAAATTTTTTCATAAACATATTTTTTCGTTTCCACACCAGTGTCGACGAATTTGAACGTTTTATCAGTTAGTTTAATACAACCGCATACCCTTAGTGTGACCATACATCCTCTTTTTGGAGGACATGTCCTCCTTTTTTGGTAAAAAAGTAATCGGTCCTCTGAAGATGTTTAAAAATGCCTTTTTTGTCCTCCTTTCTAATAAAAACTAATTTGGTCATCCAAAGTCGTTCAAAAATTCCCTTTTTACGTTTACCCAGTGATTAAAAAATTATGTCACTGCATATTAGTTCAAGTGATAATAAGTTTAACTGGTAAGGAATGTTAAAAGGGAGTTTCCTAACGGTCTACCTCCGACTGACTGTTGCTTTAGGTTTGAAAGAGTAAGATTACATGGAAAACGGTACAAATATCGGTAAGTTCCAAACTGCATTTCTTGTACTTTACGCAGCCCAGATACGGAGATAAATTTTGCTTTGCTGTTCTGGTCGATTGACCTAATTTCTAAGAAATCATTTCGGTACATATCTATTTTAGATTAAAAAATCAGACAATATTTTCAGTTGAACTGTTTAGAATTATCATTGCTGTGATTTTTGAAAAATAAAACAAAAAGCTAAAAAATAAATGCGGTATGCCAAAAAGAAAATCAAAGTTTACTGAAGAACTTCAACAGAAGTATCCATATTTTAGAAAAGGACTAGATGAGTTCGAAGCAGAATGCATTACTTGTGATTACGGAACTTTTGTTTCTGTAGCAAATAAAAACAAATTTAGCCTAGACATGCATGTAGACAGTTCAAAGCATAAAAGAACTGTCTGATTTACATTTTTTGTTCATTGGCATAATAAGTTCAAAAAATAAATGGCTATGTTTGTACTAATTATCAAAAGCGGTCAGTGTCCAACAAATGTCCAGAAAAATTTTCCAGACTTGCAGAACAACTTGTAAGCTGATAATAATTATTATCAAAAAATGTCCTCCTTTTTGGTAATGAAAATATGGTCACCCTAGCATACCTCACAATGCAGACAGTCAAAAATTACCGTATTGATGTTAACAGAATCCCCGCTATCGGTCGTTAAATTTACAAATCGGAAACCTGTGTAGTTGAGAGGTACATTCAAAAAAAGATCAACGTCAGAATCAGACAGACGAATGGCTTCGCTTCCTGCTACAAATGCTGCAACAAAACCATTTGAATGATAGTTTTTCTATATGATAGTTATCATCGTTATAACTAGTGTCACATTTGGACAAAACCTACTATGCCGTTGACGCTATATTTCAATGGATGAGTGCACCACGACAAGCTTTTAGACAAACATATGCTGAATAAGAGTTTTCGATCTTTTATAGTTCAGTTGATGTACTACTTCGAAACTAAACTTTTAGTTTTTTTTGTCATGCGCCAGCAATTGCGAAAACCGATTCAAAATAAGCCTCATAAATAAGCGGTTCAACAAAAAACAAGAAGGACTCACGGACGCAAACAGGAATCTCCCTCGTCCACTGTCCGTTTTCACAGACAGTGTACCACGGTCCCCGCCTCTCCCATCCGGTGTCATTGCTACAACCGAAAAAGCAAGAACTTTCCAAAGAATTGAAACGGCTGCAGCTTATGTTTCCGCTGTCGGGATTTAGAGGGTTGAAGATTATATCGCTGCAATGGCCTGGAACAAAAACATAATAATGTAACAACACAATTGTTGGGATGTGACTTCGAGGTATCCACTTCAAATTACAACTCCAGTTGGATCAAAAATGTAGGTACGAAAAAAGGGCTGGTGAAACCAACGGTAAAAGTACATTTCTCCTATTTTAGAAACACATCGACTTTTTTGGATGTGAAAGCCGAAAGCCATGTTTAGTAAGAAAGTACGAGTATTTTCATCTTTTCCTTCTTTTTCCTTCCCTCTTGATAGTACATTTGAAAAGTGTCAGATATATAAACGAGGCAAAATATCTATAGAGCATAAAGATCTAAAAATTTACTCTTCAAATGAAGTTAGAAAACATTTTAATGCGGACTTCGACTTCCTAAAAGTACAGTCACGCAACTAATAAGTAGATTTTTAAGACAGCGTTTCAGTCAAGATTTTAATTTTGTCGAAAGATAGGTTTTGGACAAGGCAAGATGTTGCTATCAGATCTAGATTTACTATTGGAATCCGGATTGGATGTGGAATTGAATTGTTGAGTGTTCTGTTATCAACTGATTCTCAAATCAATAACACCATGAAGCGCATTAATTGTCGTCATCCTCAGTTCTGAAATTTCAAGAAGCAACAACAAAGAGGGAGATTATTGTTAAAACTTCTGCTCTATAATATAGACCCAGATTCGCTTACCTGGACAATCTTTCTCATCCAATGAATTTTCCGCAGGAGTGCAGTCAAAAAAGCCATCGCACCAACTTGAAGCAGAAATACATTGCCCATCGGGACAAGTATAAAATCCTACTCCACATGCGCCAACCGGTGCCGAGGCTGTTGGTGGGACGTATGTAGTCTAAAACCATGATCAGTTTTTGATTTGAAAACAAAAAATATGATTTTGGTACACTGGATATCTATCATCCCTAGTTGATAAGGTAGAAACGTAAACATTGGCATTGCTCTACAATTTCCTTTAATTGTTTGAAACACAAATCGTGTATATAAAAATAACAAAACACACCAATGATCAGAAATGGTCAAAGAGGCCTGAAAATCTACTTGAGTGAAAGCATTGTTACTTACTCAAAAAAATACTCAATTAAAAGTGAAAAGTAATGATTGGTATTTTTACTTAAGTAAAAGTAAAAAAGTCATTGCAAATTAAACTATTTGAGAGGTAACAGTAAAGAGTACCTTCATTTTTTGAGCATTTTGGCCGGTATTTTTGTTAAGCAGTGGTTTTCATTTGGGGATGCCAGTATCACTTAAGATGCCTGAATGAATTTTTGCAGATGTAAACTTTTCTGCCTGCTTATAGCTTAATTTGCATGACCGACCAAGTCAAAGGCTCGTACGTATGGTACAGAAAATGACGTCTCTATAAAAAGATTCCATTATGAGAAACACAATGTTGGCAGGTTATACCATTGTAGAAGACTTTCGATAGAGGTGCCTTAATTAAGGTTGTTGATAATTTTTTCTTTTGAAAAATCTTATTAAAGTTATGTCAATATTTTTAGTAGTTTATACTCTCTCTTGTAGGTTTGGTTGATTAGGTATATTATTGTTTTGTGATTCTGATATGTCGGTTAACAGTTAAAAGTCAGCAATACGTAAGCGACTCGATGAAACTAATGTTTTTTCATTTCTAAACCAAGGGCTCTCAAGTTGTGGTACGCGTACTACCTAAGGGCTCTCAAGCAGTTTCCTAGTAACGTGTATTGCTTTGTGCTCAATAAATTTATATCTTCTATTGCTGTAACTAGCGCTGTGTCATACCCACTTTTTTTCGTGACAACAAAGCTATAATCAGTTTACTTGCCTTTATACTACCCTTTTCTATACTAAAATTGTCCAAACGCTGGTGCAAACTATAAAGCATAATACAGTAGACGCCGCTTAATATGACCACCTTGGGACCAGACCATTTTGGTCATAATATCCTAATGGTTATAAAAACCGAAGCCGCCATAACAGCTCCTGAATCGACGCCGTAAGCCACAAGAAGTCCAAATACCGTCAAATTCATCGTTTACCCGAAGTAACAGTGTGACGTTAGCAGTAAAACAAAGTACAGTACTGTAACACTACAAGTGATGGTAAAATTTAGTACAATGTGTGACAATATGTTGAAAAAGTGAAGTTATAAGTGCGTGGCGGGAAAAAATACTGTACGGTAACAAGAAAGATGGAGAAAATGTTGGTCATATTATCCGAAATTTGGCCATACTAAACGGAGAATTTTAAATGGAGAAATTCCGGACCGTACCAAATTGGTCATAATAAGCGGCTGGTCATATTATCCAGCCGCTTATTATGACCAATTTGGTACGGTCCGGAATCATAATAAGCGGCGTCTACTGTACCAAATTTTCAAAAAGTGATTAATTTTTGAGCAAATATTATGGTGAAAGTTTCTTATTGTAGACAATTTGGCTACGTTCTTGCTGCTGAACATTACACAAAATTGCCTTGAATGAAACTTAAGAGGACGGATTCTCTGAACTTCTTTAAAGCAATTTGTAAAACTACTACATTTTGTCTCGCTCTCATTAAAATTTATAGCCAGAATACTTACATCTTTATATCATTAATTGGAAAAATGCCTTACAAGTCTTCTTCAACTAGTCCTATATCTTTACTTTAGCGTTAAAGATTTTTTCACTTTTTCTGAAAATATGCATCATCTTAACTTAAAACCAGAAGCCATCTTTCTCAGTTCCTTCAATATCTCTAGCCTGTTTACGAATATCCCACTGAAACAAACTATTCAGATCTGTGCTGATACTTTGTACAACAGTAAATTTGTTCCGCTTATTATTTCCGAAGCACTTTTCACTGAGATGCTAACCGCAGCTGCTTTTTTAGTTGAATTCAGTTTCAACAAAACTTTGCACAAACAGAGTGGTGGTGTTGCCATGGGCTCTCCACTTGGCCCAGCTCTTGCCAATATGTTTATTGGATACGAAGAAGAGGAATTATTTTGACGTACCATCAATCCCATCCTGTATTTGCAATACGTTGAGGACACCTTTGCCATCATCAACGAGGAATCCCACCGTAATAGTTTTATTACGGCAATAAATTCTTCACATCTTTGTTTGACCTTCACTTTCGAAAAAAATGGATGACAAATTCCTTTTTCTAGACGTTGTGGTAGAAAAAGCTGACCCAAAACTCTTCCCGTCCTTACTATAAAAACCGTCTTTTACCGGACAATACACACGTTGGCATTTTTTTGGTCCCCTCAAAGTGAAGACAAATCTTATAGAAACCCCAGTGCACCGAGCTTTCTCTATGTGCTTCAAACCCATATTGCCACAAGAGCTGAATAACATCAAAACTTTTCTTCGCAAAAATAGCTACCCAGACAGTACTATTTAGGTAAGTATGTCCAAGGCCATCACCGAATGTATTGACCACGAAAATGATTTGATTAGTAGTTTCAAATTGATTAGACTTGACATGAAAACAAAAAGACAAGTATCTATTTCTATACAAAAATGCTAGACGATTTTTTTCCCCCGACTGTAACTTGTCAATTGGACAATATTTACTTGAAAACCAGGACTATGCCGCCGCTTACAATGACAGTTAATTATCAGTGTTGGCAACAGCTAGATCGTCTTACCATCTAGCCACCCTCGAAGTAACATTTATCAAAAACACACAACCTGTAGTAGGCCAAAATTTGTCTATGCACTACAATTGGTTTCCTAACATTTTTGATTTTAGATGCTGACGAAATGCACATTTTCAATAGTCCCGCCTTCAAATAAAGACGCTTTCTCTTTTTGCTCCATTCTGACGATAACTTCTGATAAGAGCCCTACAAAAACATTCAACTTTTTTGGTCATTGCAGTAAAAGAGTGCAGTGCATCCGTCCTCTAAAGCAGCATTTTCAACCTTTTTTATTACACTACCTCCACTCCCTGTAAGAAGTTATCCTTTACCTCCCCTACATTTAGAGGCATCATTTAACCGGTTAAAAATATTTTCGCCTAAATTTCCATTTTTGAAAATTTTGATCTCCAGAAATAAAGATCTTCGCCTAGTAATGTCTTCATTCTCTACATTCACTATATTCGCCAAACAACGAAATACAAATAGCAGCAAATTAGAATACTTTTTGAGGGGACCATTTTTTGGAACTATCAGTTTTCTCATTTTTATCCCAAAGCAAAGTTAAAGACCTTTTCCATTTAGAAGTGGTTTTTCTGAAAGACTTGTCCACCTCCCATACAACTAAATTTTGCCTCTACTGGGTAGATCGACCACCCTGGTGCGAATCCATTGCTTTAAAGGTTTATTTAAAAATTTTTTGAAATCTTGTACCACTAAACAACTGTTCAAAATTAAACTCCGAAGATTATTGGAATTTGCTTCTGACCCTTAAAACTTTTGAAAATCATACGGCATAAAATAACAAGCCACCGATAGCAATACAGCCCACGCTGCCCAATTCCTATAACCTTATAACATCAGATTTGATTCCCTGACACCGTTATCACTCAGGGGGTGGATGGGGTCTTATTTTTGTTGACGTCATCATTAAAAGTGTTTTTTTAAGAAGGGCGATTGCGACATCAAACAAAAGACAAGTGGCGAATTATTTCGACAAACCTACAATCATATAAGAAATGAAATATAATCACGGCCGTTATTTAGGCATACGTCGTAAACATCAATGATGTTTAATGTGATTCTAATGCAAGTTGTTGAGCCGTCCAGAGCAGATAGTAGCCTTTCGTAATTGAGATTTTACATAAAGTAATTTCTGAAAGACTACCAATTTTCCGTTAAGGGGTTCAGGTTAGGGAGATTTGGTATCATGCTAAGAAGATGACGTGACTCGTAATGTTTAAAGAAGAAACTTGCACACTAAAGTATAGTTCTGCAACCGAAGAAAGATTCGTCTTTTGTGGGAGAATTGCTCTGCTTCGCAACATTGTTACAATATCAGCTTCATTTTTTTGTACCAAAGCCATTAACTTTTTGTTAGTGTAGATTGAAAAATTTTCCATTGATTTTAGTATTGATATTGAATTTTAATACAGCTTTGAAAAAAGCTGTTTGAGCCATAAGCTTTTCGTGACGCTCTCATCAGTGGCGGTATCGCGTCAAAACGGAAGATCTAGAGTGAATAAGTCTTTTATGTGAATAATTTGGACGTTACGCGATGAAGACAAGCCAATGATAGCGTTTGTATTGCAAAGCGCGCGAAAGAAAGATTCGCAATTGCGAAAGTTAGAGAAAGCGCAGCAGGAGGCCAAATGCCACGATTGTCGAAAGAGTTTGAGAGTGTAAACAAACTCTTTCGGTCTACATAACACCGGGCGTCGGGTCTTGATTTTTCTAGCCTCTAAAAGATTAAGATGGAAAGAGCTGCGGGCTGCGGCGAGGATTGAAAACCGCTTATCATCATAGTTTAATGCGCATTGATCATTATCTAAACGATGCTGACCGATGGCGGAGTCACAATCCGGTTTGGTGTTGGTTCGTTTGCACGATCTGTGTGGTTGAGATCGTATGTAAGTGCTGTAATCATGTAATGTATATCATTCGACTTTGACAAGCAGCATGTGAGTAAGCGACATTGCTATTTATATTTGCTTTTAATATGACAGTAGATTATAAGTACACTTACTGCCTGCTGCTGTTTTCACTGACGCGATGTCTAATACCATTATGACATCGCTTAAACACGATGACTAAACAGTGCTTTTTTGAAGTACTCGAGAAAAAAAACCCTTAATGCTTAATCACTTGTTGCGTCGTAGATACAGCTTAAATTGTGACAGCGTCATAGCATCCAAAGCACCTCATTAATATCTTCCAAAAAATCTTTCAACTGCAATACTGTGGCCAGTGCTTCTTCAGAAAATGAAAAAACAAATTTTACAATCAATCGTTTATTATAACATCACCTTAGTTCCCAAATGAGTAAACTTTCTTGAGGTAGGTAATTCGGGTGCTGGCTTTTGTTTCAGAAAAAACCGCTTTTTTCATCAAAAAATGCGAATTAAATAATTTTCTTCATTTACGACGTCATCAAATCCCTCATGGCACTCACTTCGAAGTGGAGATCAATCGCGCCACGTTTTACGTTTGTACATCCTGTAGTTTTGGAGGAGTCAAAACAAGCAGGCAAATACACAGGCAGAATCGTGCTTTGTACTATAGGTATGGCAATGTTATTTTGTTGTTTTTTCGTCATTATGAGCAAAGATACAGGTTTAGTGCCATTTTTTAATTTTGTGCATAGGAGAAGTAGATAATGGGTTGTTGTATGAACGAGAGCTTGCGGTATAGCTTTTCAGGTATAACCATACATCTTGCGAGGAAATAGGAGACCGGTACTGGGAGAACATGGCTATAAAGATGTTTGGCTCCTGATATTGAAGAAATATTCTGGTGGAAAGATTTTTTTTCAATATTGTTTTGAAACTGTGAAAACCTTGCAAATCAGGAAATTAGCACCACACTGGCAGTTTGCTTTTATGGGAAATACCCTAATGTTGCAGCCGACAGGTATTTTATGCTGTTTTCATATTTGTCTTGGGGTGAAGTTGGCACAGCCGGTTGAACTGAATTTTTTGACCCAGTAATTGCTGACTGGTGACATTGGTGCTACTGGTTAATTTAACAACATAAACTGACGTTTTTTTTAATTCAACATTGAATTAAACTTTCGTTTCCTCATGATAATCTTTGACCTAATTTGCTGCACACGAACGAAGGTAGTGTAAATGAGATTTTTGAAGATCACTGTTGCAAGTGTTCTTCATAGATTAGCTAAGTGGTTCCCACTCAACCTTATCAGGCTTACGCACTCCATAAACGAGAAAATGGTTTGCCGCACCCTGTAGCAAGCTTACATCAATTTTGCTTAGACCAAATCAGATGTAATTTTTTAGAATATTATGTACCAATTGCAACTAAGAGCAACTAGGCAATGCAAAACTGCAACTATGCGACCTAGAACAAATTGTGCCACACTGAATATATATCAACAAAAACGCACTATATATATTGTATGCATAGCACAATTAATTCAAACGTCAGGGTGAAATTTAGATAAAATTTCTCACCTAAATAGCTTAAAAGATACAATCTGAGCAGTTAACTAATTCTGATATAGAGTAGAAACATTTTTTATTGCTTACCCAAAATGCTGCTCTAAACTGACTACCTCACCCTAAAATCATTCAGTTGTCGGTTTTACGTCATTTTTCCCGCGTTTCGCAGGCTCAGACGTGCTGATTCAATGTATGTCTACCACTACACACTCGCTTTCGAACCAGACTTTTTCTGGAGCAACATAGCACTTTAAATTCCGGATGCCCTTCCTGACGAATACCAGCGGTGTTTCTATACAGTTTTGAACTCCAGATCTTTTGCTCTGAAGCCCGCAGCAATACCACTACACCACGAGCTTGAATATTCATATGAAAACTTTTCTAAAATGAGTATACTTATGTCAAAAGAAAATCAAAGGGGAAAACAGTAACAAACCCAAAAAGAAGGATAGCCTTTCTAAGCAACTTTACTCCATATCAGTCAGTATTGAAAAAAGTCTACCATCTAAGAACAGTAATAAAGTCAGCTAAGGATTAATTTATTATGAGAAAAAACTATGTCAATTCACTTTCAGTTTTTATAAAAATTCAAAAATTGAGCTAAAAGCTCAAAAATGTACAAACAAGCTAACCGCCTGTGCCGGCATCGCCTGCAAGGATCCCATCAATAATGTCGGGATTGAAAATATTGGTTTACCCCATTCGCCGTCTTCACCCAAATGAGGAATTGTGAGAACAGTAATAAAATGTTTATATCTTTGGCATAGCCACTTCTCGTTGCAAAATCAAAAGAACCGCTTTTTTTTAAAGCAATCGAGTAGAAAGGCATTAAGGGGTTTGCGCATAGCCGCTACATCTCCCCGAATTTCTGAAGTCCCTGGCTACGTCTTGTTTGCCCTGTTTCCGTCATAAAGGTACTTAGAACTGGTTTTGCTCACAATTGAAACAGCCAACGATTTCGCTCACTTTTATTTGTTCATTTCAACAGTTGCATGGAAGCACAAATTTAAAGCTGTGGAAAAACGCTGAAGTGATTGTTGTGTTTAGGGGCAAATTACATGATTGTTGTGCATTTTCAAAAATAAGTTATTAAATATTATGCTTACTACTTATCTTTTCGTTACTGCAGACCTGTTTTTATCACCCAAAATCTCTGGCTGCTCACAGGTTGCTTGGTCCTAGCGTAATCCTAGCATTTATCCTGCAGCTATGGGAGGAGTAAACTAACCCGAAGTCAAGCACTTACACTACAGTCATTGGAATGGGTCAAGTTATGGCTTAAGATTTTTTTTTTATTTGCCATATTTATCCTCCATTCACAAGAATGTATCGCTATGCCTTGAACGGTAAGTTCGCACTCGCTTGAGAGTTGCTATTTCCGGGTCACCTGCCTTCCACATAAAGGTGGGGCGTCCCGTTAAGTGCCTTGCCCAAGGACACAATAAGCGAGCTTGCCAGCTTGTTCTCTACAACCTCCCATAAATTCCGAGCGTCAAGCAGGGAAGCTATGGAAATCATTTTTTAAAGTCGTTTGGTATGATTCGACAAGGGAAATGAACCCCATGTCTACTGACTGCGAAGCGGACACTCTAACCACTACGCCATCGCGTCGGTCTTGGTGCTAAAGATAGGAAAAGTTTTTACAATTCCTGCCAGATTTTAATCGAGAAATCTCCGGTTTGTAAAACTTGATTTTTATGTCTAAGTGTTTGAGATTAGTAAGGCTTGCGACACGACTGTACAAATGATATTCTAACCAGGGATGCGGAAGCGGTCCTTTTTCTGCGGAAGCGGAAGCAGAAGCGCGAAAATCTCACCGCTTCCGCTTCCACATAGGGGAAAGAATGGAGGGAGAAAAGAAATTGGTTCTGCTATCCTTCGGAGAAGAGCGAATAGGGGGAGCATAAACATTAAGAAATGAGAGCGAGGAGGAGTCGTTTAGAGAGATGTTGACCCCCGCATAATCATAGTAGGGGTCAAGCGAAAAGAAAGAGGAGGTAGAAAGCTCATAGAAGGATAGCCCTACCTGACGAAAATGATGACGCCGCCTCTAGCGTCTGTGGCATCAGTAGAAAAAATACCAGATCGAGAGTGGGTGCCATCGGATCGCAGAGTAGAGAATCCAGGGATCCGGAAAGAGGAAGATAAATTTAGATTAGATTCCTGGATACAAATAAGGTCAATGGGATGAGACGAAATAAAGTGTTGCAGTTCAGTGCTCCTGGCTAGAAGACCCCAGCATTTCACTGAAGAATCCTGAGGGAGTTAAGGAAAGGAAGAGGAAGCAGGAGATAAAGAGAAACAGCCAGCAGGCAGGAGCATAAGGCGGTGGTGAGAGTGCAGAGAGAGAAAATACAAAGTGGGGGGAAAAGGATAAGAGGTTTAAAGGCGAGGGTGGGGTGCGAGTGTTGCATTAACAGAAGGGGTCCAAGGAGGAAGTCACAGTGCTGGTAGATGTGGGATCTCCAAAAAAAGCAGGGACGCAGCAGGGAGGGAAGCTCCAGGAGTTAAAGCTGCCAAGAGTTCTGAATCTAGAAAACGAAAGTAGTGAGCACTTTAAATGGACCCAATTAGAGCATGTGCAGCATTGCACTGACCTACCCCGCCAGGTCACATTTCCAGTGCACACTGAACAGGGAAAGACGAGACAAGGGTTCGGATGAACGTTGCCGCTCATCAGGAGAAGGAGAAAAATGAGAAGATGGGCAAGAGAAAGGTAGGAGAAGAGAGAAGGCTGATTTTAAAGAGGCTGCGTGCTACTCTTCTGCGGTCGTTCAGGGGGCTGCACAGCGAAAAAATGGTTTGTGTGAGGGGAGTGCATGGGGTAACTGGGACCCGCAAAAAGACCAACAACCATTTTGACCCAACCCAAACGGGGTTGGGGACCGCACCACCATGTTAAGGCGGCTGTTGATTGGTGCAGTTCAATTTTGCTCGCTTTACATGTATATACTATAGATACGACAGAAATTTCGCACTTCACTATCCACAAAGATCGGAGTCAATACGTGTTTTGGGGACGGACAGAAAGTCGGTAATGATAATTAGAGTTAAAGTTAACTCAAAGTCAGAGTTAGTTGAGAATAGAGATGGAAAATCAGCGCCCTACGGTGTAATTTATTGTTGTGACGACAAGTTATTGTCGAGAGCTGTAATATGTGGTCATATGGTTTAGATCTGAGAAGCATTAAGTTAACTGTTGTAAAAGTGATTGTAAGTAGTGAAGGAACTTATAATAACTGTTTATTTGTTGAAGTGTTTGATTGGTTTTTGGATTTTAGTGACGAAATATTTGATTTTCTTGCAAACAATTCTGTGATTTCAAAATTTTTGTTAGGGGGGGTTCCGTGACAAACGCAAAAGTACATTAAGGGTTTCGCGACGACAAAAAGATTGAAAAGCACTGTTCTACATTCAACACGAGTTCTAATATCTATGAAAAAAAGCACAGAGTAGTTCAGAACAATAAGCTCAAGCGAAGTAGGTAAAGTAATAGCATTAAATGAAGGTTTTTGTCTTCTCAAAATGATGAAGTGTAGGAGAAGGCAGGCTACAGACCCACAAAAGTAAAAAAAAATTGTCAACGGTCGTTTTCTTGTTTTTTGTTAGTGGAAGCGGAAGCGATTGAAAAATAACCGCTTCAACATCCCTGATTCTAACATGCCGTTACATTACTAAAACAAACAGGTGTTTCGACCAACCAGTGTGTTTACACTTTAAATGTATCATTGTTTGTTAACAGGCAGCTAACCGTTACTTGGTTTTGAAATGACAGCATATAGCAACGCGCAGTTGCTGCTTGCTGCTGTTTTCACTTTAATGATATCGCAGAGCTATTCTTAAGCGTTCTAGAAAAAAAAAAGCATGCTGAGAATCCTTATGAAAAGGATTGTTTGCTGCATCGTCGATATAGCCCAATCAGTATTTTCCGCGAAAGCTTTTAATCGCGATTTTACGGTCAGCACTTTTTTGGAAAAACAAAGAGTACAATCTCTTGAAGCAGGGGTAGGCAATTGTTTTGGCTTGCCGGCCACATCGCGGTCACGGAAGCTAGTTGAGGGCCGCACTTTTTTACGAACGCATTGGTATATTATTCTAATTGATTTGCATTTTAAATTTGGTATAAGATTAAAAACCAACAATTATTAGACAAATGAATCAAAGTAGTTTTATTCAATTGAAAATTCAAGCGCATTTAATTTTCAAAATCTATCAATGAAAAAAATGCACATACTGTTATTCTGGCTACCAGGTATTTTTGATAAATTCATATTATTTAGCTCTTCTGGTAATGTAACGTTTATTTAAGTTGATACAAGTTCTTATCGAGCATGCAAAAAACTTTAATATCCGTCAACGTTTCGAACAGCTATACAGCTGTTCTTCATCAGGACTAATAATAAACGAAAGCACGAGTGAGGCAATAGTAATAGTTTGCTACGCAATCGAAAGAAAAAGGCAAAACAAAAGGTTTAAAGGCGAATAATAAACAACTGTAGATTACGTCAAATTATCATAAATTTCAGAATAAAAGCAATTTTCTTTATCATTGATTGAATTTTCAGAATTATGAATAAAAAAAGATTCAAGAAATCGGCGTTTGGTAAAATCTATTTCAAAGGTTAAAATTTTGCTATGATCCCAGTCAACTCGGTGATCTTTGGTGATGACATGCTTGACCAATGCCGTTTTTTTATTGGCAAAAGTTGATGACAACAATTTTTGCCAATAAAAAAACGGCATTGGTCAAGCATGTCATCACCAAAGATCACCGAGTTGACTGGGATCATAGCAAAATTTTAACCTTTGAAATAGATTTTACCAAACGCCGATTTCTTGAATCTTTTTTTATTCATAATTCTGAAAATTCAATCAATGATAAAGAAAATTGCTTTTATTCTGAAATTTATGATAATTTGACGTAATCTACAGTTGTTTATTATTCGCCTTTAAACCTTTTGTTTTGCCTTTTTCTTTCGATTGCGTAGCAAACTATTACTATTGCCTCACTCGTGCTTTCGTTTATTATTAGTCCTGATGAAGAACAGCTGTATAGCTGTTCGAAACGTTGACGGATATTAAAGTTTTTTGCATGCTCGATAAGAACTTGTATCAACTTAAATAAACGTTACATTACCAGAAGAGCTAAATAATATGAAAAAAACGCACCTAATCACATTCTTCTACATTAATTAATTTTTTTTAAATCATTTGCTTGAGGCTTTCGCCGGCCGCAATTTACGCACCCCTGTTTTAAAGTAATACAAGGGGTCATCGATGCACTTTGAGCAAACTGCAAACGGTCTAACTCTAAGCTGTGCTTTATTTGTAGCCTTTTGCTACTTGTCGGTCACCAACTGCACTGAAGAGACAAGATAAGTCGAAACAGTGTCACTGTCTGCAGTTTGCTCAAAGTGCATTGCTGGCCTCCTGTATTACTTTAAGAGCTTGTGATCACTGAGCTGTGACAGCACCATTGTTCTGGCAGTTGTTGGACTTAGTGCACCAGCGACAACTGCCACTCATTCACGAGTGATACGGCTTCGCAGAGTACTGACTGACCATCCACTACAGTGGACCTTGTATAGGTCCCACAGGTGTGGCGATCTAAGCTAAGCCTTATTTAAAGCCTTTTGCTACTTGTCAGTCACCAAATGTACTGATGAAACCTGATAGGTCGAAACAGTGTCACTGTGTGTAGTTTGCTCAAAGAGAATAATATTTGCACTCAGGCGTTCATTGTGACGTCATCTTTCACTCTGCAAGGTGAAATTTTGCAAATCGGTTTGCCGGAGACTAGCTTTCCTTTGAGCAAAAAGTGTGTTCTTCGGTCAAGAACTTCAAATTATAAAAAATTATCGTTCACTTTACGACATTCATCCCAGAACGATAAATAATTGCGCCAGGTGTCATCGTTGTGCATCCGGTGGTTTCAGAGGAATTAAAAAACAGATGTAAACCCACACACACAGAAAAAATTGCGCTCTACAGCATCGAAAAATATGACCGACCATTAATTAAAATGAATAAAATAAATAAAACATTATAAAATACACGTCGACCTGGAAAAAATTTGTGTAAACGGAAAAAAACTAAACACAGAAAGTACAAAGCAGCAAGAAGCAACTGAAGGAGGACCTAAAGCCTAACGTAAGTATTTGTAATGCGACTTGCATTTATTATCTTAAACCCATTTCTATAAAATGGTATTTATTTCAGTTTGCGTGTAATTGAGTTGAGTCGGAGCTAGTTTTATGGCTTACAATTTTTATAGTTGTAAGTTTTTATAGACCCGTTACTAGTTTTTCCTAAGCGTACATAGTTTAGAGCAGGGGTGGCTAAGCTGTGGCGCATGCGCCATGAGGTGGCGCATTGCATGATTAGAAGTGGCGCACTGTAACCTTGTGGTAATAACACGCAGCTTACAGCCGCGAACAAATCTTTGTTTTTGTAAACAAACGCGACATGGGAGGGAAATACTTGCGCCATGATTTATGGAGATTGTGGCGCATCTGAAATCGTATAATAAAAAGTTGACGCATGGTAGGTGAAAGGTTGGCCACCCCTGGTTTAGAGTATTTTATTACCTTGCTGTAGCCGTTTTTCCGGTAGCGCGAGTTTTGTCTGGTCTTAGCGTTATTTTTGTTGGGCCTTAAGTATTATATTTATTGTCTTAATTGAGGTTTTTACATAGTTAAGTATTCTTACGTTTTTTGAAATATTATATAAAAAGGTGTGGGTGTATCTTTGGTAACGTTTTCGGCATCTTCCCGAGTCATTGTTGGTCTGTATCAATTTGCTTTGCAATTATTTTTTTCTTTCCTAATGTTTTTTGCTTGGTGTTCTTTCTATTTTTCCCTAATTGGTCTATAGAACCCCTAAGCGTTTTTCCCGTTTTACAATTTATTAGCTCTTTAATTTCTTACTGGTTACTTTTCTTGCTTTTTATTTCTTTGCAGCTACTTGTTTTCTTGTCTCCTAGTTTTGGTAGTTTCATATATTTTTTATTAGGCTTTTTTTAATACCTACGGCACACTCTAAGCCCTCCTCTTTCCAGGAAGAGAAAGTTTTCTACTATCTCTTCCTGGTTTTTCCCATTTCATATAAAATTTTTTAAGGGTTTACACCTATCATGTAATGTCCTTTATATGTTACCGAATATAACTATTTGATTTTTCACACAAACTGAAAGCGCATCAGCAAAATCAAATTTCTTACGATTAATCAATTTCTCAATTGATTGTATTACTGTTTATTGAAAGCAAACTCTTTCCAGTATGACAAAACAATACATGACTATTGAGTCAAAGGCCGATTTTAGTTGCTTTTAGATCAAACTTTTTAGCCATTTATCTAAGGCATATGCCAGCTAATCAAGCTGTCAAAGCACATGGAGTCAAAGCAATAGTAGGTGAGCTTTTGAAACAACCTCGCAAAGCATTCCGTGGCACTAGATATCAAAGGCACTAATTTTTTGGACGTTGGCAACAGCGACGGTTTTTTTCTTGATAACTTAGCTAGATTTAATCGTTCGGCGCCGTTAATCTTTGGCTTACTGCCAAGATTTTTAAACACAAGCCAAACTGTCACAAACTATAAGTCTGAACTCCAATAATGGGCTTTAAGCTTCAGTTTGGATCTGAAATGTCATTGGCGAAAAAATGAACATAAACATCACAATAACTTTTACTTCTACTTGTAATTTCTGGCTGCACCTAATAAACCAGATCAAACGATAGAACCGGTAGCAGCATTTAAACCACGTCTTGCTGCACCCCCGAATATCATGAATGGCACACCCCGTTGGGGAACCACTTCCTTAGCTCTTTTGAAAAGCAATTTTCTGCCATTTTTTCCGGCTTGGTTGCATTGTATAAGCCGTGATGAGATTTCCGATAAAGATTTGAATACAAAATATTTCGTGTTCCGTATCATCATGAATGGCTTAAATGGAAAAAAGTTGGAAAACTGTCAAAACATCCGCGGCAGCTCGTGCAGTATGCGATTATCTTCAATCAATTTTGTAAAAGTTTAAAAAACGTTTGTTGATTTAATTATCCAGCTACCTATGTACATAAGATTTTAACACACAATTTTACAACTGTTTCAGAAATTGCGGGTTTGACTCTTTCAGCTCTACCTCGCTGGCTACGCCTACAGTATGTGTAGCCTCATTACCGTAAGAATTTTTCGTCAGCAACGGGTGCGGATAAATACTATAGCATAATGAAGAAAAGTATTTACCGTTGTAATACTTGGATCATCAAACGTAAGTGTCCGCGCTGGTCTGCCACGTGGTCCCATTGATCCACTTGGCCCCACGCATCGGCAGTAGGCGCCGTAAGACGTCAATGGAGTAGCTTTATCGAACTGAAAAATAAGTGGTATTAAAAATAATTGCTTGCATCATTGCATTTTCAAGCAAAGGTAAATGCAGTCTCACACTTCATTCCTAGTTTTGGATATGAAAAAGGTTGCGTTTACATTTCCTAAACCCACGACACTGATGAGAGTAGGGGGCCAGTTACTTACTCTCGGCATGTTTTTCTTCAACGCAAATGTCTACCCAAGATACTAAAACTTTTACAAGTGGCGAACTGCTTTTCGAAATTCTTACGCAGCCGGAATTCAAACTTGGGCTTTACTCTTGCGAGGCGAGCGCCTTAACCAATGCACAATAAAGAAAGGGCAATAGTGCCTTCTTTGGCAATGACGACAAAAACCTGTGCCCTTTCGTAATTCAAGACAATGCCTTTGTTTGGTGAAATAGTTTTTCAAAGCATAAATTTCTCACATTTTCTCTTAAAACGACTTAAAGACTTCTTCGAGGGAGAAGAGAATCCGGTTTGTGATCGCTGATTTTGGCACTTTTTTCTCATTTAAAGGGGGCATAGGAACGTGGTCTCGTGCTCCGTTGTAAACCTTTTACGCGTCCCGACAAAGGCGCGCCCTTCAGTTTATGAATCCCGACCATAGATCTCCACGCAAAAGCGATAATAAATTAAAAATAGCTTATGAAGCAAGCAATTAAGAATAACAAATAGCAGGTTTCTTTAGTTTAGAAGATTAGGCTGCTGAACATATTATCTTGCGGTGTCCCATGTATTGATCTCGAAATAAGACAGAGAGCCTGCGCAATATTGGTGGCTATACCAAGAAACGGCTATTACATATAGCAGGACTACTCAACTAATTTTGATGAAGGTCCAGTCGAAGAAGTTTAGTATTTCCTGAGGTCCAGTCCAGTAGAAGTGTTGATTTGCAATGATAAAAATGAAACTATCATTACCAGTACACACAGTAAAATAGTTGGATTTTCGGCAGCCAAACAGGTGATGACCTTTTTTTTTCGGAGATCACCCCCACCGTCGCCCATAATTAGGAAAAAGGTCTCGAACTGAATTTGAGCGTCCCGTTTTTGATCAACTGTTACTCATTGCTCTTACTGTTACTCATCCTGAAGCTCGAGGTTCAGCTTCAACACTTCAAAGGTCCGGATTCGGACCGCGGTCCACCAGTTGAGTAGCCCTGACATATAACGCAGAAGGCATGTCATTGTACTGTAGTGGCACAAAAGATAGATTATGGGCCTCGGAGTTTGGCAAACAAAATTCAGGTCATACGAAAATAAGCAGATGCGGTAAGTCAAGCAAAACCTAACTCCAACTGCTCGCACCTGGAGCTCTTTAACTTGTAACTATTCTTATCATTTAGCATTCTGTCTACATCAGGAAAATACCTAATAAAACAGTTCTTCAAATATATTCAATTAAATGGTCTTCCAAGAATATAGAGTAGGCTATGTATTTTCAAAAATTTCTGATGTAAATGTCGCAAACAATAGCCTACTTACTTCTCAAATTATCTCTTCTGGTGCAATGGAAGGTTAAAATGATCATTATTTAGATTTAAAATCTGCATAAAATTCATAAAAACTTTTATGTAGGTTTTAAATCTAAATAATGACCATTTTAATTTTCAACTACACCTGAAGAGCTAAATTGAGAAGTTAGAAGATGCCTGGTGACAAAAGCAAAATATGCAATACCCTACTTGTTGTCCAAAAATGTCACATAGAACTATTTGATGAAACAGTACTTTAAATTTAGTGCTGCATCTATAAAATTTCTGATAAATGTGACCCAAACTTTATTTATGAACATTTCATTACAAAATGTAAGTTGTATTTATCTGACTTCGTGACAGGAATTGACCAAATTTTACTCACTTTGTATTCTCCTCCTCTGACGTTATCCTCTTCAGAGATGACAGTGTTGGTGTAACTCCTCAGAATGTAGACATTGTACGAAGCGCATCTGTCGTTAGGATCCCATTTAACTGTGAAGCCACGTCTGCTCACTCCGCCCCAGGGTATTGCGCAATTAATGGCGGGTAATGCTGAAATATATAACGCGAAGTTGTTGACAGGAACTTCTTTAAAAATAATATATGCAGATTGTGAGCACATTATTGAAATATTATTTTAGGAGGAAGTACTCACTAATTGACCCAAAGTGTCATTTTAAATTCTGAGGTATTATGTTGGCCAATACCTTTGTTTTCTGAGTAAACTAAATTGAAGGAAGTCATTTTTTAAGATTTATACATTAATAGTGCTGCAAAATCTTTGTTTAGAAATCGGTTTTGAAATGAGAAGTTTGCAACAATAAAAAGACAAATTTTCAGAAAAGAATAGATCGTACGTAAACATTTACATATATAAAGCTTTCACAGCTTCAGGTAAAAGTGAACATAAACCATAGCAGTGACGGAAACAATTGACATTTTTTGTAGCCTGGTCGGGCATGTGGCCAAAATTTTTTACTGGCAAATTGACTCGACGCTTTACTGGTAAATATTCACCGAAAGTTTTGGTATTTTGTTCGGCGAATTGACCAGCAAACCGGTAAATCGATTGAAAAACTGCCTACAAAATTATTTGCTTTTTTATGATCTGGTGGCAAAATATGCAAATAATTTCTTGATGAGAAAATTTAGCTGCCACATTGTGAAGTCTGTACTACTGGTATAATTAGTGATGCAATCAATCAAAACATCTCATTATGACGCAGCAACTAGAAAGGGTATGATTACAGTTGGTCACCATAGTTTGTAAATTACAGTAATGCAGTGGTTTTCAACCAGGGTTCTGCCAGTACAGTCCAGGAGTTCCGCCAGAAGTTACACAAATTTTCATTTTATTTTAACGATTAAATCAAATGCTGTTTTTTGCATAAGACAGTTGAATTATTGCATGGGGTTATTCGAGCCACTGGAATGTTTTCTTGGAGTTCCGCTCCAGCAAGAAAGTTGAAAACTACTGTAGTAACGTGTTGCAAAGCAATAAAGTTCCAAGTAAAAGATGGAGCAAAAAGTCATTTAAGAATTTTATTTACTGTGAGCAATACTCAAATTTCAACTTTTGATTCTTAACCGAGAAAAAGTTTTTGAACGGTGGTGACCTGGGTAGCTATCTACCGATTATCGATCTCAAACCGACCCAACCGGTATCTGGCTTCAGCCGACCAGATTAAATTCCATCTTTGATCTATAGCTTTGCGTGGCGTGCAGCATCTAATAACCTTGCTTTACAATTTCTATGTTTTGTACAAAATATAGAAGTTGCTAGTTGTTAATAAGCAATTTTCAAGGCCATTTTCTATTGAGAAAAATCTGCCTCTAGCATCACACTAAGGTAAAATAGAAAATTTTGCTCAAAAATGATCACCAACATCACACGGTACCATACAGCAATCTATTACATCATGTCAATAACTCGCGACCGGTTTCGGCCATATTGGATCTCATTAAGCGTGCGTAAAAAACACACAATAATAAACATGCTGAAAAAAACAAATTTTGCCGTTGGGTGCAAAAAAAGATGCATACAAAGCAATACGACACGGTAGTACCTATATCATGGGGGTTTCATTTAAGGACACACACACACACGTGACATGGACAACAAGTCACATCGGATAGTTCTAATTGGGGTGTACAATCATTGCTAAGACTTTATCATTTTACAAAAAATAGAAGTTGCTAGTGGCTAATCAGCAATTTTCAAGGCAATTTCCTATTAAGAGAGATCTGCATCCAGCATGACACTAAGGTAAAATAGAAAGTTTGCTTAAAGAACAGTTAATTTCAAATTCTTGTGATACATTTTTTTTTAAGCATGTTTATCATTGAGTGTTTTTACGCCAGCCTGATGAGACCCAATAAGTTTGAAACCGGTCGCCAGTTATTAGCATGACGTAATAGATTGCTGTATGGTGCTGCATAATGTTGGTGATCATTTTTGAGCAAAATTTTCTATTTTACCTTGGTGCCATGCTGGAGGCAGATCCTTCGTAATAGGAAATCGCCTTGAAAATTGCTGATTAACCATTAGCAATTTCTATATTTCGTAAAGTAATAAAATCTTAGCAATGATCCCACGCCCCAAGTAGGACTTACCGATATGACTTGTTGTCCATGTCATGCGTGTGTGTGTCCTTAAATGAGACCCCATGATATAGGCATTGCTGTATGGCAATCCTGTACTTTAGCGCGGTAAATTATTTTAGCTGAAAGGGCAGTGTACACTGTAGGGCCAGGCCCGGTATGTAAATGTACGGGGCAGTGTACACTGGAAGGGAGTGTACCGGGTGGGGGAGTATACACTGGTGGTGCAAAATTACACTCCCTTCCAATTCCCACTCACGCTTTTCACGAAGCTCAAACAAAGCCTGGCGTTTTTAATTTACCGCGCTAAAGTACAGGATTACCTGCTGTATCATATTGTTCTGTATTGCATCTTTTTTTTGCACCCAATGGCAAATTTGTTTTTTCAGCATGTTTAGTATTGGGCGTTTTCACACCCGCCTGAAGAGACCAAATAAGATTGAAACCGGTCGCAAGTTATTGACATGATAAAATAGATTGCTGTATGATACCGCTTGATGATGGTGATCATTTCTGAGCAAAAGTTTTTATTGTACCTTATGTTTTGTACAATATACATACTTCTTAAAGTTGCAATTTATCAGTCATTGCAAACCGCAATCTCTCAATCATGGTTGCAGTAATACGACTCAACAGCTTTTCAAAAACTTCTGGCATCACATTACAAATTTCCAGCCGTTAATCCACAATTCGGCAGCTTTGCTTACAAGCTTGAAACATTTAGATTATGGTATTACATATGACCTGGATATTTTGCTTTCATATCTACCTGGTCTTTGGCCGTAGCTTAACGTCAGTATTCCAGCAAATGTTACCAGTGCAATATGCTGTAAATGCGTCATCATTTGATGTTATCCAACACTGAATGATTAGCGCATGATGTGTCAGGTTTATATAGCCCGAAATCATCTTTTTTCGAAAACATTCTTTAAAGTATGCAGCCAGACAAATTTAACTGCTAAGCTTGATGTGAAAATCTACAAAACTTAAAATTTGAGCGGCTACGAAGCCAGTCATTGCGCAAGAGCAGATGCGAGAAACATACCGTGATTTATTAGCCAAGGCTGCACTAGTGCGCAACTTGTAGCATTGGGTGATAATTTGCGCGGTCGTGCTCATGTATCATAAATTAGATTTGATGTTGACATCGAAAATAAATAAAAAAGACGTTCACCCTTACAAAAACAAAAATAACCTCAATTTTAAGGCAGACTTCGACCAAGATCAGAAAAATTTGCTTTTAGAAAGTTGAGTGGATCTTCATAGAAAAAAGTGTCCGTTCCTACTCGTACAGAAAACAACCGATCGGCAAGATCAAAAAGTTCTAAATTCACAAAGTTGATCTCTAAAAAATTTTTTCATCTTTAGGTGAACAGAAGAAATGCTCAATTTGACTCAGTGTTGGCCTGGGAGTGAAATAAAGCCTTCAAAGTGGCCTGCAACATCGATAAGTGTAGCAGCCCTTTATCAGGCATTAAACGGCGGTATCGGTAATGGATGGGCTGGTTGGCAAACTTAATAATTTTCATCTTGCGGTCTTAAACTCGTACATTGTTCAAAAACTATTGTTTCAATTTTGTTTGTTTCCCTGTTTCTATGAGTTTAATAGCCGATTTATGGCGGAAATGGTTGTGAGTTCAATTCATACGGTGATCTTGTTGTAATTCCTTTGGAAAAGTTAAAGTAAGGGATTGAGTATAAGGCAACAATATGCACGGCGTCAAAGCCCGTAACATCTACTGCGGCCGTTCAGGTTACATTTAAGGAAGAACTGCTCTACCGGCATTTGAATTCGCAACCTTCCACCACACGCTGTGTTTAGTATTCAGCTACTCAACCTCGCGCATCAACGAAGTAAACTACGAAAATGTGGGCAGAATGATCACTGTCACCTACTGGAGAAATTCAAATTTATTGCCAATACAACTAACATACATTCGATTCATGTCTGTATTTGAATCTACTCTAGACTGTCGAGAGCGATGACAATGTGAAAATTTACATTTTGTTCAACATTGCACCGATCAGGTGGATCGATAACAGCGTAGTGTTTATTTTTAGGACACAGTCGTGATTTTGCCAAATTCAAACAAATTGTGTACGAAACCTATGGCAAAAGAAATGTAATTGCTAGGTAATGCTTAACCAATTTCTTTAGAGGCTCGCCAATTAAAAATGACTTCTCCAAGGGATTGATAGATTTAGCGCAAAAGCTGCAAGAGTGCAATACCTTGTTGAAGCATTTAAATTACTTCTCGGACTTAAGTTGTTTTCAAAACACAGCAAAATTCATTCGAAGGCAGCCTTTCACAATGGCTACGCTTCGCCTCGAGCATTGAACGGATTGGCCAAAAACCTAACTTTGCAGAGCTGAAAAGACTTACTGTAAACAAATCAAAGTCTTGGTACGCTAGCATACTATGTCAAAAGTCACAACTGAGCTCTATTCCGAGGGTGTATTCTCACTCCATTGTAGTATCGTATAAAAAGAGAGATTCTAATTTTCCGACATGCATATTTTGCCACTATGCCAAACTTGTTTTATGACGATACCCAAAATTTTTTGCACATTACTGTTAAAAACCAATTGCGGTTTATGCGATATCTGTGAAAAAGTAATAAAATTCTCTAAATGTTGTTATTTCATAGAATGTGCCAAAGAGCGCCTCTTTCTTCACCGCAATAATCGAACAAATGCTTCTTCCGCAAAATGAAATAATTCATCTGACCTTCATTCTGCTCATTTACAGCATAGCTCTGCAAGTTTCCCTAGAAGCTTCCGCTGTGTCACCTACTGTAGCTGCAAAATGTTTTTGATTGTCATTAGTGTGCTTCGAGTCCGCTTCATATTCCATGTCTACTTATGCATTTGTGGACCAAGGCTCTACCTTACGACTTCTCTGTCTGCTGATTGAGTTTTAAATATCTTAGACGGTACGCGAAAACAGAGAAGGTTTTCTGCATCTACTAACGGATACCAATAGTACTTTGAAACTTCAAAAAAGGAGAACCGAGTTGTATGTTGACTGGCAGAAAAAGAATTGTTTCTGCAAAATGTGTTTTCCGTTCATTAACTCCCGGTGAACCTTCTACTACTTAAAAGGTATCTGCTTTGCTACGCCAGCAAGGTTTGCATTTACAAGAAGTTGCTGGTGAGGTCCTTCTGTTGATACCCGTTCACACGCCTGCGGTCTTTTAGATTATAAAAGAACGTCGTGGAGATGCTGGAGAACCCTACACAGTCAGAAGCTCTTTGAAGTGACCGTTATTGCTACCAATCACTCAAGTGCACGGCACTTCTTCTGAGAATCTTGGTGAATCTCCAATAGCAATCAAGTTTCTAAGTGCATCTGCTGTGTAAAAGATTTACTAGATTCTCAACTTCAATGTTTATGGCATTTAGACGACCTCTCTATTTATAATTACAATACCCCTACGTTTGAGGAAGAGAGGCACTCTTTACGGGTAATGCAACAAACAGACTGTAGTGAACGGTCACAATTGGTGCGAATTGGGATTTTCTTGGAAACTTAAAGCTACACGTCTTTCGGTAAGCTTCGACCAAGCTCCAGTTTAAGTGCCACATTTGAAGAAGATTCTTAGAAAAAACCCGCAAATGAACAGTGATAAGACAACTTTATCAATTTATACCCCTCACAAGACCATGCTCAACTCGGCACACCAAAACAATATGCTGGCTGAGCTGGGCACTTGCCCACGACGCGGTTGCGTGTCCGCACAAGGCAAGAAAGGTTTGAGTGCTTTTCGAGTGTGCAGCGAAATACGGTGGATGTTTTCTTCTCACATCTTAAATCGTGAATGTCGATTTCATTTAGTGCTGTGTGCCTCATTTACATACCCAAATTTTACGCGAGCCAGACTGCATTGTAAATTTAAATGATGATGCAAGCAATACTACTTCAGCTAGGGATGGGGATTTTAGAATTTTCACTCTTCTGGATCCGATTCTTAAATCAATTTGAATCTCAAAGCGCAATTTTTTTATATTGAGTGGAACCCAATAAACTGCTATGAAAACAAAATTGAGAACGTTTGATGTAAATTGTCATGATTTAGGAAGCTTGAGACCTGATTCAAAGTTGATCTTATTTACAAAAGCGTGTCATTTCAAAAATCTTATTATTTTGATTGTCCAAGTGTGGATAAGGCGACACAAACTGAAATTTGTAATGAACCCCAAAACGGCTTTACTAGATAACCCACCGACTATATTTTCGTGCTAAGGAGGTGAATATTTTTTTTTTTGAAAAGCTGCTGAACCTACAACAAAACTTGATATTTTGTTCTACTTTGCAGGACGTGATCAACCTGCGTCAAAGGTTGAGACTAGTCAGGCGTGCGGCTCGACTGTACAAAGGTATTTTATCCTGAAGTCCGCCTACAACTTAGCTATGATAATTTTCATGCTTGCCGTTGCATGGTTGAAAAACCAAATTTACGGGTTGAAAACATATCATTTTGACTTAACTTGCAGCATACATGTATGCTATCTGTAGCAGGACATTGGATTGAGGACTTGACGAGACGTTATTCCTTCTTCTAATCTTTTCTTTGTTGTTGACAGTAAATTGTTTTTATGTCTGGCTGCGATCCATTGTTACACCAAGGTACATTTGGTTAGGACAGTATGAAGAAGCATGTCTTGTTTTTCATTTTATTTCAAAAGGGAGAAAGAAAAGGTTTCAAAAACGTACAAGCAAGACGACATTAAATAATTGGTTGGAGACTGGTAAGGATTCACCTCTTGACGGGGATGAATCTTCTATTACAGGTGTCACAGGCGGACGGCCAGGATCTTCCTCGCACTGTTCTCTATTCAATCGATTAAAATCAAACAGTAAAATTCAATGGGTATATTGACAGCAATAACGATAAAAACTTTGAATAGGCCAGCGCGAGAAATTTGACTGAACTTTTATCCTCCAACGATTGAACCAGCAAAATTCAAAACCAATAACAGAATTCAAAAATCACTTCTTTTTCTTTATATGGATAATTAGTAAAGCCTGAAGCCAGGCGTTTTTTGCATTTAGTTCAGAGTGTAAAAAAAATAGGTAACGTGGTAAACAAAACGTGCAAAAAGACTCTTGTTCCCAGGCCGACAATTTGATTCCCAGTGAAGTCTGTTGAATAACACATGTTAAAAAATGGCTATCGTAAGACTTGACATAGACTTGCCACGAAAGTTTATTACTTGGTAAGCTACCAAGTAATGGTGAGTGGCCATTAGGTAGGTTGTACAAACTTTCTTTGACGACCTGGGCCATGTACTGCACACCCTTCTTCCCATTTAAAGCAGGGCTCTGAAGCGGCCCATAACAAAACTGTGGAAAATGTGCATACTTGCAACGGACTTGAAAGCAAAAAGCTTCAGAAGAATTCTTTTTAAAAAAGCTTTCAGAACTACATTAACTGCTGTTATGAACTGTTAATTTGCGTATATGATATTTTGTTGTGTATTGCCATGAGTTTCGAACCGAGTTTATCTCGTTTATCATCTAGGCTGAGTTTTTCGTAGTTCATTCCATATTTTTTGTTTGGCATTGTTCCTCCCAAATCTTATCGTTAACCAATTGATCTCTAAATCACTGATTTGGTTTACTCGTGCCCTTTTTGTTTAATCTTTTTTTTAATGATTTTGCGTGCTTGCCCGTATCTAAAATGAGTAATTAATCCGGTTGGCGTAGTTTGCCTAGCGCATCTCGCACTACATTCTATTTGGATCTCCTTTGTTGCAGTAGCAGTAGTAGTTTGTTGTTTGTTAAGGAGCTGGACACCTGTTAGAATTATTTTAGTTTTCGAATAGCATCTAGCTTTAGTTAGAATTTGTTCAATTAACAACATTTTTATTTGATCTAGACTTGTGTAGCTAGTACTTATGTTCATAATCTATCCTGTCTCTGAAATCTATTTCGGCTCGCCACTTTTGTAAGTAATTAGTTTATTAATTCGTTTATGAGCACATTGTTTGTTATTTTATGTTTTAGGGTTACGAGAAAATACATCTACGTAAACCAAGCGAGTGTTTGAAACAGAGGCACGCGGTGTTCCCCCAAATCAGTAACCAAAAAGCGGCTACAAAGCTTGGTGAGATTGTTCTTGTTTTGTTTGAATAAAAATCGCTTAGAATGGAGAGATATGCTCGACTAAAAGCACGGAGAACAAGTTTGAAAAGTTCTGTGACGAGACAATTGAATAGCTTGGGAAACTGTAAACGTATTACTTTTAATTAATAGATGTTAAGGCATATAGGCTAACTGCAATCAGTTGAATAAAATACCACTTCCACGACCGGTTTCGTTCCTATTAGAACTCGTCAGGCGGACTCAGGTATTGAACCGACGGTCACATGAATTGCTTCATGCGGTTTATGTCACTCCGCCATCGGCCCTTTCATGGCTTGGCTGGAAATTAAAAGCATATATCGCATCAAGCTCATTGTAGTGAGCGTGCACCTTATATAGCTTAAAATTAACAGCATCAGTTGAAAGGGCCGATGGCGGAGTGGCATAAACCGCATGAAGCAATTCATGTGACCGTCGGTTCAATACCTGAGTCCACCTGACGAGTTCCAATAGGAACGAAACCGGTCGTGAAAGTGGTATTTTATTCAACTGATTGCAGTTAGCCTATATGCCTTAACATCCATGAATTAAAAGTAATATCTTAAACAGGCTAACACCAGCTCCTATAATTCGTATTATAACGTAATAAAGGCACTGGCTTGGCTGGAAATTAAAAGCATATATCGCATCAAGCTCATTGTAGTGAGCGTGCACCATATATAGCTTAAAATTAACAGCATCAGTTGAAAGGGCCGATGGCGGAGTGGCATAAACCGCATGAAGCAATTCATGTGACCGTCGGTTCAATACCTGAGTCCACCTGACGAGTTCTAATAGGAACGAAACCGGTCGTGGAAGTAGTATTTTATTCAACTGATTGCAGTTAGCCTATATGCCTTAACATCCATTAATTAAAAGTAATATCTTAAACAGGCTAACACCAGCTCCTATAATTCGTATTATAACGTAATAAAGGCACTGGCTTGGCTGGAAATTAAAAGCATATATCGCATCAAGCTCATTGTAGTGAGCGTGCACCATATATAACCTAAAAATAACAGCATCAGTTGAAAGGGCCGATGGCGGAGTGGCATAAACCGCATGAAGCAATTCATGTGACCGTCGGTTCAATACCTGAGTCCACCTGACGAGTTCTAATAGGAACGAAACCGGTCGTGAAAGTGGTATTTTATTCAACTGATTGCAGTTAGCCTATATGCCTTAACATCCATTAATTAAAAGTAATATCTTGAACAGGCTAACACCAGCTCCTATAATTCGTATGTAAACGTAGACACTCTAAGTAAATCAATTTTTGAACAAAAAAGATCTTCCCTACAGTCAACTCTTAGTAGTTTGCGATCTAATTTAGATGCCATCTCCGAGACCTTATTAAACGTCCCCGGAGATGAGCATGAAAATGCATTACAAGATTTGGAAAAAAAATGAGCTTGAATATGAAACTAGGGAAGACGACCTCGCTAATTTACAACAAGTTTTTGACGCAAGAATGGCAGAAGCAGAATCTAAATCTAAACCTACTGAAATATCTAGTACCAAAACAAAGCCTAAATTTAAACCAAGGGATCTTCGTATTCCCAAATGGGACGGTGATGTTGTTAATTTCAATTCGTGAAAATTGCGCATAACTGATTATTTCAAGTTAACGGAGCTCGATAGTGATCAAGAGCAATTAGCTATTTTGTTGTATGAAGAAGCTCTCCCTGCCACGTTGCAACTTACCCTGCAAGATTGCGTGTCTGTACATGAAGCCAATGGCGTTTGGGAAAGACTTCATGAAAAATTTCCCCCGGAAAGCATACCTAGAGCTATTTTGTTTAAACTAAAGGAAACAAAACTTTTTTTTCCTGACTCCGGACAACTATTTTTATTCGTTCTTACCTCACCAATATAAGCTGGTCGCTTCCCACCAAAACTAGGGGAAACCGGAGCTGGTTGGGACACTTTTTGGTTATAAAGTGATTTTATAAAACTGCAAATGAAATAAGCCTTAAAAATTACCACATGAAACTTGATGCTATTTCACTTTTTATTCATGGCTTCAAGCAAAACCGAACTTTTCATGTTTTTGCAAATTTTCATTAAAAATGAAGTTATTTTTGTACCAACGCGTCCAGATAACGAGGTACGTCGGAACAGCTCTGAGGGTGCATTGGCACATCTGTGTCTATTGCTGAAACTAATAGTAAAGTGGGATGTCCCAAAATATTTCATATATTCATATAGTGATATACCAGAGCACAATTGTGATTCGTAAGTTGAAGACCTACCAGTAGTCATTCGGTTACTTCAAGAAGGCTTAAGCCTTATGCTTTCTCCTTTCCATAGAAATTTGCCTTGTATCCAGCTCACTTAATTGCACGTATTGCGGCCTTACAACCAATAGCGTCAACATTATTTGTAAAGATTAAAAGATTATTTAATGCTACCGCAAACACAAAATTCTTGTGGCAAAAAACTATCATTACCATAGCGAGGAGCGTAAGCAAAAAAATATACCTAAGACTTTACAGTGTGATCTTAGCTTAAACTTGGAAGCAATTTTCACCATTGCCAACTAATTTCAAACTGATTATCAATTGCTTAGGTGGGGTAATATCTCTTTGGATTCCCTGAACTGCAGCATAACTCTTCTGAGCGATGATGCAGATTAAAAGAAGTTAAAAGATATTCCTGCAGTTAATATTGATCCACCTCACTGAATGCTTGCCTTGTAGCATGATATGAAGTGCAAGAAACGTTAATTGTTGCTTGTTTTGCGTTTTAAACGTAGCGTTGGTAAGCTGACTTAGAAATGTTCAAGCCCTTTGCTGTATTTCAAATTAATCTTCCGTTTTCTAAAACCATCTTTGCAGCAGTTTTCATGGTTTCAGCTGGTGCTTGACCAAAATTAATTCCTGTTTTCACTTGCAGTGATTCCATTTCTTACCATGACCTCAAACAAGCTCACACGTTATATTTAAAAAATCTCTCTAAATAACATAATACAATGAATAGGAAAGCACAACAACACGAGGTACTTTGGGACAGTGTCCTAGCTAGCCCCACATGAACTGTACCAATCTACCTCTTCATGTTGCTGAATCAAGTACCATATTTTTTAGATGAAGAAGTACATGTTCTACTAATTTACTACATATCGCTTTGGACCACTATCCCTAATCCTCCCACATACAAGCTGTAACACTTTGAAAACATCAATGAGTTTGAGTCACTAATTAACTTGGGCTGCCACGTCTAAGAAGACTTTGATGTTTAATAACAATTTTAGGTTATATTCGATATGCCAAAAACCAAAAGGTATTAGGATTCTAATTTAATCGATCCTGATAACTGTAACAAGCAGACTAATTCATATGCTCAGAACCTAACAAGCAGCTAGCCTTTACAGTGCAACAGTTTTGTGTCAAAAACAAACTCATTAATACCTCCGGTTGAAAATGATGGAAATACGTAGAATCTTGCCCTTACAAAAAAAATCCTACTAAAACCCACGTAAATCCAGGTAAAATGTTGGGTATTATGGCCGATTCCTGGTGAAATACAAGTTTGTACCAGTAATTGTATAATTTATACCTGAATGGACCACTACATCCCAATAAAATCCTGGTATTGCATGGTGTATTTTACATCATCGATTTCAGTCCCCATAAAATCCAAGTTTTTACTGATAATTTAAAGTTTGCCCTAATGTTTTGTAATTAAATCCCACTCTGGTAGTAAATATAAAATTCAGGCATCAATCGCGATAAAATCTAAGTTTGTACCGGTAATTCAAAGTTACCGGGAATTTCCGGTAATTAAGCAATTACTGGTATAAACTTGGGTTGTACCAGGAATCGGCCATAATACCCTACATTTTACCAGGATTTTTTTTGTAAGGGTGAAAGTAAGCATTTTACGGCAAATATTCCATTTTCATGGAAGGAACTCTTGATGGACCATTTGAAAAGCCGCATGGACCACCGGTTAGGAATCAGTGTCTTACAGCAGGAACAAATTTTCGAAGATAAGTCTTTACTTTACATCTCAAAAAAACATTATTTCTGTACAACTTCTTTAACACTCCCTGTAACAACCTCAAAGCAATAAGGCGGATCCACAATGACATATGATATATAATAACATTAACATCTGGGAAATTAACATTTTAGTTTTTACGTAACTTCGCCTGACCCAACCTACCTCTTTTCCCAACCAGCCCCGGCTTCCCCTACTGTTAGATTTACTTCGTGAGCAATTGCTTTCTGAATCCTTTCGCTCGTTGTTTGATGGTTCTTTGGATCTGATTTCCAATCAAGCTATTGTAGGTGAGTGCTTCAATGACTTTTGATTTTTTTTAATTGTGTTGTGTGTGTTTATTTATTTTACAGAAAACCCCAACATACCATATTTTACGTGCGTCAAGCTAAAGTATTTTATCCACTTTGTGATTTGGCTATTTATTTATATTTCAACATGCTCAGTGTAAAATCAGTTGTATAGGTGTGATCCTTGAAAACAGTTTTAGACAGGATATTAAACCAGAAGTTTCTTTAACTTTGGGCTTAATCCGGCTTTATTAGATGGGTGGTTTAAATGATTAAAGATTGAACCATAGGTGAACTTAACAAACTGTGATTTAAAATCATCCTTCTTCACCATTTTTAAGCGAAATAAAGAATTGCACATTGACGATATCAAGGCGTTAGCATGGTGGTTAGAGTATACGCTCAGCAGTCGCTAGATTTAGCTTTGACTCTTTTGTCGAGTCATATCAAAGACTTTAAAAACTGTATTTTTAGCTGCCCTTCTTGGTGCTCAGAGCGAATGGTATAGCTAGAAGAAAATGCCGACAAGTTTACTTGTTGAGTCCTTTGGTAAAGCAGTTAAAAACACGCTTTCATCTTTATATGGCAGACTGGTAGTGGGGTCAAACAGTCTACTTGTCGCGGTGGTCCTGACTAACTAGACTGGCAAACAGAGCATTAACCCATACATGTCTACATGAACCAAAAAAAGGAAGAACAAGCTTTTAATAAGATAAAGAGAGAATTGCATCAACTAGACACTCAAATCATTGTTTTTTAATAGATATCTTGCGGTTCCTAATTTTTTGTCTGTTTATTTTAGTAGATGTCCTAACAATATTTGACTGGACTTGAGTTGAAATTGATTTAGGAAAAAGTACTTGTAAGTCTACAGCAGTAATCGGACAGATTGGATAAAAAAAAGAGGTAAGCCAGGGCAGTTGGTGGAATATGATCATCATCATTGCCCATCCCATGGCATCCGACGATGAGTTGGACGTTTCTATGTTTGTGCTACATGTCTCTAAATAATTGCAGTTTATCATTCATTGCAAGCCACAATCGATCGTGCTTGCCGTCAAACAAACCAGCAGCTTTTTTGAAGCTTCCAGCGAGATGCCAAAAATTTCCGGTTAATAACTAAAATTTTGGCAGTTTTGCTTACGAGCTTGAAATATTTAGATTAATGGTATTGACATATGATTTAGCTTATTGTTTTTGTATTTACCTGGCCTTTGGCCGTATCTTAGCGTCAGTATCCAGCTACTGTTACCAGTGCAATATGCTGCAAATGCTCCATCATTTGACATTATTCAACACTGTATGATCAGCACATAATGTGTTTGGTTTATATAGCCTGCAACTAACATTTTTTCAAAAACATTCTTTAGAGCACGCAGCCAGACAATTTTGCCTTCTAAGCTTAATGTAAAAATAAACAAAACTTAAACAGCTACGAAGCCTGTGTTTATATCGAAGCAAATGCAAGAAACATACCATGATCTGTTAGCCAGAAGTGCATAACCTGCGGGCGTGAATGATAGGTAAGGTAGGTGTGCGCATATATCTCATATTTAATTTGTAGTTGATCTTCAAAAAAAGGTCCTCACCTCTAAATGAACAGAAAATAACCTCAATTTTTACACAGCTTTTTGATCAAATCAGAAATTTTTGCTTGCACAAAGCTGATCTTCAAAAAAAAAGGCCTTCACTTCAACACAAACATAAAATAGTCTCAATTTTAAGACACATTTTTTTGATCAAAATCTGAAAGTTTTGCATTTATAAAGTTGTTAGTTGAACTTTAAAAAGCAGATTTACACACCTTCGCGATCAGAAAATAATCGATGATAATTCGAAAACTTTAAATTTACAAAGTTTATACCCAAAAGCAAAAGATCTTTCTTTTCCTTTAATAGAACAGAAAAAAATCTTAGTATGACTTACTGGAGGCCGTGGAATGAAAAAATCCGGTAATGTAAACTACAATACAAGGCCATGTAGGACACTCACACAATTTGTACCTCACGTACCGGTACTTTTTGTAAGAAACTTCATGAAATAGTTTGTCAAAATTTAGTTTCCGCAATAGTTTGCTCTCAATACTCATAACCGACAAATGAGTTAAACATTGATTCAAAGATGATGATCTAATTTCATTTTTTATCCATTTCGGTTTCGAAAATGACCGTTTACCAGTGCAGTTAAAGCACATCAAACAAAAATATTAACAAAAAATAATATCAGTTTTCTTTCCCAAATAATGGTTGAAGTTTTGCAGAGCTGCCGTATAAAGCATTCAAAATCAAAACAATGCAAGCAATCAGTTATTACGTCATACTAAATAAACTATAGAAGTAGAGTAAAAATAGCCTAGTCGAGCTCAACAAATAACAACAAAAAAGGAGTGAAAAAACAATAACTTCTTGTCGGCGAAGAAGCGGAAGAAACAAGGCAAAAATACAAAAAAACTTTTGCTTCTGCCCCTTGGCAAAAAACGCAGCACTCCCATTCCTTAAAAAAGAATGTGGCGGGGTTCTTGCTGCGGGGCTATAAAAAAGCTACTGCTCGCCTCTGGACCTTTGAAAACCAACTAGGCAAGGACGAGATGTAGGGTAACTTGCAACTGTTCTAAAACAAAGCTAGGCTAAAATTTGTCAAGAATTAGAAACCAAACCTGAGCGAAAACTCTGTTTCCTTGATTGAGCAACTTACACAGTCAGCTAACACAAGTAATGTGTCATCCAAACGTGCACTTCAAAAAATAGCTTTTTTGTTTAAAACAGTGATCTGATATGCATGATGTCTGTTAAACGAACAAGTTTTTTAACAAACAAGCTAGTTCTTTCCCACAATTTTCAAATGGCAACACTAAAGTTTATGCTACGTTATTTATTAAATGGTGGCCATGTGGCAACAAAATGAGTAAAATGCTGAAAAGCAATAATAAAATTTTTAAGTAAGATTTCTTCACGATTGAGTAAAATTACCTTGATTGCAGTCGTTCTAATGCATTAGCTTTGTTTTGATACAAAGTGCTCAATGACAGCAGCAGAGTATTAATTGTAATACAATGATTTTTGCTATAGCCAAATATCAGAGCGCTAACTGTAATTAACATAAAGTATAATTATCAAAGCGCAAATTACAATTGTGTTACAGCGACAAGCATGAACTATAATTTTGTTGTTTTGCTGAGTACCTGTTTTTAAATGTCGCGCTGTGTTTTAGTGCTTCTGATGACTGAACTAATGCCTGAAACAGTCTGTAGAGGAACAGGATGTTTATTACCAATAAGCGATATAATTATTGTAGTTGTACTTTCAATGTTACTTTAGGGTCTTACGTTTCAGATTTTTCGATAAAAAAACATAGTTTAGAAAAGAAAAGGTTATATTAAAATTACCGCAGTAGTCATTCTGACCGTTTTTATATTTGATAGCTTTTACCCTCTGCTTGATAAGCGTTTTTGTTTTGAAACTTCTTGACTTTTTCTGAGTTGTGGTCAATTTTATCTTGTTTATTTTTATATAAGTATATTAGGCACAGTGTGGGGTAGGAAGCAATTTACCTTAAATTATCGCCAACGGTCACTTTGATCGTACAGCAACTTGTGATATCTCTGTCAATAGGTTTTACCTTTGTTGGGCACCATAGGCAGGTAAAAGGTTACTCTGAAAATCTTGATTTCAAAAATAAAAAAAGATCTTCAACCTTAACGTAATACAAGAGGCCAGCGATGCACTTAGCAAACTGCAGACAGTGACACTATTTCGACCTATCAGATCTTATTGGTTGCCAACTGCACTGATAAAACCTAATCTTCAGCCTTGTTTTGAAACACAAATGCTCTCAGAATCCTTCCCATCCCGACGAAAAAGAAAGTATTACGTATATGTTTGTGAAGGCTTAGACCAGGGATCAGCATATTCAAACTACGTTCGACACATGGGAAATAATTTTTTCAAAAGAGTGGTGTTGAGAGACTGATATTGATAACCTGGAGCGAACTGGTTTTGCATTATGTCTACTGGTCACCTTTGGCAGTGATCGAGTTGGCAAGAGCAACGATGCAAGTATGACTACTGCAGCATAAGCGCAAGTAACACATTTCGCACCAACGCAGCGGAAATTGATTTGAATTGATTGCTAAGAAGTGAACAAAATGGAAATGCATCAAATTTTTTTCAGAATCGAAAGGCAGGTTACTAGCTTAGGGCGTACTGACAGAAACGCAGCTGAAAAGCACGCTGAAGGCCGGCAATGCGATTCCGAATATGAGGGCCTATGCAGTTTCTTTCAAAACGTAGTGGAGTTTACATCTCAAATACTTACACCTGCCAAGATTCAAAACGTTTTTGGTCTGCTACAGAAGTTGAAAAAAAACTCATGAGATAAAAAGATGGCTAATTATAAATATTTGTGTAATTATTGAACAAACGGTCATTTTGACAGCTGGCGGCAAGCAAGATGGGTTAAAAACGCCGTAATTCTGGTGTTAACACCAATATTCCGTTAATGTTTCCAGTGCAAAGTGCTGTAAAGGCGTTGTCATCTAATATCATTTATCTCTGTATGTTCACCACTCGATGCGTTTAGATTTTAGAGCCCAAAAAGAGTTTTTTTTTCTCAAAAACATATTTAGAAGCACGCAGCCGGACAGTGTTATTTTCTAATCCTGATAAAAAATGATATAATTCAAGAAGGGATGTAACTTTCAGAATCCATAAAACAATATTATATAACATAGCAACACTAAATTACATTGCATTTTTGAAATTTTTTTTACGCATTTCCACACAAACCGACGACGTTCTGCTCAGAGTGCGTGTAGGTATGTAAATAAATTATCAAAAATGAAAAGTGGTTTAGTGATGCTATGTAATATCGCATTGTGGATAATGAAAAATAGATAGGAAAAAATGAATCGAAACCAATCTTTATGTAAGATATGCAGTATACGAAAAGTGGCGTGATTTGTAAGGCATCGACAGGCTATCTAGGCAATGGGATGGCATTCTTAGAAGTTTTTGTATCGTTAACTTAGATATGCAAATTATTGGAAAAATCTTTTAAATTAATTTGCTCAGTATATTGCTATACGAGCCCCATTGTCGTTTTAGGACGGTGATGTGCGAATGATACCGGTGAGATGCCGTAGGGATTAGAATGTCCGCTTCTCAGTCAGTAGAGCTTGGATTCATTTCCATCGTTGAGCAACAGTAAAAGACTTTTAAAAAACGGTATTTACAGCTTCCCTGCTAGGCGCTCACTACGGAAGTGTAGGGTGGAGAATAACTCAGCAAGTTTACTTGTTGTGTCTCTGGGCAAGGCACTCAAGGGATGCCTACATCTTTACGTGGCCAACAGGTGGCGAGGCCAAGCAGTCTACCCGCCGGGGTGGACAAATCTAACTGAGGACTAGCAAAGAGAGTGTGAACTCATAGGCTCTGTGTGCACGGCTTATCTGCATAATGCCCAACGCTATAGCTCATACAAAGAAGAAGCGATAAGTTAACGTTTAAGTCCCATGGCAACTATGGTGTTGTTTCATTTAAAAAGATACTTTACGGCTTTTTCTTTGCTTAGTCGCGCTGCTTCTTGTGAACAGATTATTTACAACATTTTCTTTGATTAGTCGTGCTGTTTGTAGCATACTGTGGCGTACTGAGAAACAAATTTTAAGGTGAGTAATAGCATTTATTGAGAATAATTCTATCAAATATTGCGTTTAGACGAATTTGTGAACGACATCTGAATATCTATATATACAAAAGTCAATGTCTATGTGTGTGTGTGTGTGTGTGTGTGTGTGTGTGTGTGTGTGTGTGTGTGTGTGTGTGTGTGTGTGTGTGTGTGTGTGTGTGTTCCCTATAGGAAGAAAGGTTAAAAAGTTTACATAAAAACTAAAAGTGTATTCTTATGTAAAATTCTCCGAGGAAGACAACGGAAGTAGTTCCGAACCTCTAAGTGCCCCCCAAGGGAGCTATGGGGGGCAGAACCCCCTTTGAAAATTCAAATATATTCAATTTAGATGAAATTTAAACCATATGTATAAGACACTAAATTAGAAAGCTTTCCAAAATTTCAGCCTTTTTCGACTATATTAGGGGGCAAAAAGGGGGCAGAAAGCCCCCTTGAAAATTCAAATACCTATAGAGAGAAAAGTTAAAGAAGCTTCAAAAAATAAGTAAAAGTGTATTGTCATGTAAAATTTTCTAAGGAATACTGTGGAAGTGGTCTCGAACCTTTAAGTGCTCCCCTAAGGGAGCTATGGGGGGCAGAACCCCCCTTTGAAAATTCAAATATATCTGATTTAGATGAAATTTAAACCATGTGTATAAGACACTAAATTGAAAAGTTTCCCAAAATTTCAGCCTCCTACGACTATATTAGGGGGCAAAAAGGGGGGAGAAAGCCCCCTTGAAAATTCAAATACCTATTGTTATGAGTAGTAATGATAAAGGAATTAAAAATGAAGTGTATGTCGCAGTTTAATGGTTTTTGATGTCATGCAAGTAATCTTAAAGTATTAAAGAGAGAGAAGAGATATTCGAGATGAGCATTAATAATTATAGATATAAGAATATAATAGAAATAGGTGTAGAATTGTAGAGATTATATGTTAAAGTGAAAGCAAGTGTTGAGAAAAACTCAGAAGAAGAGAAAAGATAAAATCAAAGTATAAGGTACTAAGCATTTTAAAGTCTGAAAGGGTTCGTTGTTCAAGGCCCATACACACCAAAACAAGTAGGTTATGTGACCACCTCTCTATGTCGAATGTAAACATTCTAAATTGATTTTTGATGGTTTAATGATAAGAAGAGTACATACCAAAACAAGTAGGTTATGTGACCAGTCTCTACATCGAATGTAAACATTCTTAATTGATTTTTGATGGTTTACTGGTAAGAAGAGTTAAGCAGAGACTTGCTGTACGCTATAGATGAGCAGTTCTGAGGGAGACTTGAGTGCTGTTAGAGATGTGTGTGTGGTGGTAAAGACTGGCCTTTGGCCTTTGTATATATTTAAAAATCTAAGTTATTCTTCCTTATAACTTTTATTTATTTTCTTTTATACGATTGTATGAGGAACTTGCAAAATATTGCATGATTGAATCTTGTGTAATTAGGTCAAGAAAACTAATGATCTTATTTCCATTTTGATGAAGGTCCACTTTGGGGGTCTACAGGACCCATGTTAATTGAACACCCAAAAAACAATTGTACTGTATGAGCTGGGAAAATTATTCTTAACAAAAAGGGATTCTACTTGGCTACCCCCTCTCGCCGCCGATTGTTTTTCTTTTAATTACAATAAGATTTAGGATATAATAGCATCCATTAACAAGGAACCTATTGTCATAAAATTAAGATTGCATGCACAAATAGGATTATTGCTGCCTATATTTTTGATACATTTTCTAAAATAGGGGTCCTATCAGAGCACCCTCTCCACCAATTTCCTCTATTTATTTTACTTTTTTTTAATTGCAATAATTTCTACATGCAGACTGCATGAGCTATATGATTTGGAAACAAATTGTAAAAATGGAGTCCAACTTTGCATATACACTGTATGCACTCAGGAAAATATTGTGGGTTATATGAGTTTGGATGCATTTTCTACAATAAGGGTCCCTGTGGGGACCTCCTTCTGTCATTTTTTTTTCTTCCGATTACAATAAAATTGGGATATAAGTAGGCAACCACACTGATGAAAGTATCCAAATTTCACTTAATTTTCATCATTGTCCCCTTCCCCACCACCGGTGCCAAGAACCCAAAGTGGCAAAGATTTAAAAGCTAATATTATGACACCAAGCCACTTTTGCTGATATATTACTAAAAACAATTTCTCGCTTATGCAATGGTATGTCCTGCCCATAATTGAATGTATTGTTTTTATCCTTTCTGATGAAAAAATTACTCAGTACCACCAATTTTTTATAACAATAATTAAGAATAGTCACCTCAATACAACGCTGTAGAAACACAATGTCATGATGAAAAAAAAATAGCTAATAAACAGAAATTATGAAGTGATCCAAAAATGTGTTTTTATTATCTGTATTGAATAACAAGATTTACAAACAAAACTTTAAGCAAATAATCTTCACCTTTACATAGAATATGGTTATGCTAATGTAACTGTTGAGGTATGATATTGTAACCTGTTTCCTCTTCAAGGTGATTAGCCTCCGATAATGCAAATATTACGTGACAACAGTTTCTAGGGGTTAAAAAGCAAGTGTTGTCAGAATAGTAATCACCAGGATAACTTACATGATCTGACCAATTGCATATACTGACGTTGCTTTTTTATCCTATACCCGGGAGACGCCGGGTACCTCTGCTAGTTTTTTATAAAACGCTCGTTGAAATCGATGTATCTGCTTTTTGTAATTTGAAAAATCTTTTGTTATTCAACTTTTTCACAGCAACAATTTCGCTCATTTTGGTTTCCAAACCAACATAACAACCATTTTACTTTCACCTTTTTTGCTATTGTCATACTGTTGAGAGGGGATATTGATTTCGATTTCCTCCATCGTAAATATGTTATTGGTTATAGGCCAGTGTTGAGCCAGCAGTACAAGCAAATGCAAAGCAGTTCTGAAAACAAAGTTATTGTCTGTGTAATCAAAAAAAGATTCTGTTATGATCGGAGACGAGACACCTTTAGCTCAACTCTATTTCTTATTGATTTAGATGGAGTGGAGTATACGCCGAGAAGTTGAATTGGGGTCAATTTACCAAAAATGATTTAGAATTGTCCCTTTTACCATTTTTCAAACAAAATGAGGAAACCGTAAAAATTACAGCTTTGAGTGTTTACAGTATAACGCAGCTACTAATATTGTCTTTCGTTAATTTCTTTTGATGAACAGGAATAAACTACTTGATACCCAATCAAAACAATTTGAATTTGCTGTAGTTAGAATATGTCTAGGGAGGTAATACTTTTAAGTCAACAGTAACACGTTATTTCTTATTCTGAAAGGTCAATAAAAAGTCAATTTTTTACCGTGAAGTCAATTGTTTTTTTTTCAGGGTAACAGCGTCAATTTTTTATATTTATCACTGTTAGGCAAAATTTTTCTTTCATATAGGTGAGAAAAACTGATAGCTATGATAAAATTTATTTTAGTTTTCTTGTTTTAACTTTCAATGCTCCTCGGTGTTAGGAGGAATCAGATTTCGTTTACGTGGAATTTGTTTGCCGAACAGACAAAGCAGGTCTCTCAAAAGATCGCCTAAAGTTTTCTGATATAAAAGTTGTCTATTCCAAGCAGGACTAAATGAACAGCGGATTTGAGGTACGTTGGAAGCGAGTTTATTTCAAAAATCCAATTGTTGGTCGATCTATAGAGGCCATCTAGCAAATCAAATAAAGATCCGTTAGAGGGGATTAGTTTGAGAGGTCAACTTATCCACTAAATTGACCTTGCATTATAGTCGAGGAGACTTTGATAAGCATAGATTTAACGGCCGTAAAATTTTGTGTGAAAGGTAGATTTGCCGTTTCGTTTAGGGAAAGATAATTTGCTGGAACGAATTAGCAGGAGATAGATTAAGAGTTAAGGAAAGCCCTCTGGCCTCTTGAGCAACATGAAGTGAAATCTTTAGCAACCTAAAATCCTTGACACGACTGAAATTGATCACACATCTTGACCAAAAATGGTTTGACCATAATATAAACCGCTCCAACCAATAGTATTTCTTTGCTTCGACTGCGCTCCAGTTTTCTACAATTTGTTTTTTAAAATGTAACTTTCTTTTGACCGATTTTCAGTTTCATATGTCTTGCACGCGTGACTATGTCTTAACTTTTAGGTTGTATTTTAATGGCATTGATGATCCTAGGTGGAGTTCCAGTGAGAAAGATTTCATAGACACTTACAAAAAGATGATTCAGAGTAGTTTTGAACTCAACATCCTCGTTACTTTCCTGTCTTAGCTTCAAAGTGGGCAATACCACCTCGAAATTCTCAGTTTCATTGGCGCTGATTGATTTGTGAACCAAAATGCATAAGCTGACGCAACATAAACCGCGAAATAGATCATTATAGCGTAATTCGAAGGCGGTGCGCGAATATAATATATGTCAGCCTAGGACTATGTTAGGAATTATTTAGTTTTGCATCGATTGGTAGCAGAGCGCAATCTCGGAGTGTAAAGCATGTATTTGTAGAAGTGCATGTTCAGCGCTATGAATGTCACGGTGAATTCAACATCGCCGAAAACCCCATGTGGCCTCAAGATTATGGTTTGAGCTCAATCTACGGCTTGCCACGGTGCACTGAACCATTTATGTTATTAAATACGTAAAGCTACCAAAAATTTTTTGACAAGCTGGGTTCAAATTTTAAAAAGTAAGATTTTTGTCATTTTGAGCTTATCGTTTTAAAATGCCAACATGAAAAGAAGGATTAGATTCGGCTTCCCAAAGACTTTTTTGCGACCCCATTTCAAGAAAACTTTTTAACCAACATTTAACCTATTTACATATCTATTTCTTTTATTTCAGCGTCGATACATGAAAAAACGAAGCAGACTCATTGCAATAAACTAGGCCTAAACTAATCGTAATGCATTACACAAAATATGAGAAGTAAATTCAAACGCTGGAACTGTATTTTGTACCAGATTTTGCTTCCAGTGCCTTTGTAAGAATAAATTCGTGTTAGGCTTTAATGCTGTGAAACAAAATGCTCAAAAACAAGATTGTCCAACCTATTGCCTAAACGGAACTTTTTGCCACTATATTGATTAATGTAGCCAGCTTTTTTGACACAAAAATTACATTTAGCGACCCGAATAAAGCTTTAACTGATAGATTAGCTAGCAAACACAAAAAAGCAGAAGTTATTAAGAAGGTGAAATTGGGAACTAATATGTTTGATCATAGGAATCACTTTCATCAAGCTCTCCAACAGCGTTTATGCAGAAATGGAACGAGTTTCCTTCAATAGGACCGGCTGACAGAGCTATTTCAGCATGAATTCTTTCAGCAGTGGTAAACCCTGACAAACCGTATTCCAGAAGCACAGAATCACTTGGAATTCCTCGGCTTTTAAACTCAATGTCAATCTACATCAAAAAACAAAAATCTTTTGCCAACTGCCAAAGAGAGATTGGCTAATTTCTACTAAAACTACGATGGGCGGAGGAAATCTATCTACTTTAAAAGAGATACCACTGATTTCAGAGCTCATGTGTTCAGTTTGTTTAGCGCAAAGGTTATGTAAAGACTCGTGACTGAATTGAATCAAATGGTTTTAGCACGTGATAGTTTGTGGTCCTATGCTGCTAACTATAATTCGCAAATGATACTTAGGGTGATGATCACTGGCGTATTAAGAAAAACTTTCAGAGGGAATGGTGCAGCATTTTGTAACGTTGAAGACACATAGTTTTAAATTAACTTTTTAAAATTAAGAGTTTTGCCCAATTTGGTCTCAGAGAAGACGCGAAGATTTTTACATTTGGAGATTAGTTGTTTCAAAGCTTGAATTTTGCCCATTTCTGTCTCGAAACAAATATGAAAATCTTTTCTTTTTACATTTTCTGCAACAGTCATACGCCGTTTGAGGGGTCATTGTACTTTATCCTCCACCGCTACATTGCCTTTGGTTGCAATCAAAGTAGAGATTAAATGAACGTTACAAACCAACCATGGTTACGACTATTGACTGGCTCGCTCTTACAGACGAAATTAACGTTGTGATAATAAAAACATCCATTTGCCAGCTAAGCCTGCTACATTATTTCCTCATAATTGGTTGTCGTCCATTTATAAGACTTCATTTTGCTCACCCTGTTGCGGGTAGTTCCAACCTTACCACCTTGCCTAGGAATTTGACTTTTTTGAATTAATTTTGTTTTTCAGAAATGTAATAAAATTGCTGAACTTTCTAGACTGTAGGCTACTTCCTAAATTACTTTATCAGTTTTTTTTGCTTGTATTTATTTTGGTTTTTCTTTTTGCTTTTCTTTTTAGATGAAACTATTTCCATTGAGACCGCAGTGCTCAACGCTGTAGGTTTTAAAAAATACTTACTTTTCGCATGCTTTGAACATTTTCTCATTTTGCTTTCGCACCTAACGACTTTTTTATACTTACTGTGCCTTTATTTGGTGACGCGGAAATAAAAAGAATGCGCTGGTTTCACTATGATCTTGCATTGCCAGTTTAATTTGCTGAAGTGTTAAACATCAGCAGCAGTTAAAGTATCATGACTTTAAAAGTGAAATAGAAAAATTTGCTCAGAAATGGTCACGAACATCACGCGGTACCATACAGCAATCCATTACATCATGTCAATAACCCGCGACCGGTTTTAGTTTAACTTTTACACTTCCCTTCAAACGCTTTCCATTCATCTTTAAGTTCGTATGTTGGAAGGGCCACTTCAGCGGATTATAATCCTTATTTAATTGCGGGAAACCGTTTGCTACTTATACATCGAACTTTTTGCAAATCCTTTTTTGAAGTTAGACGTACTGATACCACAAGCGCATTTTTGTCTCAAAAAGTGTGATCACGTATCTTTTTTAAGGAAGCAACAACGAAGAGATTGTGAGGTTTGAACCCAAGACCATGCGATCAATATTTCTGCAAATTAGCCTTCCAAGTTTCAACTAAATCAATCACGTGATCCTATTTCAGATCAAAGCAGAAGATACGAAGTTTCTACATGTTGGAATATAGGCTAGGCCAGAGTCACGGACGTAGGAAAGAGAGGACATAAGGGTCTTGCCTAACCCGAAATACTTAACTTTATCATATTGTCGAAAAATTTGCACTAAAGAGCTCAAAGACTTCTTTTTTTTTAAAAAGCAAATCTTAAACTGGATAAAAGTTTTGCATCTTTCTCAAAATGCATCCTCTTCACGACAGAACATTCTCACTACGCCTCATAGGTAGGGCATATTTACAGGAGACAAAAATAATTACCGTTTTGGGGTCTATAATGATCCCGCTAAGTGTTGTCAAATTTAAAAATCTGAAACTTGTGAAGTTGAGAGGAACAACGATCGAAAGGGAAGCTTCAGAATCAGAATCACGGGTGATTGTAATGTCGACAACCATTGCTAAAAACAAAAGGTAGTTTATTTTCAACTCAAATTTCAAAGCCAATACGCTGTAGCATTCATTTTACTTAAGACCTATTACCATTCACGCTGTTGGCATTGTCAAATATAGCGATTAATTCAAAATTAGATGTTAATCAATGCCAAGAGTAACCTTTATGTGGCAGCAAAATAACGATCAAAAACAGAAGCGCGCAATCATTTCCGCCGGCTGGCCTACTTCACTCAATAGAGCGATACCGAGGTCCAAGCACGGACCGTTTCCAAGGCGTTTGTTGATATTTCTTTTCAAATCCACTTAAAAAGGTAAGTTTTCGAGCCAGGGGTGAGAAAACTGCGGCACGCGAGATGGAATTTTGTGGGTTGCCAAAGTGTGGGCTACAAAAAAAATGTGATTAGTTTTCTGCGTCCAAAAATTATCACAGAAAGTATAAATTCCGCTCATCGAGGTTGATCTCCAAAAAGATCTTCAGTTTCTTAACTTCCTCTTCTAAGGTTTATCTCTGAAAATATACACAAACTTCTTGGAAAATGTCCGCGCCTGGCCCACGGTATCACCCGGTTGAATGAAATTGGATAGTCGAAAAAAGTATTTGCACATCCTTGTTTTAAACTAAAGACCTATTTTTATTATTGGTGATCGATACATTGTCGCAGATTACAGGTCTCAGTAAAACTTTGAAAAAACTGTTTTTGCCGCAAGCTTTTTGCGGCGCTTTCATCAGCGAATGTATCGCGTCAAAAAGAAGAGCAAAAGCAAACTAATTGCCTCGATAATTCAGACGGCGAGCAATTAAGCAACTCAATAGTAGCGTCAGCGTCATCATGAGCGCCAAAGAAATATATTTCGCACCAGCGATGTGCGACGTCTAAAGAAAGCGCAGCAGGAGGCCGCATAAGTAATAGAATGCCGAAATTATCCAAACGAATGGAGTGTTTTGAGAAATTCTCTCCGTCTGCATAACACCGCGCGCGCTCTTTGTCTTAAAATTTACAGCTTCTTGTAAATCAAAAGTGAAAAGAGGTGCGTGCTGTCGCGGATGCATGTGGTAGAGAATAAACCATTCGCGTCAAACTTTGACAACGAGTGATTTGCCATCCTCGCTAGCATAAAACACCTTTCACCTTGATCTATTAAAGGCTGTTAGTATCAAGACGAAGCGCCACTGGTGAGAGCATCATGAAACATTTTTGCTATTTTGCTTGAAAATCGCTTAAAAGCTAAATAGGCCTAACGGGATTAAGGTTAAAAGTTTGAGGGAAGCAAGGTCCTTCTTCACCCTCTGGTTGCCCCTAAGTAATGAAAAGAGCAAATAGGGCAGAGCCAAGGATCTGCAATAGTTGGTGAAGAAATCGAAAGTGATTCGTGAGTTTATTTTACTTTATACAAAAACATAGAATAAGTTAGGCTTAAAAGTAGCTTAATAGGACTATCGGAATTGGGCTAATAATACGAGAGGAGGTATTGCCCCTTTTACTTCCCTGCGCAGTTAGTGCAAGTAAAACATTAAGGCAATCATACAGAGTGAGGAGCAAAAATGGATGTAAAATTTACACCTTAAGTTGTTAAACTAGGGGCAAGGGTTTATTTATGTTCAATTCTGCCGTCATATTGCAAAATGCAACAGTTACATTGCAGATGCCATAAACAACTTTGGCGTTTTCTTCAATTATGTAAAGCTACTGATTAGAAAACGCAAAGAAATAATTATTGTTTGTAAGGTTTACAAATTTAAGGTAAAGCTAAAAAAACTGTTAAGTTGTTCCCTGGTTAAACAATAATAAATGACAAAAGAGTCGATATTCTCTAAAGCTGGGATCACTAGTAGTATGCCAGCGGGCAGCAAGTCGCCTGCGAAGACGATATGAATTGCCGGCCAGCCTGTTGCAAAAATGTCTCAAAATTTTTTTTCAAAAGTGGACGATGGTTCTCCAAATAAAAAAAGGTCTACATCCCCAATCTTGATTGGGAAGGCCTAAATTTTATGTCCAGTATTTTTACAAATCGTTGATTAGCCACACGATCTACAAAAAAAGGTCTTCGCTGGTGATTGGGATCAAAATGCTCATAGTCCTCCGCTATAATCAGCATCCACAAAGTAGCCCGTAGTTCAAAAAGATTGGTGACGCCTGCTCTAAAGTATAACTTCAGTTATTTCTAGGTTTTATCACATTGGCAGGAGTGTGATTGTGGTCTTTAAATACCTAACGTTTTTTTTAATTCGCAATACTTGCAATATTGATGACCACAGTCTTCCAAGTTAGTTTTTTACTTTGTTTTGTTTCTGAGACATGAATTTCGCGCAAACCAAGCAAATATATAATAGTTAGTCTGAATTTAACTGAAAACTAAAAGCAGACGGGCACTGAATCAGTAGGCTACATATTTTCAAGATTCTTGCTTTAAAACAGTTTAAAAACTGGAAAATAAGGACTTACTCCCGCCTATCAAAAATCTCAACGGATTCGTAAGAACAGCAGAAATAAGGAACAACATAATTGGGGACAACTTGCTCTTTTGTCCCTCCCTCCCTCCCGGGTTCTTGACGCGAGTTGTTTGATCTCAAAATCAATAATGATAAACAAATTGAACAAGAGACAACATCTCCCTTTGTGCCCTTGGGTGCTTTTCCACTTTAAAGTATTTGTCATAAAAGCTTTCAAGAAAAGTGAATTACATCAAAAAATCCCGGGCTTTTGGCCCGGGATTTTTTTCGAGGCCCGGGGAGGTGCTGTTGTGTCTTCGAACAAAAAAGACACATATGTTGATTTCAAGAAAATAATCAAAAAGATCTCCTTCTCAAAAGACGGCATAATATTTGCTTTTAAGAAGTTGATTTTCCATAAAACGTTGAAAAGGTTTTCAAATTAGAAACGAGCACAAAAAATTCCCACTGAAATCTATTTTTATGCCACTACTTTTGACCATCAAAAACTTTGGTACAGGACCCTATTTTGCCTCCTAACGGTTACCAGTGGTAACTGGCCGAAATCTAGTTTGCACATAAATCCAGGAGTCCAACTCTGGAAGCTGTATGAGGTTAAACAACAGATATTGTTCAAGGGTCATAACTCGTTTAACCCTCCATGCTACGCTGAGGCCACAATGCTATATATGGAAGCATCATTAAAATCTTGGGCCAAAACATAAACTTAGGTAATCAAGTTCTATACAGCTTTGAAGTTGAGAAATGGGAAGGATTTTATTTTTGTATTTATCTATGGGGTGTTGATATCTTTTTCCTAAGCCCTCAACAAGTACAACTGTAAATAACCTGCCAACAATTCTGCCATTCGCTCAACAGAAAAGACAAATAGAGGACAATGGTAGAAAGATTAGTTTTATGATAATCAATATGTTCACTGACTAATTGAAAATTCGATTAGAAACATAAAATAAAAAGGCTTAATTCATCTTAACTGGTCCAAAAATTGACTATCAAAAAACGGAAAACTCACGGACACATTGAGGCGTCTCCTTTGTCCACTGTCCGTTTTTACAGACAGTGTACCACGGTCCACGTCTTTCCCATCCGGCCTTATTGCTACAACCAAAAAAGCAAGAACTGTCCAAAGAGTTAAAACGACTGCAACTATAATTTCCGCTGCTAGGAAATTCAGGGTTAAAGATGATATCGCTACAATGACCTGCAACAAAAGCTTAATAATGTAAACATAAACCAGTTTTTAGAATCTGCTCGGGGGAGCAAAAAAACTTAATCAGTTTTCTGAACAGAAGGTTGAAAGATATCGTTGAATGGAAGAGTTCAACCATGATTATGGTGAGGAAAAATGGGATGGATCTTCATATATTTCGGAATTAATCGGACTTTTTGGGAATAAATACAGAAGGTGGTGTTAGGAAGACGAGTATGATTTATTTCATCTCTTTTCCTCTTGAGATGTATCCCAATTTGGTAAAGAAATAACCACTTTAGGAAAATTGAAAAATTAGCTGCGCAACATCCATTGACTCATGCAGACAAACAAACTTGAAACTACAACTTAAAAACAAACTTGAAACTACAACTCTTCAAAATGTAGATTCAGATCAGTTCACCTGGACAATCCTTCTCATCTAGAGCGTTGTTTGCAGGAGTACAGTCAAGAAAACCGTCACACCAACTTGATTTAGGAATGCATTTCCCGTTGGGGCAAGTAAAAAATTCTTCTCCACAAGCCCCAACTGGTGCCGAACCTGTCGGTGGGACGTATGTTGTCTAAAAGAGTGAAAGAGATAAGTTTTACTCACTTAATCATACCCTGTTAGATTGTTTTTGTATGAAACAAAACCACTTTAAAGCCAGAAAATAGCATTTTACACGAAGGGTATCAATAATACGGGAGAAAATAAACACTGGCATAATCCCAAAGGTCTCTATGTTTTTGTGGACCCCATAAAGCGTGAAGATAAAGCTTAGACATCAAAATGCTACTAGCACGTTCATATTTTATTACAGTTTTGCAAAATACGAACTGAATACTAAAGACGTGCACAGCAAAGAGGTTAGACTGTCGTAAAAACGGTTTTGTAGTAGTTGTGTTCATGCGGTTCTCACGTTAGCAATTTAATCTTTCATATCAATTGTCGGAAACGTGCAGAGTGAGGTCAAGACAAACAGCCATCAACAGATTGTTATAGTTGCTGCCATTTACTCTTAATTTTTCTAGGGATGAAGGCGCAGAATAAAAAGGTTTTCCAAATTCATATCGCAAATCTAATTGAGAATACTCTACGACATGCTAGATGAACACCCGCTCTCCTTCAGAGGTGATTTCTGTTATGTGGTACTTCAAGAAAGCTTTTTACTGCAATTTCACTTCTAATTGGCTACAGTAATCGTGTTAAAAATACACCGAGGCAGCACGAGTGACAACTGGAAAAGGTTCCTATGAGTGACTGCTAAGATATGCGTGTGATCTCCGAATAAAGGCAATTACATGAATAAATCAGGAGTCTCTTGATTCTTTTTGATGAAGCACTGCAACATGTGAAGACCCTGTATTTTTTGAGCCATGCAAGATGGTAAACCTTCATAGAAGATTGGGAGCAAAATAATTTGGTAAAAGCAAATTTTTATAGGAGGAACTTTTTTATAAGAGTCAGAGCTATCATCAAAACGGAATATCCTTCATTCTTATGTGTCATTATTAACAATGATATACCTTTTTGGAAAAATTTTAAATGATGCTCTTTTCGTGGAGGCTAATCAAAAATTAGATCAAAATCAGAAAAATTTAGAAAATTTTGGAGAATTTAACAAATATTTTAGGGGGCTATTTGTAGCCCTTTTTATTCCCGAGCTATGCTTTTCCTTCTAGTTAAATAAATAATTGAAAGTCATTTACCGTTGTTATGCTTGGATCATCGAATGTAAGAGTCCGTGCCGGTTTACCTCGTGGCCCCATTGATCCACTTGGTCCCATGCACCGAACGTAGGCGCCGTATGATGTCAATGGAGTAGCCTTATCATACTGGAAAAGGAAATGCTTTGTAAACGACTGTATTTGATAAAAATACCGTACATGATGTAGATACCGCACCTAATAATGCAATTAATAAAAGTGTTGCGCAAAAGCATACACTTAAAAATTTTTAATTTCAATATTTCCCAAAAATATCTCATAAAAATCTTTGTAAAAATGTACCGGCATATCAACTCAAAAATTCCTGATAACAGCGTTTTCCCAAAATATGCATCCCCAAAGATTTATAGAAAAATTGTATCTTCAAAAGTTGATGTCTGGCAAAGAGTGCAAAGTGATGTCTTTTAAAGCATATCTCTATGAAAATAACCGATAAAAATATTTATTTGCTAGTTCCAAGTGATTACGATCGATAGAAAACGTCTTATAAGCGAGAAGCGAAACAACAAAGCGAGTGCTGAAGGCGCGAGGCTTCCGAAAGAAGCAATGCTATTTAGAGATATTTACAAATTTGCAAAGCCATCCCTGGACGCGTTTCGTTCTTTTGAACTCATCAGCAGGGCTTGCCAAGGGCCAAGAGATCCCCCCAATAGCATTAACGTTGACCTCTATAAAACAATCCATCACAAAACACATATATTTTCTACTTGTCCATTTAACTGCCGGTATTAATAAGATATTTGTCAGTTAATAAAACTGTAAAGCATAGTAATGCTTACAAATGTATTTGACAACGCGGGCAATTGACATCTCGAATTGTACTTGCAAGCAGCAGCTTAGAGTGATAAAGCGCTACATCGCAATCAACTAGTAGCGACTTCAAATACCCAAGGATTGTAGCCCAGCGTAACTGTGGCATCAAATGAAAGTAATTTTCCTTCTTGTCTGCAGTGTTTGTCGTAGAAATTACTGGTGGTAGAAATGTAAATATTCATGTTTGTAACAGGAATAGAACAACGTTAACTTGCCATGTATTCTTTTCCTTTGACTTCTTTTGCTTCAGATATGACATTATTGGTGTAGCTCCTTACAATGTAGACATTGTACGCAGTACATCTGTCGTTGGAAGTCCACCTTACTATAAACCCACGTGTGCTCACTCCACCCCAAGGTATTACGGCATCAATCGTGGGTAATGCTAAATCATAAAACACAAAGTTGTGGATAGCAAAGACTTCTTCAAAAATGTTATTTGAGGCCTTGGAGAACATTTTTAAGATTTTATCTGAGGAAAAGAAAACTCTTAAAAAATAATATCAAATTGCTATTTTGGAAGGTTTTTAAATATAAACAGCATCAGTGGTTTATTATTAATCCTTACGGATTTTATAACAATAGATTTAGAGTTGGACACTCCCTAAAAAGCATCATTGGTAATTGTACGAAAAGCATTCAAAATTTCAAGAGCTGCGTTGCTCCAGCAAAATGTCTCGTTTGAAAGCGAATATGTTGAAGTGGATCTACATTGAATCTGCATCTTCAATCCTGCGACAAAGCGGGAAAAAGCAAGTAAAATCGAGCAAAATTTAAACACCAAAATTTTTAGAAAATGTATGCCTTTAAAGGAAATTTTTTGTTTGTTTTTAAGTTGAGATCAAGATTGCCTAACATTTTCCACATCCTCAAATTAGTTAGTTATGCCAATGACCAACACTACGATGGTATGAAGAGTCGGTTTCGACGTGAGAGGGCGTGGTTTGTTGGCAGCATGAGAAGAACGGCAAACTTGTAATCGAAAGTCTACCGTTTTACCGCTCAGAGTCCCAGAGTGTTACGTTGCAGGTTGCATTATGACGTGATCAATTACAATTACAGCTTGCTTTCGAGCTTAACAAAAAGACGAGTCCACCAAAATTGCTTTTGAGGAAGAATCAAATGTTTGAAAACTATCGCAGTTTTCCCTTTTTTTCGGAAAATAAAGTTTTATGCAGCAGCCAGAAAGAAAAATCTGAAATAGCTTTTGGCATGTCAGCTCATTCAAAATTATAATAAACTTCTGTACCATCAATAAGTTATTTAAGAAATGTCTAAGTAAACTCAAGTTCATGTTTTGTTGTTCACATTCCTTCTATTGCTGAGAATTAATAAACATGTGGCGTAATTAGGGGTGTGCGGCCGACACAGGGAGGCCATTTTTGGCCAATAAGAGTGGCTACTTTCAAAAAATTGATATCAAAAAGAGGAGGGTTTCACTTTCGTTTTAACCGAAAAAAAGACACTCTCAAAAATTTGACCTTTATATAAACGCTTGTAAGCACCGTCGCATGCGATTTATTTGATCGGAAATTGGGCAGCATTTCTTGCATCCACATAAGGAGACAAAAATCTACGCTACACCACTGGTCATGCAGGAGATCTATGAATACCATTAGTTTAGAGCCATTTTTTGATCTCCCTATATTTCCTTCAACTTTTTTCGCGCAATCACTTGATGGAGGCCTTCAGCATGTTTATACAAGCTTAAGCTGGGAAGGGGCTTAAATTTCAAATGCTGCAGACAGATATCTAAATCTAAACATATTTTGAAGTATTTTATATCCGATCCGAATTTTACTAGTTCATGTCAGTGCTTTTCTTACATACCAAAATTACTCACCGCCATTCCTCTTTTCCTGCTTGCTCCATAATAAAATTTCGGTAGAGAAGTATTCTTATACCGCAAATTTGCAAAAATTAGCAGACGATTTATACTAAACCTGAACGTTTTCGGATCGTCAACAAGGCCCTCATCGGAGTATCAAAAAATCGTGCTCACATTTCAACTAAAAAAATTGCAAATTGATATCTGTACAAAACCAGTAATGAAATATTAGCAGCATATAAGCAGGCTGAATATTACAAAATCAGTCGAGTAGAATAAGCCGACGTGATAAACAAATGTTGGTGAGAATTAGAATTAATGTAATAGGCAAATACTCAAACAATAAGTATACAAATGAAGTTGACGTTGTAACGTAGGACTTAACATCATCCTGGTCCAATTCAAAAAACACATGATTAAACCCGTTTTTATTAACAACTTGGCAAATTTTTGGACAATTTAATCATTAATGGACAAAGCAGCAGTAGTAAAACACTATTGAAAATAATTTTCAACTACATTTTCAACCGGTTTTAAAGCTAGTTTCCTATTCTGACTCGTCGACATTAAATTGTTTTTTAGCGAGACATATAAGGCAATTGGCAAATTCGTAAGATGATTTGCCATAATAGGAAACTTCAATTGAGCGGGAAAGTAATATGTTTTTAGCTACAGTGAAACTAATTTATTTTTACGATAAAATTTTTTCAAAGGTTGAGTAAAAAAACCAACAGAATACCATTTTTAAAAACAGGATTAAGCGATAACTTATTCCTCTTTCAAATAGGCCATTATTAGAGCACATCATCCTGGCTCAATACAAAAAAACACATAATTAAACCCGCTTTCCATTTTCGGGACACTTTGCTGTGTAATGAAGTAGTAAGTCTGTGTTAATAGGTTTGCGCCAAACCCAACTATTAAATCCATGGTAAGTAATTTCTAGCTCTGGATCCAAAAAATGAAGGTTAGTTGTTTTTTTCTGCCGTAACTTTGATGTTGTTGGGCTCGCGCGTGAAGCGCTTTTAAAATTCCTCACAATAATCATCATTATCAAAAACAGCTAATACGTCATCAATTAGTACATGTGGTTTAATTAAATTGTCCAAAAATTTGCCAAGTTGTTAATAAAAACGGGTTTAATCATGTGTTTTTTGAATTGGACTAGGATGATGTTAAGTCCTACGTTACAACGTCAACTTCATTTGTATACTTATTGTTTGAGTATTTGCCTATTACATTAATTCTAATTCTCACCAACATTTGTTTATCACGTCGGCTTATTCTACTCGACTGATTTTGTAATATTCAGCCTGCTTATATGCTGCTAATGTTTCATTACTGGTTTTGTACAGATATCAATTTGCAATTTTTTTAGTTGAAATGTGAGCACGATTTTTTGATACTCCGATGAGGGCCTTGTTGACGATCCGAAAACGTTCAGGTTTAGTATAAATCGTCTGCTAATTTTTGCAAATTTGTGGTATAAGAATACTTCTCTACCGAAATTTTATTATGGAGCAAGCAGGAAAAGAGGAATGGCGGTGAGTAATTTTGGTATGTAAGAAAAGCACTGACATGAACTAGTAAAATTCGGATCGGATATAAAATACTTCAAAATATGTTTAGATTTAGATATCTGTCTGCAGCATTTGAAATTTAAGCCCCTTCCCAGCTTAAGCTTGTATAAACATGCTGAAGGCCTCCATCAAGTGATTGCGCGAAAAAAGTTGAAGGAAATATAGGGAGATCAAAAAATGGCTCTAAACAAATTTAATTTGTCAAAGGAAAGTATTATGATCCAACTAAGCTTCGTGTAAAAGCATTACTCAAAATCTGAGTTGAAAGACCCCTTTAAATTAGCAGCAACACCTCGCATTTAAACTCGTGAAAGAAAGCTGTTCACACTACGAAAACATCAATCGGTAAGTTGCCTGCACTGTGTAGTGAATCTAAGTCGGAAAAAGCTGACTTTAAAGGAAAAGAATATTACGTTTTGTTTTAAATCATTATTTTTACCGAAGATAATACAAAAACCAAAATTTGAAATCAAATTGGAAAAGCTGTTCTATTCAAGTAATACAAGAGGCTATGCACTTAGCAAACCGCCGACAGTGACACTGTTTCGATCTATCAGGTCTCTTTAGAGCAGTTGGTGACCGACAAGAAGCTAGAGATTTTTAATAATGCATAGCTTAGACCGCCGCACTTGTGGGATCTCAGTAAGACCACAGTGGACCTAGTATATGTCCCACAAGTGTGGGGGTCTAAGCTATGCATTATTAAAAGCCTCTAGCTTCTTGTCGGTCACCAACTGCTCTAAAGAGACCTAATAGGCGAAGCAATGTTGTTGTTCTATTCTCTTAAACGAAATACAGTCAATCACTTAGATACCGGATTAAAAGTCGAAGTAATATACTTGTTCAAAAAGCTTGTGGATAATAGTAACTAGGCCTGTAATACGAGGCAAAATCAGTCGCTTCGTAGCAAATTCAAAAATCTTACAAGGAATAGTAGTATAAAAATCTGTCTGTTCGATAAAAGAAATGGAGTTGCCAATTCGAATAAAAATGATCACTTCAACAAACTGGATTCAATTATTATGGATACTACAAAATCTAGTATCCATAATATTGGATTTCATAGTAATGGCAGTTCCCGGCCCTAACAATCATACTTACCCGACCATTGCAAAAGAAAATTTTGTTATCTTTAAAAGTTTTGTTCAAAAATCTTCTACGTGAAGTTCTGCGATAGCCTGGCTCTAAAGCAATGTAGAGAATGAAATATAAAACTGAATTTGCATCGAAGTGATTAAAATATATGCTGGTGCTTTAATAACATCGTAGTCAAAAAGCGCCGAACCATTTCTTTGTATTTGGATTCAAATAAATTAAAGCGATTCATCAACTACCGTAATAACACAGATCACAACCATTGGATTATACTGGTGGGCGATGTCATCATCTGAAGAAAATCACCACGGGTCAACCAGTATGTTTGCATAAATAACTGTGGTTGCTGAAAGCTATCATTTGCTTTGAGAGTTATTGCGGCGCTTTTCAGAATACCCCACGTAACACAAAATACAATAACGCCACCGGTCTCTGTAAAATGATGACCTCATTTTTACAAGTAGCTTTAGATTTAGGTAGACGAGATATTCGCATATGATTCTTCTGTAAGTCCTAGTTTTCTTTTTTACCTGGTCTTTGACCGAAGCTAAAAGCCAGTATTCCAGCTAGCGCTATCAGTACAATATGCAGTAAACTTGCCATCATTTGTATACGAGTATAAACGTAACGACTTGTTTAAAAAAAACAAGCCGTTACGTTTATATACCCTGGCATCAAAATTTTTTTGGAAAAGCACTCGAATGACGTTGTCAAACAGTTTCAGTTTCTGAGCTTAACATGGAAATTAAGAAAAGCTAATCGCTCAGAAACGCAAACAAAACAGATTACAACGTGGACCAAAATACGAGAAACGCGGCTTGGCATCGAGAGCGATACGTGTGAAAATATTCAGTCAGATTCGACGTCATCGAAACATTGCTAGATTACGGCGTCTGATCCTCAGTTGGTAGACCTGGCTTTGAGTCCCTTGTGAAAAGATTTTTATGATATTCATATATCTCCTGCTCGGCGTTCAGCAATAGAAGTGATGTGGAGGATTATGAAGTGAGTTTGCTCAGTCACAATGAATGTACGTCCTGGTGCTAAAAAGCCGTTGCAGAAAAAGCGTCAAAAATTTTATGAAATTTCATTTCAGTTACGATGCCAGCTATTAGAAAGCCCATTTAATTAGAACTCCTACCTACTTGAAGGATTTGAACAGGCTGTAAATTCATGGAGCAATACCAAGCGATTCAACATAAATTCAAGAACAATGTCAAAATTTGGCAGCTACGAAGTACTAGCGGATAATTTCAAATAGCGTAGCACTTATGCCTTTGTTAGGAAGTTTAAATATCACAATATGATTTGGTTTCGAATTCTCAACGCTCAAGTTTGACCTTATGCCAAAAAATCAGGAATCAAAACAATATAATTGTCAAGTTTCGGTGAGATCCTAATTAAAAGAAGAATGGATGCAGAGTGAAAAGTAAAATATATTTGAACAAATGTATACAAATCGCTTACCCAGATGCGAGTTTAGTTTAGTTTTGCTTTAGAGGAAAAATGTTTTTGAATTGTTTTCTTTGAAAAAAGAAAGGAAAAATTTCTTAGAATAGTTAAAAAATGGTTGTATCTGTCGTTACTAAACTGTCATTGAGATTTGATTTTGGTCTGTAATGCCGTTTACTACTTACAGGAAAAATGAAATCTCATAGAGTTTTGGTACTTTTGCTGCAACGGAATTGCAACGCTGGACAATTTTTAATTCTGAAGGAATATATTTGGTTTGTTTTTTATTTTCTTGTCTATCCGTGTCGCTTGGCGTCCTTGTCGAGTCATTCCGAAGCGTTGTAAAAGAGGCTTTCAGAGTAGCGTTCTGAAAATCTCTTTTACAACGTTTTGGCATGACTCGACAAGGGAATTTACACCAGGTGTACCAACCGCAAAGAAATCTCTCCCGCTCTCACCGCAGAGCATTGCTTTACAATTTTACTTAGACATTAAGCTAAATCAAAAATATGCTTGCTTGAAAAAATTTCGATAAAATCTGTTTCAACGATCATGTGATTCAACTAACCGCAGGCGAGCCAGCAATAATTCCAAAACAAATAACAAAGTTCTAGAAATATTTTCAAGTGTTTACAAGAAAAACTGATATTATCCAATCGAACGCCTTGCACAAGATGATGTTGTTCAAATTTACTATGTTGGTAAAAAAGGAAAATTTTAATATCTTGGAGCATTTTGAATGGCGGAAAAATATATCACGTGATTAAACCAAACAAAAGTAACCGCATGCAGTTTGTAGACAGCTCAGATGAAAAACACGGAGAAGAAACTTTGAAAAAAATTTTTTCGATATCAGCACTGAGACGATAATAATCAATATTGGGCGACATCAGTAAGCTACAACATTGGGGGTAAAACTGAGGGGATAAAGTCCCCAGGGATTTCAAAAGTAGGCAAAGTACTCACTTTGTAAAAATTGATCTTCAAAAAAAGATCTTGACCTTGTTTTAAAACTAAAATACCTTCAGCTCCTCATATGAATCGAAGTGTTCCGCCTTTGGCTAACATCAGCTCAGAGCTAAAAACGCCTTACAAATTTGAATGAATTGCGCAACGAAATAGCACAACGAATATGGTTTGAAATGTGAAAGATACCCATTTATATCTACATTACAACAAACAATCAAAAAAGCATCGGCATGATCAACAACTTGGCGTAGCAACAAAAAGTATCTCACCTATCTAATTATGCAGAACGAATCAACCTGGCATGGTGCATCTTCGTAAACGAAATCTTGGATTGCGCTCCTTCTCTTTTTCTCAGTTTGGGACAAACTGTGATGCGTGTTGCGCGAGATTCAATTTCATAAAGTCTTTATCACACCACTCTTTGCAATGATTTATTCTACCAAAAATCAAACTTCTCTTTTACTTTGAATAATTTTACGAATGTTGTCAACATTTTGAGTAAATTGTTAGAAGAAAAAGACCCCTTTTTTCCAAAAAAAGTTGTTGCTTCTAATATACGTAGAATGACAGGGGTTTAACACATTTTTGTGTCATCGTTTAGAAGCTTGTTGTTGTTGTCAGTGTGGCTTTTCTTGGGATGAAGACACGACATGAAATGGATGATCGAGCTAAGGAAAAGTGGCATTTTGTTTCAAAACAGCCTTGCATGCAAGTTGTTGACTGGTAATCCATCCACGAGCAAGGCAAACAGTCATTGATGGATTCATAAAATGTTCATCTTCCTGTTTGCTCAGTGAGCAGCTCCCGGTGTAGATCAGTGATGAACGAAAATCATTCAGAAATTATTAGTTTTGACGTGTTCTAATAGGTTGTTTGTGAAAAAAACATTTCAAATAAGTTTTTTTTTTTGCTAAAGTTTAATACCATTTACTGTATAGACTTGTCTCAAACAAAGCTGAACAACTGGATTAAAGTGAAGCTGTACAAATGAATTTGCATTGTTGTAGGGCATTTCACACAGTCAGGAGTTTAACATATATCTTAACACTATATCTACCAATTCATTTTCACGCTACACCCGTTCTATCTGCATATTGAAGATGGCATTTTTTCGGTTTAATGTTTTTTGTTTAGGAGCATCGCATCATTTTTTATGGAATACTTTCCGATTTACTGTAAGTAGGTGAAACCGGTAACATGTGCAGCCTTATTTATTTTAGACCAGGGGTTCTCAACCGGGGATAAATTTACCCCTGGGGGTAAATTTGACCTGCCTTGGTGGTAAATTTTGTTACCAAAAAATCCACGCTTTTACCTATTTCAATAGGCATTTGTAGAAGTGAGAGCATAAAAAATTTGGGGGGTAAATTTTATTTTTGAAATTTGCCAAGGGGTACATGAGAGAATAAAGGTTGAGAACCCCTGTTTTAGACCAAACGACGTCTTGATGTTCCTTGAACAGGTTTGTAAATGTTTAAATGAAATAAGGTGGTTATTCATTGCCCATATTTTGCTTTACATCCACTGCAAAGCATTAAACGCATAAAACTAGTTGAGTTACAATCAGTGTGTTTCAAAGTAAGCAATTGTCCATAAGCACCGCTTGGCACATTACGTTTTTGCCACAAAATTGCAGCGAACAAGAAAAATTTCCGTAAATTTTCCTTCTCAAGAGCAGAAGGCATAATCCATGAATGCGTTGAATTTATAAAGTCTTGAGTAGAAATCTACATTTTATAGCGATGAAGAACGTAGATAGTATAGGCAAGCTGCAGCCATCAGCATCGATCGTATAACCGGTTTTAAACAAATCTGAATTCCAACACGGTCATGTTTGTGTGCGTCAAGTTAAAGTTAAAACCGTGCAGGTTTGTAAATTTTGGCTCTTAGTGCTAACCGCAAATTGACAAGAACTAACCTCTGACAACAACATGTGGTTTATGTAAACAAATACAAGATAAATGCAGGATTAGTTTGCAGCTCTGAAAAAAATATTTATCCTTTCATTATTTTATTCAAACAGCGTTATTTCGCCAGAGTCTGATTTTCTTTTTTCTTTCCTTTTACTTTGAAACCGTAGGGTGCAAAGCACAATTGATAGACGATATGCAGACACTACAAAGTATATATGGGAGGGAACAATGCGCCAAGCCTCCTTTTGTGGTCTAGTCCAGGGCTTCTCAAACTATGGGTCGCGATCCCATTTGGGGTTGCAAAACAAATTCAAAACAAATTGGCTGTATTCATCAGAATTAAAAGCTTTTGTAACTCTGACGAGAAAATTAAAAGTAGACCTGTAGTAAAATAATTTTGTGCTGCATTTTTAGGGGTAATTCCATCTTTACGCTTTCAGTTGTATACTACAATGTCTGCCTGAGCTTTCAAGTAAAAATAATCAAAAAATCGTAACAAGTTATTCATTGTTACTTCCTGTTTGTCGCAACCTACTGATCGATATCGACCTTGTTGGCACACGGCTTCAACTTGGAAAAAAATTTCCTTATTTGAGAAAATTTTTTTATTTCATAAAATTTGACTCTAAAAGTCAGAAAAGAGGAAACTAGACGGAAATGATCAAGACAAAAAAATCAGGAGGAAACAAGATAATTTGCAACAAGATACTTTACAAAAAATATAGTGTAAAGTAAAATGCCATGTATAAATACAAAAATTGCGGAGAAAACGCTGCTAAACTTCATTTTCCGTGGTCCAAACACTGCTAAGGAAAAGAAAAATGTTGATGCCTTATCTGTAATTTAAAATTGTATTTTTCAAGCCTGACAAGATAGCTTTCGATTGCTACTAATCTTGGGAAGATTGGTTTGTTTAAGTAGAGCCAAGTGGAAGCCAATGTAAAATGCGTAAGCTATGCAAGTTGCTTACCTCACCAGTAGCGCATTTTGAGGAAGTGTCATGTTCCCTTGCTTTGGCCTTTTCATGAGAATTTAAAAACTAATTATGCTAGCTACATTTGCGTCAATTCTTGACTTTTTTCAATGTGCATTTAAAGACGTTATTTCAAGAGCAAGCAGTTCTGACGTATCAGTTCATTTCTTTGATAAATTATCATGCGCAATATCCATCCTGCTCGATGTGCTTGATAAATTTTATAAAATGACTTTTTATTTCGTTAATTTTTTGTTTGCTTCACTATTTCTATCATGTATTCCTTTTTGATATTGTTTAATTGCTTTCGTGGATTGTGCGCATTTGCATAATTTTGCCCTAGAAAAGCATACTTGAGATTTGTGATCAGTGGTGCAATTATAGAGGGAAATATCAGAGATAGCTCCCAAAGGATATGACAGAAGCAAAAAATGTAAAAGAAAAGATTTTTTGTGACCAAAACATAAGTCTTGCTTTCGCAAGGTTTTCTTCGTTTAATGCTTTGCCCTTCGAAAGAGGATCGAGTTCACCTATTTCATATAATTGCCTGATAATAAGATAAAGCTTTCGTAATGCTTCGCTCGCCACTCGCCACTCCCCTCTCCAAACAAAGCACGCCAGTGTTTGTAATGGGACGTTTATTGCTTAAATATCATTAACGTGTAGGCTACCCATCCAGGGGTCGCGTAGAAATTTCTTTTCTAAAATGGGGTTGCAGAACAAAAAAGTTTGAGAAGCCCTGGTCTAGTCAACTGGACGAAAAAGCAACTTAATTCACATTTGCTAAATATTTTCAAAAAAAAGGTCTTTTTCTATTTTAAATGTCAAACCCAAAACGCCTGGTTTGGGCAAAATTTTGAATAACTAGAAAAATAGTCTTCACTGGATAAGTATCATGTCTTTTTTCAAAAATTCTTGTTGCAACAGTGTGTGTAGATGTTGGGTTGCATTTTTATCTTTCCAGCTCGCAACGGTAGCGCCTGTGGCGCAATTTATAGGATAATAGTTGTACCTGTCTGTATTAAAGTTTCCAAGTGTGTACATCAGGGGCTGGGAAACGTTTTTGGCTATTGTCTAAATACTATTTTAAGAGCAATGTAATTACCCCACAACTATTTAAGCCATGAAAAAGATTATCCTTAATTATTATTTTTAACCCAAATTAATGGCGACCCTTTTTCGTTGTATGGGTCTCATACGAGATCTCGATGTGGTAAAAAGCAAAAGTGGGCCATATATTTAACGATGCATCATAAGTGGATTATGTATTTAGCGATAGTTAGTTATAGATTCAACAATTTTGCGGCTGATTCTTTAAAACAAAGGTCGTCACTTCAATCTACCCACAAATCCCCCAACTGTAGAGCCTGAACCTCTAAAAAAAGCCTTCACTTTTATTTCTGTCAAATTTTGTAAGTTGTTACAGTGCGAACGAATCTACAAGCGGGTCATTCATACACTTGTGGCCGGAAACATTGTGATCCCTGGGTCAGTGATTTGCCACCCCTGTCATATAACGATATATTTTATCCTCCCCTACCCTCAGGCAATACCAACATGACGATTTTGTTTCCTCCCTCCCTCCCTCCCTTTGAAGGCGTCATATAATATTTAAACAGCCTCTTATCTACCCAAAATACCGCTGATACGAAACAGAGACGCAAAATACAAAACGAAGTACTGCATTCTATCCTTTTGACAGAGCAATTACAACCAAAAAAATTGGAATAAAGATAACAACAGTTTTCAGAAATAACATGCCCTATTTTCCTAAAACATTTTTAGACGGCTTTAAATGATAGTTGTTTGGGTCTTCATTTGTAAATCTGTTTCACCGAAAGATTTTCATATCACGCTCATCAGTAGAAGTAGGCCAATGGGCCCAAAAAAATGCCTACGCGATTTTTGTATTTGACGCAATTTCACTATAGATAAATAAATGAAGAACAGTTTTTTCAAAACTAGATTATAGTTTTATACTACACCAGTAATTTGTTTTACATGGAATCTCTACACCTACAATCCAACGACCATTCGATTAGTGGGTGAAAACGTGGGTTCGAATTCCATTCCCAGCAATGTTTCGACGTACTGAGTGTTTTGAGACTTAAAGGCAAATTGTATTTTTATTTTCTTGATATAGTAATAAATGAAAACCACGTCGTATGACTTTATATTCTACAGAAAAAATAATAAGATTGACTTTTAGTAAGAGGTAAGGACCTGTTTTTGATGCAGTGTTGTTCTACCTCATTTACACCTACTTCTGTAAATAGCAAAGCTTTCCCTGCATTTCTTTCCCAAACAGCACAACAGCAAAAAGCCCACAAGGGCTTTAATTCACAGCAGTTGATTGCAGAACAAGCTTCTTAATGAATTGAGTTGCAAATCATTAGTCGGAACACACAAGACCAATAATCTTATCATTAATAGCTCAGTGCAGCTATCTCTCGTTTAATTAGCTTAAAAACCTGTCTGTTCCTTATGTTTTTTAGACTACTTGCGCCACTTAGCGACTAACCGAAAAGTCATTGAAATGAGTTTAAACATTGTTTTATTGCAGCCATGAACCAATGGTCACGCGTTCAACCCTCACGATGGCTTTCTTGTTGCGTCCTTGAAAAAGACATTTTTGTGATAATTTCACTACTTGGATTATGATAAGCAGTTCGGTTACTAGAGTACAGTACCAAGTAGTTCAAATGCAATGTTTAAACTTGAAACTTTCGAAGAAGAGCTGGAAAATTGCTTTTTTCTTATCGCCATTAGATTAAGGTTGCTATTCGTCAGGATTTCTCCGGATATGTCCAAGATTTCAGTGTTCAAATCTGCGTCAGGATAAATGTCAAAAAGTGCTTGAATATCAGATAATTTTTGATGGTGCGTTTTTTGACATCTGACCAGCTATATTATCGCAGTGAAAATTTGTTTAATGCTAAATAATAAACGTTGCTATTGTTTTACTGTAGAAAATGACTAAGCAAAAAAAGCAAATTTACTGATGAGATACGGAGAAAGCATCCTTGCTTCAGCAAAAGTAGAAGCGAATTGGAAGTAGAATATTTAGTTTGCAAACCAGGAACATACATCTCGGTTTTACACGAAGGTAATGCGGAATTAAAATCACATCTCAGTTCTGATAAACATTGTCAACCAGCAAGAGGTGGTTCCGCATCAACTAAAGTAACAAATTGTTTTGCCACAACAGGAAGTAAAACAGAAAATAAAGTCACTGCTGCCGAGGGCACTTGTGTTTTTTGCTCAAATTAAGCATCACAATAGCTTTTCAATCATGGATTATACATCCTCTTTGCGGATAAAAAACGTTTCCTGATTCTGATTTGGCGAAGAAGTCTTCCTGTGCCCGAGCAAAGAGGATGTTACATCGGAATTTATAGTTACATCTGTACTTGCACCGCGTTCGGTTAATGCTGCCTTGAAAAGTTTTGCAGAAAATGATATTGCATATTGTGCAATTGCTACCGACAGAAGCAATCAATATGGATTAAAGTTGTTTCTAGTACTTGTGCAGTATTTTGACTAAAAAAATGGTGGTATTCAGTCTAAATTGATCGAATTTAAGAACAAGCCTAATGAGACTGCTGATACAATTGCTGGATACGTACAAGACACCTTAGAAAAAAGTAGGCCCTCTGAAAAGTGAAAGGCATTTACAAGGGACAATTACATACAATGTTTGGAAGCTTGAGGCGTAATTATCATGGTAACAATGTTTTTTTTTGAAGTTAAAACCAATTACTTTTTAGACAGCATCAAGAGGGTAGTGGAAATTTCATAGGTGCCGGAGCTCTGCTGGACAATGGGCATGAAAAAAATTCCTGTCCTGTAACTATGTATGTCGTGCGGTGCATATATAACAGTGATGCAATACTAATAATTTCCATGACGAGTTGACGACCAGCTATCAATCATCCATATGGCCATAATTAAGCCATCATCCTTCATTCTCTTTCCCTTACCTTGACCTAAACGACCCATCATTCACTTGTAGAGGTGGTGGAGCGAAGCTCCGGTCCGCTCTGGCAGCACTACACCACTGGAGAGCGTACGTCTAGCAACAGCCTCCGCACTAGTAGGCGCATGTGGAGAAGAATTTTGTACTTGCCACAAAGGGAGATGTTTTTCAACTTCAAGTTGGTGTGATGGTTTTCTTGACTGTAGTCCTGTGAAAAATTCTCTAGATGAGAAGGATTGTCCATGTGAGCGAACCTGAATCTATATTGTAGAGCTAAAGTTTAAGCAACAATTCCGTGTTGTTTTGTTTGTAGCTGCCCGACTTTGCGGGGCGTAGAACAATGAAACTTAATGCACTTAATGGCGTTATTTAATTGAGAATTGAGGCAACAGACCATAATTAACACCAAATTTGATAAGGTTTCGATGGAAAAATCTGGATTTGAAGTAAATCTTTTGTTAAGATATTTACCTGGCATTTGACAAAATTCAAAGTCGAAATTTTGCTTGAAACATGGTTTCTGAAATTTCGTCCGCAGTTGCATGAATAAGCTCCTGAGAATGCGTCTTAATATGTTTTTATGACATACAGTAAAAAGCAAATTTTTAGATGTCTACTTTTTCAAATGTGCTGCCTTGCTATAAAACCTGACATACTGTAAATGCACTATCAAAGGAAAGGAAAAAGAGAGGGAGGGCGTAAAATACATTATATTTTCCTTTTAAACATAATCTTTGGCTTTCATATGCAAAAAACTTTTATATAATTCCAAAAGGAAAAGCTCCTACTTTTATGTTTGTTTCGACTCCTTTTTTTTTATTGAAATCTTAAATGCACTTGAAGTTTACTTTAGTTACCCCCACTCTGCCCCAAACGTTTTTTCTAAAAATAGCATTGTTACATCATTTTGCTTTCGTTGCAGTTCATTGTAGCGATATAAACCTCAACCCTCAATTTCCCCTCAATGGAAAGTGGTCTGTAGCCTTTTCAATTTTTTGGACAGTTCTTGCTTTTTCGGTAGTAACCATGAAACCGGTTGGAAGAGGCGGGGACCGCGGTACACCGTTTGTAATAACGGATAGTGCACGAGGGAGATACACAAGTGCGTCCGTGAGCCCTTGCTGTCTCTTTAAATTGCTAATCAAGTAGGTCGATTTCTTGATGTGTTTTTATAATTGCTGGTTGATGACAACAAAATATTTAAAATTTAGTTTCAAGGAAATAAGTGAATTGAATTTTAGAAAATATGAACTTTAAATCAGTATATGTACGTCCAAAAGCTTTTCGTGATGCACTTATTAATGGCGATGCTGCGTAGTGCGTCAATGGAGTTGTTGATTTTGCCCAAGTGTAACATCATCAGGTATAACAATTATGTACTTACTTGAAAAAACTATTTAACTGGTTTTGTTGCAGCATTCGTAACTGACCTTATAGAACATACGCTCGTCTGAGTCTGAAGTTGATCTTTTTATGAACGTGCATCTCAACTACACAAGTGTTAGATTTTTAAATGTGAACAGCATTTAACGAACCTCAAATCGGTAAATGTTCTTTTACTATGTATATTGCACAGAATGCGGTTGTAGTAAACTGATATTATCGTTTTAACCATCCAAATCAAAACGTCTTTAAAACCTTGGCAAATACGTAAACATGTTAGTTGCTGCTATTCACCGATGGCGGTGGGTGCCTTAAGTTGTTTGGTGTTTCCATGCACAAATCAATATTGTTTGAAAACAAGGAATTTTTTTGTTTTTTGCCCTGGCGTTAGCGATCTCATTTTTTATTATTGTTTCTAACTTTACTCTGCGAGTGGCCTCTACTCAAACTAAAAAAAGAACTTTACGTTAGCGTAAGAGCATACGCTTACTAATAGAGTATCAAGTAATAGCACTCTCTAGTATATTTGGAAGAGGTGTTTGTTCTTGACAATTTGTAAAGATCAATTTGTGGGACGTACAGCAGAAAATCAGCTTAATTTGCTTGTATTTCACTTTCAAAAATTCTTTTGTTCGTTAGTGGTGTAGTTTTTAAATCAAGAGTCGAGACCTCAACCGGGGTGACCAGTGATTTTAAAAAACGGTCTTTACTCATGTTCGGAGCCAGAAATAGCAAAAAGTCGCTTTGAAACCTTGATCTTAAATAAAGATTTACATCTTATTTACGGTCGCGAAAATTTGTAGACTGGACTTTTATTTAAATTAGGTGGCCTAAAATTAAGTTTAGGGACTAAGACCCTAGTACTTGCTGCAGCTTGGAGCCTAAGACCTACGCTACCAGTGTTAACTGAATCAGCGTAACTGTGGAAATGGCTGGTTCTATAAAAGCGATCATAATTTATTATTACTTGTTAATGTATCAAGACACGATTTAGGAAGAAGCCCGATGAAGGATTACTTGTTAATGTATCAAAACAAGATTTAGGAAGAAGCCCGATGAAGGCCGAAATCAATTTTAACATAATATTTTTTTGATAAATGTTGAGTAGACTGACTCGTACCAAAGTATGCAAGATGCCTTATGATTAGGTTAAATCTGACTTTAGACTTTACAGCTCCTGATCATACTAAACCACTTAACCAATGGCTGGTGATGTAAAGTATAGAGCATGAATTGGCCAGGGTGTTGGACCAGCTCTAATTTCAAAGTTGCTCCAGCTCCTGCTCCAGAGCTCTTCTTTATCAAGTAATAGCTCCAGCTCAGGATCTTTTTTTATTAACTGCTTCGGCTCATGCTCATGGTCCTGCTCCTGGATTTTCCATACTAAATTTTAGCATTGCTTGCACTATTAAGAGAATTTTTTCTGTCCTATAAGTTTGACAAAAACACAGCGTACAAAAATTTAACTTCACACAATTTAATGATATGTACTAGTATTTCGAATAAAGGTTATTGGCACCAAGAAATAAAACTGCCTCAAGTAAGTCCTCTTTCATTAAAGTTCCTAAATCCGACGAAATTATTCGAAGTGAAGAGAGCGGTCTTCCCACAGTCACTTGAGCTGGTAGCGAAACTATTACTGCGTATGCCACTTTTTGCAGAACTTGCGGGCAGCGAGATATCGCAGTAATGACGCTTAGTTTTGACGCTCTATAAATCACCTTTTTCTCATTTAATGCACCGACCTAATTCATTTTGAACTGTTTCAGTGGGGATGAGATATTTTTCGCTCACAAATTCGCGACGTTTTGCCTGCTGATCGAGATGCTTTTCAAAGTTTTCATTATTATCAGAAACTGAAGTTAAAGATTAGTCTTTACTGAAGCTTCGACTTTTTATCTACTTCGTCTGCTCTTGAATTTCTTTTTTTATCTTTTTTCATGCATAGAGCAATTGCTACCAAAGCTTTTATTCCTCTTTTTTTGTTGATCATTGGTCAAAGTAACCCTATATATTGGATCAACATACTTCTGGCACCATCACATCATTGGCTAGCAGTATCTTCTCAGGTCTTCAGAGATTTATCATGGCGTCAGCCACAACACCGCCAATCTGTGCAAACTTAAACAGCATTTTTTCCATTCCTCGTAAAATGTTTCGGGCGTCAAATGAGCAGTTTGCAGTTTTTTGGTAAAAAGGAAGGGACAGTAAACATTCAAGATTTTCTACATCGTTCCACTGTGCTTCAGACAAACATACATTTGGATGCACGATATCTACCAACACATCTTTTAGTTCCAAAAGTCTTTCAATCTCAAGTATGTGCTAGCCCACCTAAAAGCTTGGTCAAGAATTGCTACTTTGTTCATTTTTCTCTTCAATAAAGCATCGACCTTTGGTATTCTTGCAGCAGCCGCAATCCGGCTTATTTTGATGATCAATGAAGCAACTGTGACTATTTTCAAGCCGTCGCGAATTGCAAGTTGCAAATTATGAGCAGCACATCGCATATGTGGCATTGTGGTAAGCTGCAAATAGTCCAAAACCACCGAGTTCATAGATTTATCCACTGTTGAGGCAATTTCCTGCTCGGTGCCACTGCCATCATCCTCGCTTTCATCAGCCTTGCAGTCCTGAGATAATTTCTTGACAGCATGCGCAATTGTGCTTTGCGTATGAATCCGCACAGTTTTGAGCAAACTCTTGCGAAGTCATTCATGCACGTTCTTGGTAAGTGCTTGTCAAATTCCTACAGGCAAACATCACAATTGGACAAAGCATTTAATTTGGAGCTGTTTACCTGAAGCTGGAGCTATCCAATATTGATGTGGCTCCAGCTCCTTCTAAATTTTAATTATAAGCTGCAGCTGAAGGAAGTACACTGCTGTTTACACACAGCAGAAACACACTGCTGTTTACAGTGTGTTTATTTCCAATAAATAATGTCTTATGTATTTTACAACACTTTTTACTTGTGCCCACTCCTGAATCTTTGATGTAACAATGTTTTTGTTATTACGTAATTGCCTGCTCTGTTGGTAAATGATTTTTAGTATTTAGTAATACAGGTTGTCTTTGTACAGTAGACGCCACTTAGTATGACCACCTTGGGACCAGACCATTTTGGTCATAATATCCGAATGGTTATAAAAACCGAAGCCGCCATAGCAGCTCCTGAATCGACGCCGTAAGCCACAAGAAGTCCAAATACCATCAAATTCATCGTTTACTCCTAGTAACAGTGTGACGTTGGCAGTAAAACAAAGTACAGTACTGTAACACTACAAGTGACGGTAAAATTTAGTACAGTGTGTAACAATATGTTGAAAAGGCGAAGTTATAAGTGCGTGGCGGGAAAAATACTGTACTGTAACAAGAAAGATGGAGAAAATGTTGGTCATATTATCCGAAATTTGGTCATATTAAACGGAGAATTTTAAATGGAGAAATTCCGGACCTTACCAAATTGGTCATAATAAGCGGCTGGTCATATTATCCGTAGTCATAATAAGCGGCGCCAACTGTATTTCTATGTTATACAGTTTATATGTTACACTAGTAACATCCACCATTTTTCTAAAGAAGCTCCCTGGTAACCAAGGGGAGCGAAACGTCAAGTTTGAATAATAAATTTATTGAAAGAACGACTTGATCTCTTCGAATTAATTGTCAAATGCTCGTTTAATTTGAGTAAAATATGATAGCCAGTAAACTAGTAACCATTTTACTTCAAAACGTATCGCTTTATACTTAAAGCATCGTCAGGTATAATTATAATGCAACCTACTAAACTAAATTTATTAGGCTGCTAGACTATTTAGCCTAGTAGGTTGCATTTTAATTATAACTGATGATGCTTTAGGTATAAAGCAAAACGTTTTAAAATAAAATATTCACTAGTTTACTGGCTATCATAGTTCTACTCAGATTAGTAAAGAAAGCTCATTTTCATGCTCCTCGTTTAATTGTTTTGCAAGAAATAAATTAAAAAGAATTAATAGTTCTAAAATTTAATGAACTGCTATATGCAGATGACCGTGTTGTCATGAGCGAAGACATGGAAGACTTGAAGGAAAGGTTTTGGAATTGGAAGAATGCACTGGAAAGTAAAGGTTTGAAGGTCAACACCAGAAAAACAAAATTGATGGTAAGCGGGTCAGAAGGCGAACTATGCAAAAGCAAGATAGATCCATATGGAGTTTGTGGGAGGAGAGTCATGGCCAATTCAGTGTTGTGCACAAAATGTGGAAGCTGGGTTCATTGCAAATGTGCAAAAATAAAGAGAGCTACCGCTAGGTTGGCAATGCATTTTGTTTGCTCGAAATGCAAAGGAATAATGGAAGGGACGATGGATTTGATCGAGAAATTGTGCGATGAAGTGGAGACAGTGAATGGATTTTGTTATTTGGGAGACACACTAAATGATAGTGGTGGTTGTGAAGCGGCAGTTATAGCAAGAGTAAGAATCGGTTGGCTAAGATTCAGGGAATGTGGAGAATTGTTGCTTGGAAATAGGTTTCCTCTGAAGATGAAAGGTAAAATCTATTGTTGTTGTGTAAGATCAGCAATACTGTATGGAAGTGAGACATGGCGTCTAAAAGAAAATGAAAAAGCAATTTTGAGAAGAACGGAGAGAGCTATGGTGAGAGCCATGTGCGGTCAGAAAGTGGTAGGCAGGAAGACGACTGAAGAATAGATGAATATGTTGGGGTTGAAGGAAACTATAGACCGGTTAGCAACAGCGAATGGAGTTAGATGGTATGGACATGTGCTGAGGAGGGATGACGATAGTGTTTTGAGGGTTGCTCTGAATCTTGAAGTGAGTGGCAAAAGAAAGCGAGGACGACCGAAGAAGACCTGGAAGAAGCAAGTGGAAGAGGAGACAGAGAAGATTGGTTTGAAGAAGGAGGATGCCCTGAGACGAGACAAGTGGAGGGACCGAGTGCGAGCAATTGCAGAAGGAATGTGGTAAATCCGGCCATCTCTGTTTAAGGGACAACACCGGATAAAAACTGAATCACTACTAATAGTGCTAGACCAAAAGATTTCCCTGCCATGATGTCTAGAAAAGTTAGAAAGGTCACTAAAAATTAAGCCTTTCGCCTCTTTCGCCTTTCGCCTAGGTCACTAAAAATTAAGTAGTGACCGGCGCGGTGGTGTAGTGGTTAGAGCGTCCGCTTCGCAGTCGGTAGATTAGGGGTTCATTCCCCTTGTTGAGTTATACCAAAAGACTTTAAAAAATAGTATCCACAGCTTCCCTGCTTGGCGCTCGGCATTTATGGGAGGTTGTAGAGAACAAGCCGGCAAGTTCGCTTGTTGTGTCCTTGGGCAAGGCACTTAACGGGACGCCTCCGCCTTTATGTAGAAGACAGGTGGTCCAGACACCTCAAAAATGGCAACTCCCAAGCGAGTGCGGACGTCCCGTCGAAAATATAGCGATATAATTCGCTTTCTCGTAAATGGAGGATAAATATGAACAAATACAATACAAAATTATGTTATTATTTTTGACTGAGAGGACTTTCCTGAGTGCTGTGTGTACTATTTTTTTTTTGCTTGATCCACCATTGCACTGATCGTATACTCTCTCGTCTTGATGGGACAGATAATGCTTGGCGAGTTTCATCATTGAGTAGGGCTGTACCTACGAGCAAATCTGCCGATTACCAATTACACGACGCACATTATTGATTGTAGTATTCAGGCTGCTCAGTAGGCCTATGTCAAACTCAATATGATAAACAGTTACTTCCTGTAGCAGCTTGCTTAGCGACAGCGCAACCTAAGCCTTCCCGACAATTTTCCAAATACTTTTCGTGCGTGTATGAAATTTTCTTGTTTCATTGTTTTCAGTTCTTCATCGTCAGCTAACTTTCAGCTGACGTCTGCTGTTCTTGAAGTACTCTGCACAACCAGTATTGTTATGTTTAGTTTGCCACTTTATTGTTTGCAACTTTCGGCTTTATGCTGAAAACTAAATTCGCCAATACTAAATGCAATGCAAAGTTACTTTGTGGTAGCGTTATTTTGCAAAGAGCCATTTAAAATCAACAAACACCTTATTTGACATATTTCTTTAAAATTTTTTAATAGCTCTTCTGTTGTTTTCTAGCTTCTCTGCTATAACTCACAATCGTTTGTTAGATATTTCTTTACTAACTACTGAAAAACAAAAACACAGCAACTCTACGCACTGACTATGACGTCACAGAGAGCTGCCGCAGAGCTCCTCCTCAGAAACGCATAAACAAAGCGCTTCGTCTAGACCTTCTTAGGTCTGCCCCGTTTTCGAGGCATTGTCACAGGCAGTTGTTCGTTTGAGTCAATGTAGACTGGCTTCAGTCGATCCACTGAGACTGAATCCTTTTTTCCGCTAATGTCTAGCATGAAGAATTTTTCTACGCGTTTCAGGACACGAGAAGGACCATCGTACGGTGGGGTTAAGGGCGGTCTATATGCATCGCGACGGACGAAGACGAAGTCACACGTCGATAGGGATTTTGGAACTGAAGCAATGTTTTTTGAATGGCAAGACATTTGTTGGGATTGATAATCTGCTATCTTTTCTTTAAGCCATGGTAGAAACAAGTTATCGGAAGATGAAGTAGATGTGGACGAAAAGGAGACATCTCCTGGTGTTCCGTAAGCTATCGGCTGAGGAACACTTTAAATCCTCTTTGGGTGTTGAGCGTATTCTCTAAGAGCACGCATGGCAGTTCGTCTACCCAATTGGAATCTTTCAGTCGTGCCATCAACGAGCTTTTCAAATGTCTGTGGGAAAGTTCAACTAAGCCGTTTGCTTGAGGGTGATAGGCGCATGTGCGGTAAAGGCAAACCCCGAGAAGATGAACCAGCGTGTCCCACAAGTGTGCGGTAAACTAGGGATTACGGTCTGTTGAGATATCTGCGAGGACACCGAATCTAGCAACCCAGTTGAACAAGAAAGCTCTTGCACATGTTTTGACAGTGGCATCCGGCATGGGTGTTGCTTCTGGCCAGCGAGTAAACCTGTCAACCATGGTCAAGAGATAGCGGTGACCTTGCGATTGGGGAAGGGGGCCGACAATATCAATGTTGGATGTAAATATTGTTACAACATCTGGCAACATCTAATGCTTTAAATCCATAGTTTCGCGTAGTCAATCTGTGATTTGAACCCGCGTTGTGTCGTTGTTATGTGTGTTTTACTTGAGGTATCGTTTTTATTAATTAGTAGTTGAATTTGGCAAAGTTGACCCTAAAGCGACGCTGCGAAAATTGCCTTCTAATCACATTTTGCATCATTCTCAAGTAGACACGTAGCAGGAAGGATTGCGTTGTTTGTAAACCTGCACGTTTGAGCAAAAGACGAAACTGTCAAAAGAAGCTTAAAGAAACCCAAGTAGATAAATTGGATAAGTTGTTCTTTTGTTGATCGTCTTTGTGAAGCTGTAAGAAAGAAGGTACTTGGGGGTCAAACTAGCTTGAAACCGCTACGCTGCTACATCGCTACACCGCTACGCCGCTACACCGCTACAACGCCAACGTCGCCAACCGCCAACAACGCCACCACCATCCAGTCTTGTTTTTCTGTCAATTGTAAAATCTTAATTTCAAGTTTTAGTTCTTTATCGTCAATACACGTTTATCAAAGGATTGGTGTACGAAAGTTTAGGGGACAGAAGAAAGGAAGTGCAAGGGGCGTGTTTCATCTATTTTGTTAAACAGCTTCACAACAATCTGTCTCGGGTTCGGAGACTACCCCAAGGGTCTCTGTTCCACGAACTCGTTACAGTTGACATGGGCGAAACGTTGGTGAGCGAGTGGGTATGTCGCTAAAGGCGCTTTGGTGTGGGTTTCCACTTTGGCAGTTTGGCAATTGACGCATTGTTTTGACCATAAGCCAACATCCTTGTGTAACCCGTGCCAAACATACTTCTGACTCATTAGCTGTCTGGTTGTCCGGATGGAAGGGTGGGAAAGACCATGAATGATGTCAAAAACTTCCCGACGCCAGGATGAAGGAACGACCGGGCGCGGCAGTCCTAGCGACACATCACAGAGTAAACAAACTTTGTCTGGTCCGACTGGCACATCTTCAAGCTGTAAGCCCGTTATTGCTGCACGGTGTGCCTGAATTTCAGGTATCTGTTGGGCTTGAGCAATAGCTATAAAATCTAAATCCGGTGATCAGGACACAACCATGGATAAAGATGCACGGGATAATGTATCTGCAACTAAATTTGCTTTTCCGGCAATGTGTCGAGCATCTGTAGTAAATTCGGAAATCGCCGAAAGTTGGCGTTGCTGTCGGGCAGACCACGCATCGGAGACTTTTGAAAAAGCAAACCTGAGTGGCTTATGATCTGTAAAAATTACAAAGTGACGCCCTTCCAAGAAGTAGCGGAAATGATGGACGGCCAAATGCATCGCCAGCAATTCGCGATCAAAAGTACTGTATTTGGTTTTCGGTTTCCGCAATTTTCTGCTAAAAAATGCAAGAGGCTGTAACTGACCATCGACTATTTGTTGCAAAACGCCACCTACAGCTATGTCCGAAGCATCAACACTGAGTGTTAAAGGTGCGTGATGTTTAGGAAGATGTAGCATGGCAGCGTTAGCCAATGCACACTTCGCATTCTGAAAGGCAGTTTTCAAAGTTTCATTCCAAATTAATAGCTTAGGTTTATTTGCGATAGTTTGATAAATTGGGGCCATGATTGTTGCAGCTAGTGGTGTAAAGCGATGGTAGAAATTGATCATACCTGCAAATCTTGGAAGGACCTGAAGCGTGGTTGGGTGAGGAAAAGCTTGTACTGCCTCGACTTTGCTTGGAAGTGGTCGTGCACCGTATTGATCAATCAGATGACCAATAAACTCAATTCGACGACGACCAAACCGACATTTGTCCACATTTACCACCAAATCAAAGTCTGCAAGTCGTTGGAAAAGCAACTGCAGGTGTTTTTTGTGTTCCGCCTGCGTGGAACTGGCAACAAGGATGTCGTCTAAATACACGAAAACGGAATCGAACGGCTGGCAAATGCTATTCATTAGTCGCTGAAATGTCTGAGCGGCATTTTTCAGGCCAAATGACATGCGTAAAATTTCAAACAGGCCGAAAGGAGTGATCACGGCAGTTTTAGGGACATCTTCCTCATCCACCGGCACCTGATGGTATCCCCGCACCAGGTCCACTTTAGAAAACATGGTAGCTCCGGAAAGGCGAGCCGAAAAATCCTGAATATGTGGAATAGCATAACGGTCAGCTTCAGTGATCGAGTTAAGACGACGGTAGTCGCCGCAGGGTCTCCATCCGCCTGCAGGTTTCTGCATCATGTGAAGCGGCGATGTCAAAGGACTAGCAGATCGTCGAATAATTCCCATGTTCAGCATGTTATTGAATTCATCCCGGGCAATTGCTAGCTTGATCGGAGAAAGTCTTCTAGGGCGAGCATGAATGGGTGGTCCCCTGGTGACGATATGATGCACGGTTTGGTGTTTGGCAACTTTCTCGCAAAAGTGCGGTGTTGTGATTTGCGGAAACTGTGCCAGCAGTTGAGCGAACGCATTTTGTTCGAGGCTCAAAACGTTGAGTTGCGGTGATAAGCCTGGGACCTTCTCCATAGGAATGCTAGTAAAAAGCTGTGCATTTACTACACGCTGATGCTTCATATCCACTAAAATGGAATGCACCCTTAAGAAGTCAGCCCCCAGAAGGGATTGAGCGACATTGGCTATAACAAAGGTCGATTTGAATTTGCCTTGGGGTAGGTCTATCATCACCACCCTCGAGCCGAAAGTGGTAATCTTGCTGCCGTTAGCCGCCAGTAGCATTTGTGCGGACTGTCCTGTCAGTCGAATCGTGTTGCTGGCAATACGCTTACATCGGCGCCCGTATCGATTAAAAAATTACATTTGCTTTGACGATCCCACTCATAAAAAAGGGCCTTGTTTGCGCCGGTCATCGCTGCCGTTAACGACGACCGGCTGTCTGGTTTCCCTGATAGCTGCATGGGGGACAACATTTATAAACTTTATCGCCGAAACGTTTATGATAAAAACATAGTTTCTCCTGGTTCCGGCTACTACATTTCTGTTCTTGGCCATAATTAGCCCCTTTGCGTGGTCTCGAGATACCTGAAACCGGTTGAGCTGGAGATCTAGCCAGCCACAATTCATCTGCTCTTGCCACTAACTGGCGCGGATCATTCCACTGCTGGCCTGACAGGACCATACGAATGTCGTCTGGCAACAGTTGAAGGAACAAGTAATTGAACAGAAAACACGGACGATGATCTGCCATAAGTGCCAACATTTCATCCATTAAAACTGATGATTTTTTTATCACCTAGCTGCGGCATGTTTAGCAATCGCGCAGCACGTCCATTGTCGGACAAGTCAAAAGTGTCCAAAAGGCGTTTCTTAAGCGCTAGATATTTATAATCTCTTGGGGGATCTTCGAGTAAATCTATTACCCTTTGTGCGGAATCTTGGTCTAAAGCTGCTACTACATAGAAGTATTTCGTGTTGTCAGCAGTGACCTGCCTGAGCGAAAATGAGCTTCTGTCTGTTGGAACCAGACCATGGTATGACTAGTACAAAACTCTGGCAACTTTAAGCTGACTGCGTGTTGCTGCGTCTCTTGCTCGCTGGTCATGGTAAACTTTCCAAATCACTATAAGGAACGTCGGGGTCACCAATCTATCTTCTCTGCTATAACTCACAACCGTTTGTTTGATATTTCTCTACTGACTACTGAAAAACGAAAACACAACAACTCTACACAACACAATCGCTATGACGTCACAGAGAGTTACCCCAGTTTGATGCAAACATCAGTGACACATGCCCTAATTCTAGATATCCCTGGTTCTTTATACTGGTAGGGTTCTTTGCCTGGAGAGTGCCGTTGGTGCCCAAGGTCATGGGAAAGTCAAGTGGCGCTTCTGCAAATGACCCTATTTTATATACGCTGAGTGTAATGTCAATTTAAATGTACCGTATTTTACTTGTTAACGTGATTTATGTTCCCTGTCATTGGTTTAGTTGTTTTTGTGCCTTTAGTAAAGTGATTGTTAATGTTCTTGATGTCATAGTTGTTCGGAAGCTTTCGCCTTCTAAGCTGTTGTGTTTGCCGCCTCATTTAATAGATTGTCATTTGTAATAAGTGAGGAATAGGGATGTTTTTGAAGTATGTGATGACAAATGAATTGTTTTTTATATTTCCCAAATTGTTTTCTATTACGTTCGACCCTTAATGGCAAAACCGTAAGTTTGGTACAGTGAATCATTTATAAATTAATACGGCAAGTTGTTTTCTCTTTACTTAACGCCTGTTATTCTCGTTTCTTGTTACTGGTTATGTGACAATTTCGTTGATTGGTCTCATATTTATTTGTGGATATAAATAGGCCTATTGACTGTTTATGAGCTCACTCTACTTTGGCAGTGTTTAGTATGGGGTGGTAGCGAACAGAAAGCCTAATATTTTATCACCAACTAATGCTAGTGGCAAGTTGTTTATGTATTTCGAAAGCGCTTGTCTGTGTCTTAAATCAACTGGGAAACAATAAACTGCTTGTATTGTCAGCTAATGCTAGCCTTAATTTGATAATATACTCTTATTTCGCATTCGCTTATATCTTTATTTGCATGGATTGTATTTAGGAGATTTCTCAGTAGTCTTTAAAATCTTGTAACAACTAGAGCCAGACACGCCTAGCGTGTCGCAATTGGTGCAGGTGGTGCAGCTAATCTGTGAACAAATTTTCTGTTCTCCTTTAATGCAGTCTTCATGTTCTGCAAGTTGGTGTGTGCTCGTGCGTCGAGGATCTCTGGTGAGCAAGACAATTAGAGACAGGATCTCCCGAATAGAAGCAGCAGTGAAACGGCCAGTATAGCGGTTCCTCACTGCAACATTACTTATCTTCATTTAAGTTTTAAAGTTTACAGTTCCTGAAAAGATGTTCCCAACACCAAGATAGTAGCAAAAAATCCAGAAAATCAAGAAAGTGAAAGTGCGTCAATACATCTGTAGTTGTTTAAAATTTGTTTTTTCAACAGCTCCACGTGACGCTACCCGTCCAATGTGCCTTGTGTGAGGTTCTATCTTCGCTAATGAGGCGATGAAACCGAGTCGACTCCAAGGCCACCTCAACAGAATGCATCCGAACAAAATTGGCAGTGACTTCAAGAAGCTTTGAGACGAAGAAGCAAAACAAACTACAATTTGATCTCTTTTTAGACAGACTGACAAGCGACAAGAATATGGCCTAATTGCTACATACAATATATCTAAGCTAATTGAAAAAAGGTCAAAGCCACACACTATTGGTGAAGACCTTGTGTTACCAGACGTAAAAGAAATAATTGAAACAGTTTTGCAACCGAATGCTTCCTCAATTTTGCGTGCTGTGTCTCTAAGCAATAATACACTTAATACAGTTCTTCTTCTTCGTCGTTTGAGCTATTCATCCTGACCATTATGCAGGAAGATGTACATAAACTGCGTGTGCGCTCAGGCTCGGTTTGCGAGCCTTCAGTTAGACTGGGCCACCACTACGGGTAGAGTGCTTGGCCCCACCACCTGTCTGCAACAAGCAAGCTTGCCGGCTTGTTCTCCACACTATCCCTATTGTGCTGAGCGCCAAGTAGGGAAGCTATGAATACTATTTTTTAAAGTCCTTTGGTATGACTCGAGTTGGGAAATAAACCCCAGGTCTACCAACTGCTAAGCGGGCGCTCTAACCACTACGCCATCGCGCCAGTATCATACAGTTCAGCCACGCATTAATGAAATGAGAACTGATGTATTTTAAAACAACTTGTTGAAATCTTGTCCGTATCCAAACATTCACTGCAAGCAGACGAATCCACCTTAAGTGATAACCAATCACCACAGTTTGGATATATGCGATTTATACATAATATGCAGGATCAAGAGGAAATGATTTTTGCAATCAGTCTTCCTGCTGATACTTGGGCAACAACTGTCTTCCATGTAGTGGAGGAATGTTATAAAGAAAAGGAAATGCCAATGCAAAATATATTGCAATGTGCAACAGACGGTGCTGCGGCAATAGTTGCGAAGCATCGAGGATTCACCGCATTAATGAAAAAGAAAATACCTGGACTCACTGCAACTCACTGCCTTATCCACCGGCAGCATTTGGTCGCCCGTAATCTCAGTGCTGAGCTGCATAACTCCTTGCATATTGTGACAAAATGCATCAATAAGATAAAAGCTCATTATCTTAATGATAGACTTTTTCGCGCACTTTGTCACGACGACGACGAAGATTTTGAACGTCTTTAATTAAATACCGCAGTACGGTGGCTTTCAAACTGCACCAATCAACAGCCGCCTCAACGTGGTAGCGCGGTGCCCGTTGGGGTTGGGTCGAAATGGATGTTGGACTTCCCGAGGGTCCCAGTTACCCCGGGAATTCCCCTTCATTTTTTCGCTATGCTGCCCCCTAAACTATCGCAGAAGGGCAACACTCAGCCTCTGCAAAATCGGTCGCCTGCTTTCTCTTTTTTCTTCTCTCCTGCCCTTCTCTTGCCCGTCTTCGTCTCCTCATTCTTCTTCTTCTATTTATGAGCGGTAACGTCCATTCAAACCCTGGCCCCATCTTTCCCTGCTCCATGTGCGCTGGAAATGTGACCTGGCAGGGCAAGTCAGTGCAATGCTGTATCTGCTCCAAATGGGTCCATCTAAGGGGCTCACAACTTTTCCTCTCCAAATTCAAAACTCTTGACAGCTCTCACTCTTGGAGCTTCTCCCCCTTGCTGTGTCCCCACTCGTAACTCTGTGACTCTCTCCTCGGACTCCTCCGACATGTATATCTCCACTGTACAATCTAGCCCTTCTTCTGTTAATACTGCACTCCCCCCACCCTCGTCTTCAAACCTCTTATCCCCCGTCGGCCCACTCTGTATCTTCTAAATCTGCTCCCTCACCACCGTTCCTTGCTCCTGGCTGTCTTTCTACGCCTCCTGCATCCTCTCCTCCCCTGACTCTCTCAGGGTTCTTCAATGAATTCTGGAGATCTTTGAGTCAGGAGAACTGAACTACTTCACTTTCTTTCGTCTCATCCTGTTGACCTTGTCTGTATCCAAGAATCCAATCTTAACTCATCTTCCTCTTTCCGGATTCCTGGATTCTCTGCTCTGCGTTCTGATCGTACCCAATTCTGGTCTGGCATTCTCTCTCCTGATGCCACGCACGCTAGCGGCGGCGTCGTCATTTTCGTCAAGCAGGGCCTATCCTTTTCTGCACTTTCTACCTCCTCTCTTTCTTCGCTTGATCCCTACTCTGATTATGTAAGGGTCAACATCTCTTTTAGCAACTCCTCCTCGGTGTCATTTCTTAATGTGTACGCCCCCCCTATTTGCTCCTCCCCGACGGATGGTAGAACCGATTCCTTTTCTTCCTCCATTCTTTCCTCCTCCAGAAATCTATTCATTCTGTGGGACTTCAATTGCCATCACCCCCTCTGGGACTCAAAAAGTATTTCCGATCCCTGCGGGGAGAAAGTATTCGACTGGGTCATCTCCTCTGACCTCCTCCCCCTCAATGACCCTGACACACCCACTCTTCTATATCGCTCCTCTGGCAGTTGCTCCTCTCCTGACATCTCCTTTGCTCCCCCTTCTCTTGCCCTTTCTTGCTCCTTGGAGGTGCTTCAGGACCTGAGTTCTGATCGCCTACCAATTCTTCTATCGATCCCTCTCTCCGATCTTTCACCCCAACGAGCGTCCCCCTTCCTTCAATTTTCAGAAAGCTCGCTGGAATGACTTCGCCTCCTACTTTGATTCCTACTGTCCTTCAGCAGAGGAATACTCGTTTCTTTCTCTTTCCTCTGCTGCTGCTCTCTTCACCTCTCTGGCACTAAAAGCGGCCAAATCTTCCATCCCTTTCGGCCGCATCGAATGCCATCCTAAACCCTGGTGGTCTGCTGAGGCAGAAGGTGTGGTTAGTGAAAGACGCAAGGCTTTTGCTGCCGCTCACAGAAGTGATGAAGATCGCCAGGCTTACATCTCCGCTTCTCGACGCGCCTCGTCAGTCATTGCCAAGGCCAAGACTGAGGCATGGCAGACGACTTGCTCTTCTCTTTCACTCAAATCTAACCCTAAATCTGTACACTCTCTTCTTCGCTCTATCGCTGGCGCTCCTTCCTCGTCTTCATCCTCTCCTAACTTTCCCAACTGTTCTTCTCCCAGGGAATCGGCTTCGGTCTACGCCGCTTAGCTGAGATTGCACTTTTCCGTTTCTCAGCCAAAGACCCTGGGTAGCAGAGCCAGAGGCTACCTTTCTGAGCTCCGCCGTGCCACGTGCTCGGAGGAGCCCCACTCGTTCTTTTGCTCTCCATTCTCTCCCGCTGAACTTCTTGCGGCTGCCTCTAATCTTTTCTTCTCCACTGCCACTGGTCCAGACAAAGTTGCCTATGCTATGCTAAAGCATTTTCCTCGCTCTGGCTTGGATTTTCTTCTTCACATCTTCAATGTCTTTTGGTCTTCGCATTTTTCCTTCCATCTGGAAGACATCTTCTGTTATTCCCATCCACAAGATGGGAAAACCACTTGATTCTCCTGCTTCCTTCCGGCCTATCTCTCTCACCTCCTGCGTCTCAATGTTGTTTGAACGCATCATTCTATCTCGTCTTCTCGTCTTTCTGTAATCTAATTCCATTTTCTCTCCCCGCCAGGCCGGTTTCCGCCCTGGATGATCTACTCTAGATCAAATTCTGTACCTTTCTCAGTCCATTTCGGATGGGTTTAACAAACCCAGGCCGGGATCTCGGACGATTCTCTCTACTATTGATTTCTCTAAAGCTTTTGACTCTGTCTGGCATCCCGCCCTTTTCCACTAACTCATTTCGGCTGGCCTCCCTCCTTGCTTTGCTCGTTGGACTCACCCTTTCCTTTCTGATAGGCGCGCTTGCGTGGTTTATCAAAATCACAAAAGTCGTTCCTTTCGAGTCCGTCGAGGTGTTCCGCAAGGATCCGTTTTTGGCCCTCTACTTTTCTCTCTCTTCATTAATGATCTTCCGGCTTCTCTGTCATCTTACGTCACCAGCTCTCTTTACGCTGACGGTCTGGCCATTTGGTTCTCCTCCCCCTCGGTCCCCACCTCGGTGGAGACCACAAAAGGAGCTCTGTTTCGATTGGAGCGATGGTCTGAATACTGGTGTCTTGATCTCAATCCGAGCAAATGTGAGGCCTCCTTGTTCTCAGTGGATCCCCACCAAGATAACCTCCAGCTTAGCCTCCTCTTACTCGGCTCTCGCCTCCGTTTTAATCCCATTCCAATCTTATTTGGAGTCACCTTCGACCGCACTCTTTCCTTTTCTAAGCATGCATCTTCGCTGAAGGCCAAGTTCTTCCCACGTCTCAAGGCCTTACGCTGTATCTCCGCTTCCTCATGGGGTCCCTCTAAGGAGACCCTGTCTGTTCTGTATAAATCTTTTCTTCGGCCCCTTCTCACTTACGCTTCACCCGGATGGTTTCCTTTCTTGGGCGTCACCATTATTGCCAAATTGGAACGCCTCCACCGAGCGGCCAGTCGCGCCATCACCGGCTGCCTCTCGTCCTCCCCTATCCCTCTACTACTCTCCGAGGCCTCTTTACCTCCCCTACGAGTCACCCTGACTCATTTCACTCTTTCGTCTTTTGAGCGGGCTCTTCGTCTCCCAACCTTCCTTCCTATTTCAAGTTTGGCCAGACATGGAGTGAAACCAAGACTCTGCAGATCGTCCTGGAGAGCTTTTGCGTCCACTCACCCGCTCATGCTTCCTTCTACTTCTCCTAGAAGGCTCTTCTTGCTTGGCCTCCCTTTCTTCCTTGGAATCTGCTTTCATTCACCGTGAAGTCCACTCTTTCCTCTCAATGCTCTCGCTCTGATTCCCCTCTCTCTCGCCAAGATGCGGCTCCCACCCACCTCGAGTCTCTCCCTTCCATGATTTCGTACCCTAGACAGATGGCTCTGTTCCTTTTCCTTTTGGAAAGGGCGGCTCCGGCGTTCTTGCCAACTGCTCTCTCTGTGGCACTGAGGCCACTCTTTCCTTTTCGGCAGGCCCAGTATGCTCACGTTTTTCCGCTGAAGCCTGCGCTATTCTGCACGCTCTTTGCTGATCTCGGTAGCACCAACAAGTCTGCCATTTCTCTTCTCTTCTTTTGCTATCTGACCCTCGTTCTGTCCTCGCCACCCTGTCCTCTCCTTTATCTTTCCTCCTATCTCAAACCCTGTGGCAGATCTGGCAGGAACTGTCTTCTCTCTCCTTTTGTTCTATCAGGCTACAATGGGTCCCCGGACACTCGTTTCTCCCGGGGAACGACGCGGCTGATGAGCTTGCCAGACGGGGAGCGCTACTTTCGCCCTCCGCAATCCCTTGTAGTCTCTCTCCTCTTACCTATCGTATCCACTCTCGTCTTTTCTCGGACTGGAGGCGTACTGTCTCACCTAAATTTTTTGACACACAGGTTCCCTCAATTTCCACCGAGGAACTTGTGCTTCCTCGTCATGCTCGCTGTGTCCTCTCTCGTCTACTCTGCAAGGGGCACAACCTTCTTTTAGGTTCTTATCTCTCTAGGATTGGCAGAATCGAGAATTCTTCATGCAGCGCCTGCGGACACTCGTCCCAGAACACCTCTCATCTCATTCTGCACTGTCCAGCTACGGACTCTTTGCGCCGCTCACTCTTTGGCGACTCTCTGTCTCTTTACGACCTCTGGTCCAGATCCTGGAGAGTTGCCCGGCTTCTGGGGCTCCATGGTCTTCCGCCATGCTCCAATCTCTCGGAAGGGGTCGGGTAATCAACAACAACAACAACAGCAAAAGTAATGATCAGGAAATAGAATACTATCAGTATGGAATGGTATGGTAGCAGAGGAGCATTTAGTAATTAATTTTGGAGAAGAGGGGCCGAGCATTATGAAGTTAAAAACATTAATCTTGGAGGTCAACTCTGCGAAACCGAGAATTTTGCGCAGTTTGGTCTCCAAAGAGATATGAAGGCCTTTTTTTCACATTTTTTGTTACTGTCATACCGTTTTCAATGTCATCGCTTTTTATCTCCCTCCCCTTTAAATACGTCGTTGTATCGAAGAGTTGCCAAACAAAGTGGAACAGATATTTTGTTTTCCATATTGTTTCAATTCTTAAGTTTGTTGTGTCAACATATTTAGGAAAATTTATTTCTTTAAGTTTAATCAAAAACTTGGTAAATTTAATTCCTAGGCCGTAGTCATGTGTTGACGCAATCGTTAATCGAGCATGTGAATTTGAACCTTGCTTTTTTGATTCCAGCAACTCAAAACATTGATTACTCATTCCCATTCCTTCGTTTCGATGTATACTTTACCGGTATATCCTAAATGTTGATAACATCAGTAAAAAGTTTGAAGAACAAGCGGTTGTGGAACTTGAAGGAATCAGAGTAACTTGTCGCAGCTAGATTTGGAGTATGCCTACGAGTTACTCGCCAAGAATGCGTTGAATAGGGTGTAATATATTACCAAGTAGGAAACTGTTAAACAAATTAGGGAAAAAGGCGAGGGTTTACGGGATAGCTACCTAGACCTAATTTTAAAGGTAAAATAAAATGAAAATGTGATGAAGTGGTACGAAAGACTTTTAACTGTAAGAGGTATGGAATAGGCTGTTTTATTTCATTCTACCCTTGCGCCCTTGCGTAGGACTTAACAAAATTATTTAGGCTATCAATCAGCATGCGCGTCCGCTGAGGACAAACTAGGCACTTGCTCACATGGGTTTTTGGTTGTGATACAATTGAAGAAGATATGGAGTAGAATCTTGCAAAATTGGGTGAAGATAAAAAAAATAACCCCCACCTCCTGTTTTTCCCTCCAATCTTGAGTAAGACTATGATTAACTATGCAAACATTTTGCCTCTTTACCCCCTCGTAAAAAAGCCCCTCGGATGCCCATGCACTTGCATATAGAATTCTGAGATTGGTTTCCAGAATTTTAAAAATTTCAGGATTCGCTTAAAATTATCTGATGTCCTTAGTAACAAAACTTAGAAAGGACTCCGAAAGAGTTAATTTTGGACCTGATTGATCATCAATGTGACTTGTTGTAAAGAAAAAAGTAAGTTTTTTTGCTTTACGAAGTGCAACTATATTATTACAATTGCGGAAGATTGCACAGAGGATGCTTGTGCTGCTTGGTTTTAGATAGGCTAGCATATATGAGCAGAGGTTGTACACTCTGAAACCAAACTCACCATAAATCCCAGTTGACTGACGAACATCTAAGATTGGTTCAAAAAATGGACGCGGTCACACCCAAACTCAACTACGCCAATAATAAATTGGTAAAGAAAATATTCAATTACTCTATTGTTCACGTTGAAACAAATACAAATTTTTAATGATTATTTTGTATGTTTTAATTTTAAGTCATGTTTTTGGTTGGTGCTGTGACATCGTTATAATAAATTGCGTTTATCCGGCCCACTTGCCAATTTGAAAAAACTTTGGCCCTTGCCCTAAAAAGTTTACCCTCTTCGAGGTTTAAGCGATCGCCTTGTAATCGGTAGACCTTGCTTTAATTACCTTGCCGAGTCGTTCCAAAAAGCCATAGTTTTGATCTCCTTGTTTGGGGGTGACCGCAGAAAGCCAGATGGTAATGCGGTTAAAGAAATGGATTATGCTGGTAAGTTTTAATCTTCATAAATTTCTTTCGTCAGGTTGAAATATCTAAGAATTTCCTAACAGTCCAGTGGCGGACAGGTAATTAGCTACAATATTGCTGCACCCTGGAATAGGATCTCCACCACTATTCTTCGTTAATTGATAAGAACTCTACTCATCTAGCCAAAGGTAAACTGAAAATTTAGCAGATTGCGAAATGATTTGAAGTCACCCGACATTACCGCCACAGTCTGTTCAAACCGGTTTGAAACCGAAGCCGATGCCATTGGCGTAGCCAGAAGTAAATTTCGGGAGCAAAAAAACAATGGTTTGGTTTAATTTTGTTCAATAGATTTTTCTTTTGGATAGAACCGCTGGTTTTGTTCTTTAAATTTGTTTGCAGACATTTTTTCAGGATTTTATGGCCGTCAAGTCTCAAATTATGATTTCTTGACTAGGTCCAAGAAATTTGGTTGCACCACAGCCTAGCTGCATCTTTCAACCACATGTGATGAAACTTTCTCAGAACTCAACTACACACCTACAACAAATCTAAACTAACTCGCTCTCGTGTTCCACATTACCTGCAGTTTTCTTTTGACGAGTGATAGAAGATGTATCGCTCTCTCTCAGATAAATGATTTGATAATGTAAAAATCCTTTATTTTAATACTGAAATATAGTTTTTATTTTTTTCGCGGCAATATACATATTTTGTAATATTTGCTATTACACAGTACATTTGTGGCGACATAATTCGTTTTGTTGTCGGAACACAAACATTGAACTTAAAAGATTACAACACAGGATTCTACGAAGGCAATCGGGCATGCTTCTTTTGTTGCGCAACGGAAAATTGAGAATTTTGAGTTTGGTTTTCACAGCCAGTCATTTTTGCAACAAATATTTCTTATGATCACAGACAAAACTTCGCTGCACAGCGCTATTAACAAGACAATAAAACTTCACTCTTTTCTTAGCAAATAAAACTTTTGAAATACCAAAAAATAGAAATTTCTCTGCTAAAATAAAGTTAAAACCTCTGATGAAACTAAAGATCTTCTCAATAAAAGCAAGCAAAGGAAAAACTGGCCGAATAGTATGCCGCAGACAAGAAAATACAATACTTTGCACTCAAAGATCAGTACTGTAGCAGATATTTTGCAAGCTGAGAAGACAGCACCCAATTCGCAATAGTCTCATGCCACTGCCCGTCAATTTAGACAAATTCAGCACCTTACAAGAGATGAACTGGCTGTCAAAACAAACATGGGCGAGACACGGTGGCGAAGACTAGTGGAAGAGGTGCGAAGGCACATTTCCCATTGAAAAACATGGGAACAGCAAACTTCAATGCGTACGTAGCACAAGTCTAAAAATGGTTTCCACTTTTAAAAGCGAAACCAGTCAGATGAAAGGGGCAGAGTTGGAACGATTTGATTCGACATCGATCTACAAACGCCAAATGCATAGAAACATTGACTTGGGAAAAAACATAAATTTCATGTTGATACGCAAGGTTGTACAACAACTTTCGAATTTGCATAATTCCGCCAAATTGTCTTAACGATCACGGGAAATTTGGAAAGGCCAAATGATTCACAGTGGTGTCAACCAATCATGTTTTCTACCTCGTATGCAACAAGCACCTGAATTTTCAATTTGTTTGGCTTGTCTGAGGTAGCTAGCCCCGCTAATTTGAAAATTTAAACACCTTGCAGATTTTTTATATACTGAATAAAAGAGAAGCTTTGAAAGATGATCAAGTTTTATAAAGGGCCGCTGACTTTGGTCGTCTTCATGTGCGTGCGCGAGGCAAAAGCCAAACTTTTTGGAACATTAATGGTGATGAGATTGCCTTGCAACCGGGGAGTCGGAATCTTCACTGAGCTTACGTCTGGTCCGCAATCCGTCACGTCAATGATTTCGTCGTCTGAAAAAAATAAACAAAATTAAGAGAACATACTGAACTCGTCCAATGCGAGATAAAAGAAAAGCTTGTGAGAGTGTGAAGCGACCTTACCGTCCTCCGAGTTGGCAATCACTCATGCATTTAGTTGCACCAGGTGCAAGCCATTGTTTGATCCCCAAACGTCAGCTTTTCGTGCAAACACCGGTACCGCCCGGCGATGCTGCAGGCAATGTGACACTAGGAGGGTTCAATTCGCAATATTTCGATAGCAAGGTCGCACTCAGAGCATCACGAGAAGTAAAAGCAGATGAAAAGATGGAAATGATAGCAATATACGATCTGTGCTTTCTTCCTATGCATCACACTTCACGTCCACGAAATGACAAGTTTGCACTTGGGCCTATATACTAGTCTGAACACAACTTGTGTAATAATTGCAAAAACTGCTCTGTGACCGGGGATAAAGGCAACCAGCTCACACTTGATCTTTTTTTTGAAAGCACGAACGCAACTCCACAAGTTTCTATGCAATAGTTAAGCAGTTACGCACAGAACTGTTAGTGCCGAGACTCACTTGGGAGTTGCCAGTACAGCTGACTCAGCGTATTTCTACCACAGTAACTGTAGCCAAACAAGGAAAGTATACATCAGGATCTTTACCTTTGTATACGCAAATTGGAATAACTAACATAACTTGTGTAAGTGTCAGATGTGTCAAATATTAACTAACAGCAATTAAAACTGATACATTTTAATCACAGTACTTTATTGCAACACAATAAAAATACATAAGAAACGAATTGGTCTTAACATTAAATACAATGAATTTATTACTGAAGGTGAATTCAGGTTTGCACATCTTGAATTTTTCAGTGGTTTGCTCATACAATGACCTACATTCACGGTCTGAAAACGTATGTAGCTTACTGTCAGTCCGTACTCATTGAACAGCAACCTAGTACTAGTTACAATATTGCTCTACTTTGTATAAGTTGCCCTGAGTCGCATACTCTTTCGCAACCCTAAAATGCCTCACGGTTCCCTACGCACCACATACTGCTTGTAAGCATTACTTTTTAAAACAGACAACTCCAGATTATTTTAGAAGTTTTATTTCCACTGATTCCCCCCTCGACTAACCACCACGAAAGTAATTGTAAAATATCTTTAGAATTTCTTCGTCGTTCCCCTCCTCCCTATCAAAATCTATTATCATGCCTGTACTTCGCACGAATTCTGTCGCTTCTCTTACCCATGAATCAACTTGTACCCCACCACCTTCCACAAATTTGTCTGGCGTTAAAAATTTTTTGTCTCTCATTCAAGGTTCGTGGAACGAAAACATTCTACTTCGTGATAGCTTCTTTTGCAACTACACATAAAAGTTTTGCACAGCCAACAAATCGTTTGAAAACTAATTTTAATTATTAGCACAAAACTACCTTTATCTGAATCGGTGGACGATTCCGACAAACCGGAAGACCATGCAGAGCCAGTGGAGTTAGTACGTTTCCTTGACACGGTCAGCTGCAGCAACGTGCGCTTCAACATCGCGTTGCGTTGACATTCACGCAGCTTGTTCTGATTCAAAGATTGATTTTCGTCGCGAAGCCTCTGCAAAAATCAAGAATTACACAAGTTTTTTTATTTACTTGCACGGGCGTGGTGGTGTAGTTGCTAGAATGTTCGCTTTGCAGTCCGTAGACCTGGGTTTAATTCCTAGTTGAGTTACAATAACAAGTTTAAAAATGCAATTCACAGATCTCCCATTTGGCATTCAGCAATAGGAGTAACAGGGGTATGAAATATGAAAGAAGTTAATATTAAAATGACTGCAATGGACCTTAATGGCCTACACATGTAGCAACTATTGACGTCAAAACAAATACGTATTTATTCGCACACTGTGAAGGCGTGCGCCAGAGTCTATTTCATCGACGCGCAAGCTTACGCTGGCGAACTCGCAGTTCTTCAAAAATTTGCCCAGACAGTGCTTGATGAAGCGAACGTACATAAAACGACATCTCAATAATGCAACTCAAAACACTTCAACGTATGCTGATTCATTAAGCGTAAACAAAGCTTTAACGGGCTGTGCACTGTGCAGTTACATAATACGACTAGACTTTCGGCCCAGTCATTTTTTAACATTACAGTTAGTCTAACGAATGCATTCAGCAGCGAAAAACTAGTTTTGATGGAAGATAGCGAGGGGTGTACTTGGCTTCTCAGACGGTGTATTGGCGACGTAGGCAAAGCCCAAATATGCTAAAGAGCATCAAAACCGCTTTGACACCCACATTGTCGAAAACGAGCGTACAAAACAGTCTGAATGTAACGTCAACATATACTACACATGTCTTAAGTTGTTAACACATCATGCCAGTCACGGTAAAAACGGAAATGTGTCACGAGGTGTAGCCACCAGCAAATTCCATTAAGACTGGCCAATTTCGCAGAACTATGAGTCGTTACCTTTATTAGGGAGCACGCTTGATTGAGAAGGCCCAGCGTGGTATGACGTGTTGCGTCTTCTCGCAGAGGTACAATAGCTTTCAAGTTATCAAGGCAACTTCGCAAATGTGCACGCCTGTGAGTTAAAAACAGCATTAGCAACCCAAAGGCCAAAGGCTCTTCACGTAACTTCATTACAAAACGCATCTATGGCACATCTACATTCAGCTTCAGCTCAAAAAATCTAAACCTTCACGCTAGTTTTCACAATTTTTTTTCACATATTTACTGTTCCTGCGCCTAGCGTGAGTTAACTTGCATCTTGCAGGGTAACAACCATTCTTTTTAGAATTGTTTAGCAATAGCAACCCAAATTAGTTTTAACCAAAAAGAAAAGTCGGCTCAAGCTTGAAAAATTAAATAGCATTTCGCTTTAAAGCAATGGTTCTCAAACTGGGTTCTGCAGACCAGTGGGTATTTCGAAACGACCTTCAATTTCTGAGTTGAGCTTTAACCCCACAAAAAACTGATGGGGTACTTAATTATTTCAAACAAGCAAAAGGGGTACAACAGTTTTAAAAGACTGATTGGTTAAGTTCGTTTTCAAAATGATGCTGTCACTTTGTTATTAAACAAGCAGCACAACCCAAACATGGCGTCATTGCTTATTTATCGGTCGCTCAGCATTTTTGAAAATCAGCTGAGCTGCTTGAAATGAGCCAATAACATGTCAAGAGCGAACATGACCTTTCGGCAATTTAGCAATAAAGAAAGAACGCGTACGCATAATAGAGAAAGAAAGAGAAAGGGAGAGCAAAAGTTGTGCATCGTGTGGAAACGATCAGCTGTACAACGATTGCCCGCAAGCAAGCTAGCAGTAGTTTATTTATCGTCTTAACCACGCCCGCTTGCCCTACTAAAAGCCACGGTAGATGCCGGTCGCAAAGCATGTGTTTACTTTTAACAGCGTTCGACTTTAAATCAGCACGTTGTACACCACAATTAATTGGATTTCCTTCCATGAAACTCGTAATTACAACGGTACTTTAACATGTTGCATTTTGGGCCTTTTGACTATTAATGCCACAATTAATAGTAATCATTATCAATGGTCACGACGATACACGAAAATTTGATTTCCAGGAATTTTAATTCCATTAAAAGAGGTCAAACGTACTGTGCTGTGAGAATTTAGAAAACTTGACCCGTGAAGATACAAAAAAGCTTTCGACGTTGGTTCAAGGTTTAATGCAGGCATGTGCAACCTGTGGTCCAAGATCTGAAAATTTGAAGCCGATGGAATGAAGTATGGCCGTAGCTTTACGTCGGCTTCCAAGTTTTTCGTGAATGCAACTTCAAACAACTTTTATGGTGATTTACTAGATTTGAAATGCAACCGATTTGTTCTTTCATGGTAGCTACTACAGGTAGTCAGTAAAAAATGCATCGCATGACCTGGGTCCAATCCCGTTGGTGTATTTGGCCTGGCAGTGCTAAAGGTGGCACATTCCTGGTCTCAAAGCATGGCTGCTATTCTTCTATAATAATAAAGACGCTCCAGCAACATGCGAAAAACAAAAGAACACTTTTAGTCTGCCCTTAAATAGCTTCAGTAAATCAGTCTTTCTAATAACAACTTGGACGGAAAAAGTATTTTCGCAACTTAATTTTGTTAAGCGCCTTTCTGACAAGACACTCATCAGCAGAATTGGCTCTTGAACACAATTGATTAGCCAAGTGCAACAATCCAGCAGCCGTTGGTTTGGGCGCCAAGGCAATTCGCTGCTGCTGAGTGCGAGCTGGAAATCAAGTCGATTTTGGTATTTGCCGCTCGTTTTCTTTCACGGCATTTTCAAACAAACAAATTTAGTCGAGAATCCGGTAGCAGCGATGCGTGACGGCCGCTTTCAGCTTGTGCTGTCCACATGGGTACGCTGGGGTACTCTTTGCTATTTGTCAAAAACAAGCGCAAGTGAGTGCACTTGCAACAACAACAAAAAAAGCCAGTATAGGCCACGCTGGTAGTATGTGCTAGAGCAGGGATGGCGAACCTTTTTATTTGATTGAGTCAAATTATAGATTATGCAGCTGTAAGAACACAAACGCGGGTCATAGATTAAACACGTCAATTCGTCTAACGTTCTAACCTCTTTCCTAAAAAAAGATCCTCATCCTTCTCTAATAGCTGCATTTCAACGTCAATGAAGGCGAAATGGCAAGTGGGTCACTGCAATGCCTGTAATAGGACACTCTGTGACCCGTGGGTCAGTGGTTCGCCATCCCTGTGCTAGAGCAAAGGCCTAAAAGATACGCTGAACGTTTCAAGCCTTTATTTAATACAATCATGGATAACAAGCCCAAGCCGTCATACTATCATAAATGCATAAACCTAGCGTCTGCTTAGCAGTTGGTAAACCTGGTCTCAATCACAGCGATGGCTTTAGAAATGGCACTTACTGATCTCCCGCTTGGCGCTCAGCAATAGAAACAATGCAGAGGAAGACAAAATTTGCCCAGTCATAATCAAAATAAGCCCAACATCTCATTTCAGTGGTAAATGTAAATACAATTATTATCTAACGTGCAAAGCAAGTAACGTTTTTGATGAATTAACAACAACTCTTTTTAGTAAACATTGAACTGGCAGATTGGAGACGATACTGTGTTGCCTTGTTTATGCAATGTTGCACGTGTACGCGTGCAAAACGTGCTGAGTGTCTGTTGTTGTGACGTCAGTTTGGTCGTTCTCTACCACAATCACGACCAATGACGTCAGAGTGCAATAAAAAAAAGTGCATACGTGTCAAACTTCTTTTTTTTAGCTTATTTTATTGTTCTAGAACTGATTAAGAAGTTGAAACAAAAGCAAATTCCAGGCTAGGCGGTTGGCACAGATGAGCTGACATCCAATGATGTATGTTGTTCGCTTGCGTTCAGACCAAAACGCTTCTTGGCCATGTAGCCGAGGGGTCGTTTGATGCATTCTGGCCGCGCAAATTGTATTTCCAGGGGTGCTATGTAATCTGTTTCGTGTTTGTGTTGGATGACGCAAATATAATTCTCTCTCTCAAAAAGATGGTGAGATATGCAGAGCCCAAATCATTGAAGATGATTTCAACTTCCAGCCCACCAAGTCAACCCGGAAAACTCCCACACACAGTACACACGAAGCCTTAACGACGTGTACTTGCTTAGGTAAAACCAACGAAAACATGGCGTTTCTCGCTTTGTGCCACTGAAGACTGTTTATCAAGTTAAGCTAGATAGCAAAACGTGTCCTAAACAAAAAATCATAATATTGCGGCTTGCCTAAGGCACTACTCAATTACAACGTATCAACATCGCTTCTTAATGGAAAAACCATAGGCAAGCTTGTACTACGACCGACAGTAAAATAACGGTTTAAAGCAGGATCAGTATTAGTGCAAGCAAAAATGTGAAATCTATATAGGCTGGCATTGCCGCGCCGCCTTGATGAGTGCATGTAGTTTTTCACTTCAACGTCTGACATCTTAACTACTTAAGGATCATTAGTGAGGCCAAGGCGCAATTGAAACGAACAAAGGCTTCAATTTATAGTGATAACAAGCGGCTAAACTAGACCAATCAAAATGCGTATAACTAAACGCAGGAAAACAAAGCGCGCAATCATTTCTTTTGTTACAGGAATGATGATGCGTGGCACTTTTGGAAGCGTCAGCCGGGCGGAAAAGCGCTTCTTGTCTTTTTTTATCGGTCTTATAACGCGCATGTTCTCGTATAAAGAAAACAGCAACTGCACGACTCAAATTCTACGCCTGAACTCGACTAAGGCTGGATTCCATTGGGGCGGTGGAGGAGCGGAAGACTGCGTTGTTTTATCTGCCTCAAGTTATTGTTTACAAGCAAAACGCGCCAGCATAAAATTTACTAATAAAAAATTAAACTCCAAGCAGACCTCATGAAAATCTGCCTTTAAACAATGAACTTACCGATTTTTTTCTAATTCGTTGTGTGATGTCCTAAAAACAAGAAAAATTAGTTCGGTATTCAGCTAACTATATCACCATCGAGAAAAAATTCGCTCTTTACCGTTATGGTACTAATTCAACTCGTGTTAAAGATCCGCCAAAAATCTGCAAGCAAAGTGCATTGCCACCTCAAGCAGCGTAATAAAGTAAGGGATCATACAGCAGAGAGCCTTTCTCAAGCGAACAAAAATAAACTGATGTCGTCTTGCCTAACTTTCTGCAAGACTTGCGACGGATCGCGCTAGGTCAGGTTGTTGATAAAGATAGGTTTCAAAATGGAAAAACCTTCAGCGTAATAGGCATAGTAACAACTTACAGATCTAACATCAATGCATACAGTAATAGCAATGCCCAAAAACAATTTCACTACAATATAAAGAGTTGATTGGAAAAAGGAAATGATTGCAGGGCACGATGCATAATTTCAAAGATAGGCGATCAAACGCAGGAAACTGGACCTAAGATTAGACAGTTCTAACCTAAACGTCATTTCTGCTTGCTGACGTCAATTTGGCCAGCTGATAACTGGCAATTGTGAGCTTGAAATCGAAACGTAAAAAGTTTAGTAGGAAGGCAATAACTACATCCCAATTAAGGTTAATTTTGCACTTCACCTCTGACCTGTTTTTTGAAAAAATTATTCACAAGTGCTTATAGCTTTGATCAATTTTATTGAGAATAAAAACCTAAGTAGCCACAGCACGAAAACCGACCTGACATAGATAACGTAAATTTCAAGTAAATATCAGTCCCACTAATAGATCTCTGGTGAAAACCGAACATAATTTAATCAGCTAGATAAAGTTGCATATCAAGGCTTTTTCTTGAAAATTTCAAGGGAGAGCTCTTAGCAGGTATCAAGTTTAATTCTGTTTGTCTGGTTTCAACAAATTTATTCCGACGCCACATTGCGTGACAGGTGATGATTACAATGCGTCATTAGGTCATATTTTTTAATCAAGCAAGTCACACCTAAAAAAGTAAACGTTTCTATACGAAAATCAATAAATACAATACACTACTTCGAGCGAAAAGTCTACACAATAACACCAAGACTAACAATACTAGGCGTGTCAAGAAAGCACCAGGAGTGGTGTCGCAAGATATTTATTTCAAAGCCAACTTCACACTAAGACTTTTCCCCCTGGAGTATGTAACTGTAATCTTAGCCTCTGCAGTGATCAAAATTTGTGACGAGTTATGGATTTTCGAGTACGACCCGGAGACCAAACGCCAGAACCTTCAGTGAAAGAGTCTGGCGTCGCCAAGACCAAATAAAAACACAACAGTCAATGTCCGAAGACATTTGATCACATTCTTTAAATGTGAGGGGGATCGTCCACTGCGAATTCTTTCAACAGGGCCGGACAATAATTCAATATGTCTGCAAAGAGATACTGCAGTATATGCGTCTTTCAGCGGGTAAGAGGCGAGAGTCGAGACAAAAACAACTGGTGGGCAGCTTCATCACGTCAACATACCTGTTCGCAATGCCTTGAGCATTCGACAGTTCCTGGCCGAGAACATAGCTTTGCAGGAGCAACCACCCTACTCCCCCGACCTGGTTTTGTGACATTTTTCTCTTCCTCAAGCTCAGGGGGCCATCAATGAGACCCTTTTGAAGACGTGACGACAAAACTGCAGAAAACTCTGGAAGAATCCTTCCGCGAATGCATGCAAGCGCACCAGAGAAGGATGAGAAAGTGATTAGACTCCAGGTGAATTACTATGAAGGGGGAAAAGTTTGTTGAGAAGTTTGGGTTTGATATAAATTTTTTGCAACACCAGTCCCGCAACTTTTCTGACGCACCTCGTATGCAGTACTAACAAACTCTACTGAAGAATTATAAAAATAAATCTTAGCCGATATCAAAAAATATAACACTGCCCAATCACCATAACTATTGAGCGAAACTTCACGCGTCAAACAGAAAAAAAATTACAAGGCAATAGAAGCAACAGCTTGCGTTATTGATTAAATGTGACCTGACTGGCTTGGCACTGTGCCGTTTTCACTCTTCAACTAAGCGAAAGTGGAAATTTAACGTTTACAATAAGCTATTGCATCAGCAACAAGACCAGCAAAATTAACAATAGGTCACTGATTTCATCACAAACCACATCTCTCAAACAGTATACTATAATTAACTTCAGTTCAAATTTCCCATGTGCAGTATTTATTTTATTAATTTAACAAACTTTTTTTGTTACTAAAACGAAAAATTTACAAGCGTCTACACAACCAACTGAAAAGTATCAAAAACTATCAAAAGCGGTTAGTTACTTTAACAAAAAATTTACAAGTAAACAACCAACAAAAAACTAAAGATAAATGTCATTTCATGAGGGTCAGTGAAATGATATAGGGCATGAGAAATAAATTAGATATTAGCAACGACATGCCAAACATCGTTGAAAATAGTCATGACACAGTTCGTAACAACTTGTTTGCTTCAGAAACCGTCCAAAATGATCCGACCTTTGATATTTAGAGCTTTGAAAATAGGCAAACAAATTCCATACGACTACTTTTTGGAGTAAACATATTTCAATATTACCATTCCAGAATCGAACAATTGCTAGCATGAAATACAATGGAAGCATAATGGGGCTAGGTCACGCACAATCCTCTAACAATAGATACGATCGCTAACACTTTGTTTCCATTACCGCAAACAACATTAATGAATACCGACGAACGTTGACTAAGACTGTTTTGAATAGAAACCAATGACAAGGGTGTTGATACCGCCAATAAATATAGCTGCGTAAATTATTAATCGTATAGCCTTAGCACCCATGCTTCATAAGTAGCTGTAGCCAGTCGTTTGTTTTAACATGTGCCACCTAACTAGCACGTGTTAGCAACAAAGAAACCTTGTTATGGCTCTTTCAGTCAAATACAAGAAACAAAATTCCACAGCATTGTTCTAGGGCTAGAGTTAAATTAAAGGTTTTCACGTGAAATTTAAGCCATCTCATCAATCTACTCAATAATCAAGTTGGATAATTGAGCAAAAAAGTTTTAATATTTTTGGCAAACCACTAAAAATTGGACTGAGCAACACAACCTGCACTTTGCTGTATCATTACATATTGAAACTTTCAACAAATGCATTACATGCCTTGCTAGGCAGTTAGCAAGAGAGTTGCTTTTAATTTAATTGTTGGTAGCTTTGCATTGAAGCAGCACAAAAAACACAAAGAAAAAAGCAACGAGACATTGTAATAAAATCCAGAAATCACAATACACATTGATAAAATGCATCTAACTAATTACCTGTCATGACTTTTTCTTAGCACTTTTATTTTTGTTTTTAATGGCTTGGTACCAACTCTGAATGCTGGTGCAGCATACACATGATCTCGGTCTAAAAAAGAAAATGGCTGACTAAAAGAAAAAAGCAACATGATTAAACAATTTGATTAATACTGAAAAAAGTCAGAGGAAATACCAGTACCGAAAAAAGTCAGAGGAAATACCAGTACCGAAAAAAGTCAGAGGAAATACATCAACTTATTTTAAGTCAACAACCGTAAGATAAATAAAGTATAAGCTTTCTCATGGTCATTGATTGAGTCATTACGTCGAAAGCTGGAAAGCTACAGAACGACCTCTCAATCTCTACTTCAGCTGCCAATCACACATGTCGTTGCATGCCACATTACAGGTGTTTGAACTCTTGGGTATGAGCTTAAAAGCAAATGACAGGTTCACGACTCAAATGGTGACAACAGTACTACAAGCTCAACCACCAAAACTATAATCATACATCACATTTGGCTTATCTATGCAACCAGAACAAGAACAAGCGAAAACAAGAATAAATTTGGACATGTCTTTTTTCAATTAATTTAATTTTTTTGAACCAGTTTTTGTTCTATACCTAGTAAATAACAACTATAAAATCAATAAACAATAATATTAAATATCAAGATGAACAGGCAGTAAAAAATACAACTAACCACAACTGTCTTTCTTGCTTTGATTTTCAACAAATTCAATTGCTTGAATCAATAAGCTGAGGTCATTCTTCTTCGTAGGGGAAGGAAGCATGGTACAATACACGTCAGTAATGCAAAAAAGGCCTAACTTTACTAAACAGTAACAAGACGGTTTATGTGGTTGAATGAGCTGGAATGTAAGCTCACGACAGTGGTGCAACCAGAAATAACCTTAGGGAATTAGTAACTAGCTGAGTCTACACATTTGATCTTAACTGAAGGCAAGGACCTTTTTTGTTGATCAACACTTTTAGTCAGTATTTTTGTATTTTCACTCCCGACTGAAGGCAATGAGTTTCATCTGGGGAGATGAGAACGAGCTAAATTTTTGAAGTCCATTTACCAAAACAAAGGAGGATGGCATGCTGACTAAACATCTTCCCCAACCGCATCCTATGATAAGAATTGATTGTTTAGTCAAACTACGACAATTTCCACTGCTTTTATTCAACTGTTTTGATAAAAATGCAAAGCAATACTAAAATATGAAGATGCAGATTTGTGGAAATTCATGTTTTCTTGAATTACTGAATCAAGAAAATTCAATCCAAAATAAACAATTACTAAATTACACAATTCATTCAAAATCACAAAATTTAATAATAAAATATGACATTTTAGAAATACACAAAAACTTTCAACTATAAAATGGAAATTGAAAATTTGAAGAAGTTGGCAAGAAACCAATTTTCATAATTCAGTAACTCCATACTTTAAAACGAATTTCTATATTTAAGTTGTTCCCAGTTTCAGAATGAATTTCGGTACTTTTGTGATTTAGTTATCTGGATTTCTAAATGTTAATATTGTCCAAAATACACTGTGTTAGCACTAATCATAACTTTGAAGTAATGACCCTTCTAATTTTAACAACTTGGCAAGACCACAACTTGCAAATTTAGCTGATTTATCGAATAACAGGTCACCTAAAGAACCAGCCACATTGCTATTGAAATACATAATTTCACAAAATTGTGGATCAGCATTACAATTAGAGTTAGCATTAGAGTTAGTAAAAGTATGATGGCTGATTTTATGGATACCAGAGAAAAGCCATTGCTTTTACCAATTTTAAAATTTAGTGGTTTTAATAACAGGTGCACCATACGTAAAACATTGCGATCTTACTTTAAAAAGTGCACCTTATGTCAAATTGAAAAATTTGTTTAGACACAAAATTAATACAACAAAACTTATATTCAACTCAGCATATGCAAGTGGGGCATACAGTTTTGAGAAACTGCAAAACGACCATAGAAGTCAGTAGCCACCTACAGATGCTGTTGCAGTTAGGAAAGCCACAATGCAAGCATTGGTTCTGCTGGGCCATGCCACATACAACAAAATGCTTCAAGTGCTCAACTTGCACTCTTTGAAAAAGAAAATCTCTTACTCACTTTATTGTGCCATGCTGTGTGCTGTAATGCATTGGCAATATAATAAACAAAGTTGGACCAAAAAAACTGCGAGCACGCTTTAGAGTCAATCTGAACTTCCGTTTTAGTCTATCAGATAAACCGCCTTTAAGTGACTGGATGACAAAAATAAATAACTCATTACATACCTCAGTCATCAGTAGGCTGATGAAGTACCTTAGATAGCAGTTGACTGGTACAAAAATGTTTATCAGTAAATGGGCCCATAATTAGGCCTAATCTACCTGCTGTTAACTGTAAAATGAAATGCCAGTGTGTATACTGTACCCGTAACTGATACCAGTAAACTGAATCTATTAAACATAACCTGATGTCTAACTGTTTACCTAAGTTATTAACACAACAGCTACCAAAACACCTGATACAGCCTGTTTAAAGAGCTGACTAACTATATGCTCTAAAAGTCAAGAGGAAAGCATTTTGCACTAAACCAGTAAGCTTTAATCTGTTGTCTGAGCTAGCCTCTCACATGTTTTGCTATTACACTTGAGAATTGGTTGAAGAGAATCAATTTAAAACATTTTAGCAACATCAAAAACCGTGAAAATTTTTCTTGTTACATCCCTCATCTTGCGCATGTATTTCTGAGTCTTCCTTTTCTTTTACTGGGTGACGCATTTCTAACGGTAACGACCGACTTCAAACCGACACGTTCTACGTTTTTAGCCTCTACATGACATCCACTCTGACAACCAACAACCAACAAAACAAAGAAAATCACCGACGCGAAGCGAAGTAACCAATCAAAACATCCGAATTGCCTTGCAGAAATATTTGCTTTTAAAGGGAATCATGTATTGCGAAAAATATTACGTTGAGGGGATTTGGGAAAAGGTCCTTTATAAATTTATTTTTGAAGATATTTTGAAAAGATTTAACCATGCACAGATTGCTAAGATGAAACAAAAGTGTTATAAAAGAGATGTTGTTTTTAAGAAAAGCGTTGGATTGCTGAATCAGACCAAAAAGGTACAGGTAAAGGTAGCCCACTAGGCGTCTATTATGAAGACTATCGATCGTAATTTCTCTGATTGCATTGGCCAACGAAAAAAATTTTTTTTCATGGCGCCTAAGATGTTTTAATTGTGTTTACCTAATTTGAGGGCGCTGATTCCACAAATGCTGTCACTTTTTCTCTATCAGATCTAGTTTTTCTGCTATGGTATACCCAGGGATGTGGAAGCGGTTATTTTTCAAACGCTTCCGCTTCCACACCTATCGCTTCCGCTTCCACCAACAAAAAACGAAAAAGGACCGTTGACAATTTTTTTAACTTTTGTGGGTCTGTAGCCTGCCTTCTCTTACACTTCATCATTTTGAGAAGACAAAAACCTACATTTATTGTTATTACTTTACCTACTTCGCTTGAGCTTATTGTTTCGAACTACTCTGTGTTTGTTTTTCTTGGATATCAGAACTCGTGTTGAATGTAAAACAGTGCTTTTCAACCTTTTTGTCATCGCGGAGCTCCTAATGTACTTTCGCGTTTGTCACGGAACTCCCACTAACAAAAATTTAGAAATCACGAATTGCTTGCAAGAAAATCAAATATTTCGTTACTACAATTCAAAAAATAATTAAACGCTCCAACAAATAAACAGTTATTACTAGGGCCATTTTTTTTGACCTAAAAAAATATATTTTTGACTTTATTTTAGCAAAATTTTGACTTTATTTTGACCTAACCGCTTTCGCCTACTATTTATGTTTTGTTGCACTTTTTTGATTAAAAATGTTTTATAATCCGCAATTTACATAAGTTTTTAAACAAGAAGGTAGCCTACTTTAAACATTTTCTCAATCGCTCAGTTTTGAAGCTAATGCAACAAAGCGACGCATGACGTCAAAATCTAGGATAACGAGCCATTGTGTGTATCCGTATCAATTAGTGTGTAATACAAAAAATGCGTTGTTATCGCAACTCTACTGTACATTAACAGTCTGTCTATGATGTTTTTAACGAAAGCCACACAGTTTAGTTACCAATACTTTTTATTGTGATACAGCATCATATATTTTTTTACGTTCTCAACATCAAAATTTCTGTCTTTTCTCAGTAATTTACTTAGCATAGAAAACGACCTTCATTCATTCATTCATTCTTTTTTTATTCATGACCACCACCATTACACACGACACTGAACAACAATAATAATGAGAGAAATGGAGTCAAGAAAAGGAAGAAGCAACACAACGTCAGACGTTAAAACATACAAATGAAAACAGTGGATCCATAAAACTAGAGCAATAGTTGCATGGCCGCTAAACCCTAAATTCAAGCAATTAAAGGACAGTTTAAAAAAAAACAAAACAAAACAACCAAAAAAAACAAACAGAACAAAACAAAAACGCAGGAGATTTTATAGTTGTAGATCATATTATTTTGTAAATAAGAAGTTAGAACATTCGAAATAGTAAGGATCAGAAAGATGACCAGTGCGAGACACGGCTACGTAGGTGGTCAATGGGTGGCGCAACCGGCCTATAAGGCTGTTTTTTTTAGCTCATCTGAGCATGGTGAGGAAAGAAAAACCACCCTGAAAATGAAACCTCACCGGGTCCGGAAACCCTTTCATTAAGCAACTGGTCGAAAAGAAAAAAAAAAAAAAAAAAAAAAAAGCACAACACATTTAATATCTACGAAACACATGTACATTATTAACTTACAAGACACGTAGCTTAGCTCATCTCAACACAAAGGTTTTAATGTGTTTCCTGAGAGTAACAGTTCATCAATAAGTAGTTCATCCTACAGCCCCAGTTCTTACGTTTGCATGAATGTTAGTAGTTTGTTACTTGCAGAATTAAAAGAGTAAAATTTTACCTTCACTTCGTGTACCTGTATTTTTGATGAGAAAGCAGTGTTGAGAGGAGCCAAGCGTAAACATACAACACAACAACATAATCGTTTAAACAGATGATAATCCTATTTTACATTAAGAGATGATATCTGCAATGCACATACTATACTTGATTATAATAATGTGGTTGTCATGTTTCAAGCACTAATTGCTCTGCCAAGTGGTGTTACATATAAAAATAGCACTGTTCCATAAATTGTGAATTTAACAACTGCCAACCGTTGTGTTAGAAACTGGCCTATTATGTTGCAACATATTAAAATGTGGGTAGTATTACTATTCTTTTACAGTCGATAGAATTAAGAAGGTGATTATGCTCACAATATAAGGTTAGAGTATACTAAAATAATCAAGTTTAAGTAGTAGTAATTTGGTAACATGAGTTTCGATTGTTATCTTCTTCTTCTTCGTATGGAGGCGATGTTTCTTAGATTGTTATTATTATAATCTATTGCTGCCCAATGTCCAATGTTACAAGAAGTTGTTGATGATTGGAAGAATCGCCCCTGCATGATGATGATGATGCTTCCTTCGATCGCACCGCGTACATTATCTGTAAGCAAAAGAAGCGAACCAGCAATCTGTTCAAATACCAATGGAGTTTGTGCACAAGTAATTTCGCAACTTTGCGCTGAATGTGACAACAGATATTTTTTCATTTTTGAAAAAAATTGGCAATTTGCTCCAGATGGCGGGACCTTGGTACGAAATAGACTGCTGACATAAACTGCTAGAGCAAAGTTTTGGTATTAATTTAGATCTATTTCTGGTATTGTATTGTGAAATGCTTTTTACAAATACATTTCGAAATACGTCAGGATTTTTTCCAGAGTTCTGTTTAAACATAAATACTGCAATCTCCTTAGTTAGTAACTGGTTTATAGTAAGTAGCTGGTGAGTTTTTCTTACATCAGTTACATCGCTGTAGTGCCTTAGGTTGCATGCCATCCTTATGAATTTGTTGCATGTTTTGTGTAGTTTATTTATCAATGTTTTATTTCCAATGCACCAATTAGTAATACAATATTGTAAGTGACTGTTGATTAGAGAGTGGTACAAAGTTAACATGGAGCCTTGCCTTAGAAAAGGTTTGATTCTGCTTACCACGCCAAGAGTGGACCTTAATTTATTTTGAAGATGTCTAATATGTCCTGTCCAAGTTAAGTGCTCATCAATATGTACACCTAGAAATTTCATTGTAGTAACCTGTTCAATTTTCATATTTCTAAGTGTAACAGTTAAGTTAGTAGGAGGTGGTTTAGATTTAGAGGATCTGAATAGAATGCATTTAGTTTTAGATACATTTATTGAAAGATTATTGGCTACCATCCATTTGTCAATATAGTGTAACTCTTCTTGAGCACGTTCATAAAGTGTTGCTATGTTTTTATTTTCTAAAAATATGCTTGTGTCATCTGCAAACATAACGGATTCGGAGAATTTTAAACAGTTTTGAAAATCATTTACATAAACTAGAAATAACAATGGGCCTAAATTTGAACCTTGAGGCACCCCTCTTGTCACTGGGTTGATTATGTTTGATAGAGTGCCATTACATTCCACTTGCTGCGTTCTACCAGTCAGGTAACTCTTAAACCAGTCATAAGCTATGCCTCTGACTCCATAATGTTGCAATTTGTGAAGCAGTATATCATGATCTATTGTGTCAAAAGCCTTAAACAGGTCAAGAAAAATACCGAGTGTGGATACTTTATGGGAAAGGGATTCGGTTATTTTGTGTACCATAAACGTTATTGCATGTGAGGTGTTATGATGTTTTCTAAAGCCAAATTAATGGACAGAGAAAAAATTACTTTGGTCCAAAAATGTGCACAGACGCCTATACATAATTTTTTCCAAAATCTTTGAAACATTTGATAACAAACTTATAGGCCTGTAGTTATTAATGTTGCTGCTGTCACCTTTTTTGTAGATTGGACATACTTTAGCTAGTTTGAAATCATTAATGAATTCTCCTTTGCTAAGCGATAAGTTAAAGATGTGGCTTAGTGCAACTAATATGTTACCTGGTGACGACTTCAATAGCTTTGATGGTATTTGATCTATGCCAGCACTTAATTTGGATTTCATGCTATGCAATATATTTGAAATTTCCATGGGACAAGTAGGCCATACAAACATTGTCGAGCGTGAGGATAGTTTTAAATATTCACTATATTTGGCTTCACTTGGTGGAAGTTCATCCATCAGTTTGGAGGCTATGGTAGAAAAGTGGTTGTTGAAATGATTTGCAAGAGCCTGTGGTTCATATATTTCTTTACCATCAATTTTGAGTTTTTTGCAATCAGATTTTCTTTGTTTTCCAAGCAAGTTGTTAATAAGACGCCATGTATTTTTTATATCACCCTTGAATATGTTAAATTTTGACTTATAATAAGTCTTGATTCTATTTGAATAAGCTTCTATTTGAATAAGGTTATGTGTTGGTAAGGTGTTTTGTAGTGTTTGGTAAACGGTATAAATTATTATTGATATTTAACATTTGCAATTTCATTTCTACCTGCAAATTTGTTGGGAACTGCTACAATTTCATTTCTATCTGCAAATTTTTTGGCAACTGCTACTTGTAATATTGCAACTAAAATGACATCTCGGGAATTGGCTGTAGTTCTGGAAAAGCTGGCTAAAATTGAACACAAACAAGATGAGTATCAGTCAAATTTTTTGAATTCATCAAGTGTAAATGAGAACGCTGATGCTTCTGCCTTTGTTTCAGGTACCAGTGGTGACAAAGGTCAAAAAGAACTGCTGGAAGAACTGTCGCAATCAATAACTGCAATCAAAGCTACAATAAAGGATTTGGCAAAACAAATTGAAGAAAAAGAAAAAAGAATGGATGATCTTGAGCAGTATGGAAGGAGCAACTGCCTTATTCTACATGGATGTGTTGACCTTCCCAAAGAAAATGCAGGTTATGTAACTTTTGAAAATTTTGTGCTAGATACTCTGAATTCTAGACTAAAATTTACCCATCCCATTCACAATAGCGACATTGATATTTGTCATGTATTGCCTTCTCGAAAAGGAAAAAATCCAATAATCATTAAATTTGTCAGAAGATCTGTCAGAAATCAAGTATTTAACAATAAATCATTATTGAAAGCAACTAAGGAATCAGATCCCAAACTTGCCATAACAGAATCTTTGACAAGGCGCAGATCTAAATTGCTGGAACAATCTAAAAAAGTTTTTGGGTTTCAAAACGTTTGGACACAGAAAGGTAATATATTTTGCAGTTTTGAAGGTAAACGACATAGAATCAATGATTTCGCTAACATTGCTAGAATTAGATTTCCTGAAAAATAGTCTCTTACTGCTTTTTTGATGTACTAACTGCTAATTATATGCCGCAAGCCATCACTATTTCTAGCAGCACAATAAACAACACAATACAAAGGCTATTGTGCATTTTTTTCAACTCTGCCAGTAGTCTAATTGTAAGTCAATTTTTGAGTCAAATTTGCATTTGCAACATTACCCTATTATGCCCCTAAATGAAAATAAATGCTATCCAAACCTCTCATATGATCTAGATATCTCAGCTGATTACATGAATTCCTTATTTGATATTCCTCAAACTGGTAACAACAATGTAGATGACAGTTTATTTGATAACTGTAGCCAGTACATTAATACTTCAAACATACATGACATTGCAATTAATCACAACTTCACCAACCAATTTCTTGGCATGAGTGTAAACATGAGATCACTTGTAAATACTGCAAACTTCACTAAACTTGAAGCATTAATTTTTTCCTTACCAAGAAAACCAGATATAATAGCCATTACTGAAACGTGGATTACACCACTTAATTCAGGCCCATACAATAATCTTGATAATTATATACTTGTACAAAATCCAAGAAAAAATTTGAAAGGTGGAGGTGTAGCTTTTTATATAAAAAATAATTTGCAATTTACAGTAATTGATGAACTCTCAATTATGAATGAAAAAGTTTTTGAGTCTATTTTTGTGAAAATTGAATTGAAACATGATACTATTACATGTGGGACCATATACAGATCACCAATGACAGACTCCACCTCCAACCAACAATTTATTTCTAATTTAAGTAGTGTGTTAAGCCATCTCAAACCAAATACTAAATGCTTTATATATGGAGATTTTAATTATGACCTTTTACAAGTAGAAAACAAATACACTAGTAAATTTATTGATACAATGTTTGACCACTGTTTTTACTCAATGATAAATAAACCAACACGCGTTACCAGTTCCAGTGCAACAGTTTTAGACCATGTCTGGACAAACATATATTCTTATATCATAAAAGCAAAAATTCTTCTTCACCCCATCTCTGACCACCTGCCTCTGATCACATGTTTTGAAGCATACCAGCATAAAAATATTCACAATTCAAAGATCAGAATCTTCAACCCAGAAAATATTAACAACTTTCACAATACATTAGACTCTACTTTTGACATTGACGTAGTTTTAAGGGAACCAGACCCTAATTTAGCATATGAATTATTCATGAACCATTACTATAAAGTTTTTGATGCATGTTTCCCCCTAACCAATCCGAGGCCAAAAACACACTCTAATAACTGGTTTGATAAAGATCTTCAAGTACTTATGTATGAAAAAGAAAAACTTTTTAAAAAGTATGTAAATAAGAAAACACTGACTGCAAAAGTGAATTATAACAAAGCTAGAAATCTTTACCATCACACAATTCAACAGAAAAAGAAATTGCATTATTCATCTCTTTTTGATAAACTAAAAAATAATTTGAAACAAACCTGGAAAACCCTAAATAAACTACTTGGAAGGAAAAAAAGTAAAATCACCCAATGCCCCTCTCTGATAATAGATGGTAAATTGATTACTGACTCGAATCTATTAGCTAACTATTTCAACGATTATTTTTCTAGTATTGGTGAAAAATTAGTAAACAAACTAGCAACCCCGCAAAAACAATTTAGTGAATTTTTGGGCTCTCCAATATGCAACTCAATGTTCTTGAACCCTACATCGGTAACTGAAATCAAAAAAATTATCTCCAAAATGCAACCCAAAAACAGCACTGGAATAGATGAAATTCCAATATCAGTTGTAAAATCAAGTTCTGATTACATTCTTTTTGGTTTGTGTCATATTTTTAACTTATCTTTATCTCAAGGTCAATTTATCATAGACTTTAAAAAAGCTAAAGTGATTCCTGTACACAAAAAAGGGCAAAAAACAAATGTAAATAACTATCGGCCAATTAGTCTGCTCCCAGTACTGTCTAAGATATTAGAAAAGATTGTATATAATCGACTGTATTCATTTTTGTCACAATCAAACTTTTTCTATGATTTACAATTTGGATTTAGAAAAAATCACTCCACTAGTCATGCCGCTACTGTAATGGTTGAAAATATCACCAAATCTTTTGAAGATAAAGAATATACTCTTGGTGTATTTTTAGATCTCTCCAAAGCTTTTGACACCATTGATCACAGTATACTTTTGGCTAAACTAAATCACTTTGGTGTTAGGGGGGTAGCAAATGAATGGTTCAGAAGCTATTTAAATGGTCGCTTGATGCAAACGGAAGTTAATGGAAAAATTTCAAAATTCAAGCCAATCGAGGTAGGGGTACCACAGGGATCAATTCTTGGCCCCCTTCTATTTTTAATTTACATAAATGATTTTCCTAAATGCTTAACATCAGGCAAAGCCATAATGTTTGCGGATGACACCAATTTATTTTTTAACAGCAGTTCTTATAAAGCATTATATGAGGTTACAAATACTCAATTGAAACATGTCGAGGCCTGGCTTTCTGCAAATAAATTAACACTTAATACTGATAAAACCCTATATGTTGCATTTAGAACTCCAAATAGTCTTCCTCCACCTGCTGCGTTGTCAATTCAATTCAAAAACAAGCATTTAAAACGAGTAAACAGTTGCAAATTTTTGGGTTTAACCATCAATGAACATCTTTCATGGAAGCCCCATATGCAGTGGTTGCTGCAAAAACTCAGATGTAGCTACCATGTGATTAACAAAGTAAAACAGTATCTTGATAAAAGTTCATTGCTAACTTTATATCACTCTCTTATTAATAGCTATGTGCAATATTGTGTAATATCCTGGTGCCATGGTAACGCATCTATGATTCAAAAGTTGCAAAAAGTTTCAACCAAAGCAATTAATTTGATTAATACTAAGCAAAAAAACAGTAACGATTTTCAACAACACAATCTGCTAACAATACAACAGTCTAAACAACTTGAAATTGCCAAATTTATGCACAAATATTTTAATAAATCTCTTCCTCCTGCTTTTTCAAACATCTTTGATTCTAACTTTCTTAGCGAGAAAGCCACTCTTCGTACTCGATCCAAGTCCAAATTGTGCCCTCAATATTGCAGAATAAAACTCACACAACAAACACTGAAATTTAGAGGCCCAATGTTATGGAATAAACTACCTGTAGCACTTAAAGATATTAAATCACTTCCCAGGTTCATCAAATGCTTTAAAGAATATATTATAAATCAGTAGATTAATATTTATTATGCTTTAAGACTGGAAACCTACTTATTTTGATTGCTTAAAGATATACCTAATTGTAAAACGAGCTTGCAAAGTAGAATAAAAAGTAAAAGAATAGGTATTTGCTGTTTTTCTTTCTTTTTCAGAATCTGCCAATCACTCTCGAACTACCAATTAAAAAGAGCTAATGATTGTCTTATACTCCAACTTCAGGCGACAACTGCTCCTCGAAATAATTTCGGATGAAGAAGAAGAATATGGAAAATTCACCTGCGATATAGGTCCATGAAACTTCAATCTGTTCATTAGAATAAATGATTAATTTTTTATTTGAGTAAAAAAGACAGTGACACTTCCAATGGTTTACTTAAATTATCCACAATCACGTGATTAAAATCAGGTCATAAAAATTCAAACGCAATGTTATAGTGCTACTACTTATCTGCAAATTGCATAGTCCTGGGCAGTAAGACTATAACTGCATCCGGCGACAGGGTCCTGCCTAGAGTGTAATGGAGCTAACTCTTTAACTGTCGTTGCTCCCAGGTCACCCTTGGGCAAGCTGTAGTACCTGCTAGCCCCCCTCGTTAGGGTAACAACAGTTTGGCACTGAGAGGAATGTATTTCTTTTAGCTATTGGGATTTTTACATAGGGTAAAATTTTGTTTATTTGGCTGACTGCTTTTTTAGTTTCTTTTTTGTTGTGTTTTTTTTTTTTTTTCTTTATTTCAATTTTTTTGCTTGATGCTTTTGTCAGGTGCGGTGACCATGCCCCTCTCTACAATTATTTTAATTTAATCTTAAAAAATTTGGGTATGTTTAACGTCAATTCGTTTTGTCACCTGCATTCCTTTTTCGCTCGTTGTTTTTATCCTATCGTTGAGTTTTTTGTGTTGAGAAAACAGAAGCGAAATAAATTGCCAACTACTACTACTACTACTACTGTTTTTTCTCTTTTATGATTCTGTAATAGTAATTTCTAGCTTGGGTAAACAATGTTTTTGAGTGGTTTGTTTTGGTTTTCATGTAGTGTTTAAAAAGGTTTTCTTTATTGTCCAGCAATTCCTGAGCTTCTCTATCAAACCAATTCTTGTTTGGTTTGTTTTTAAAACTGACCTTCTTTAATGGAAACGATTTTTCAAAGTCAGTCATATACTGCTTTTTCAGCTGGTTGTATGCATCATCGGGATCAGACTTTTCCAAGATAGGGGTAATGTCAAGTTCAGATACACATTGGGTAAACGAGGCTATTTTTGTGTCACTGAAGGAGCGGTAATACTCAATATTTTTAGTCTGTGATTTCTTGATGGACATGCACATCATTGTTACTAGATGATCAGATATTGAGTAAGTAATTATACAACTCTTTAGTTTTTGTGCATTACAACAGTTAGTCCAAATGTGGTCTAGAAGTGTGCCATTGGTTTGTGTGATTCTAGTTGGCCTATTGATTAATGACCTATATCCATTTTCCAACATCACTTCAATGAAGTTGCCAACATTAGGTTCATCGCAGTCAAGGAGGTTTATGTTGAAGTCTCCAAACAATAAACATTCCCTTTTGCTTATTTTGTGCAGTGTATTTTCTAGAATTGATTGAAACAAGGATTGGGCATTAGCATCTTTACTAGGAGAGTGGTAAATATTTCCACAAGTTATTGTTTTATTTTTGAACATAATATCAACAAAGATTGCTTCAAATACTTTTTCATTCATTATTTCTAGGTCAGTACGACGACAGTAAACCACATCATTTTTGATATAGAAACCTACTCCTCCACCTCGAAATTTTGATCGAGGGTTAGATATGAATATATAATCCTGTAAGTTTGTGTGTGGTCCTGATTGGTTTGGCTTTAGCCAAGTTTCTCTTACAGCAATTAGGCTCGGCTTAAATGCTGGTGATGATAACAATCCTTCAAGTTTTGCCAAATTTTTGTAGTTGTTTAATGATCTTATATTCAGACTAATAGCAGTGAAGTTGTTATCTGAGGAATTATTAATGTCATTCAGTAAATTGGTATGAGCTTTACTACTGGTTACGTATCGATCATTTGTATCAAACAGACAAATTTCATCAACGTCTGTTAAGTCATCACTTTCAGTGCGTGTGATATCATTGAAACCACCAAAACTGCCATCAAATATTTTGTTTAGTTCATAAGCAGATAGCAAGGTAGCGTTAGAATTTGTTTGGTTAGATTTGTACAATTAATCAAATTCAACATCAGAACAAGAAGAAAAGGGAAAAGAAAAATCATTGCACAGGTTACACTTCCAGGTGCCTATCCCATTATTATTTGTTTGACTGTTCTTACCAGTGCATTTAACATGAATTATCTGTAAACATTGTGAGCAGATTAATGATTTTTGGTTTTTTCGAACTGTTTTCAAACAATTGCAACATGTTTTATCAGTTTGTTTTGGCATAAGATAGTTCAAAACTCAGAGCAAAATAAGTTCTGTAAAGAAAAGAGCTTGCTGAAGAAACTGTACAGTTGGCTAGTAGACCAGGCTATGATTATGTAACAACTACTTAGTTTGGCTAATTTGCATTTATCAGTTGCGAAAATTACGTAAATATTTCCGGCATATTCGCTAGTTACACAGAAGCAGCATGATGATGAGCAATGCATAACAATACAACACTGATGATATGAAATGAATACAGGATTTAGTACTAATATCTAGAAACTATTTATATCTCATCATTAACAATAGCATCAATATCACCAAAGTCTTCAATTACTAACCTTTTGTTGTCCTGGATGCAGTATACATTACCATTGGTCGTCCACACATTGAAAAATCCAAATGCTTTCCTGGCCTCCACCACAAGTTGTAGTCGACGTTTCGTGAGGGACTCTGTGATCGACAGCTTTTCCAGACTTCCATCAGATTTCAACCTCCGCTTGTTGTTGTACACCAGGTCCCGTACTAATCTCCTCACGAATTTGATGATGATAGGTATCACTCCCTTTTTCCTGGAAGGAAGTACATGACATGTATCAATATCATGAGATTTGATCTTATAATCAAGTGTTAGCCTAGCATTTAATTTTCCAGTTACATATTTTTCAAAATCGACGTAACTCCCCTGCATTGGAATGTTCTTGCATCCATGGAGGATCAGGCAGTTGCGTCGGCCGTACTGTTCCAGGTCATCAATTCTCATCTCATTCTCTCTTGTCGCTCGTGCCACCTCCTTCACGATCTTCTCCAACCTGTTGATAGCCTCTTCCATATTCTTGAGCTGCTGACCTTGGGTGTCGTTTGCAGTATTACCATCACCTGCAACAAAAGACAAACTGGCAGAACCAGCAGTTTGGGGTTGCAGGTACTGTTCAGCATACCTTTGTTGAGTGGACTTGATAGTCTGGATTTCCTCCATCACACTCTCCAGGGTATACTTACTTCCGACCACAGCCATGACAGATATCCAATACTTTACAAAATCAAGATATTCTAAAATTAGCCTATAGGAATATTAGCCTAGTACTACTACCAACTTAGCATAAAACTCAGCAGATCATCTGAAATCTTATTCAAATAGACCTCTCAACTGCAGCAGAGGTTGGCTGGGCTTTTTGCAATAGTGCGTAGCTTGTTGGGTCAATTGTCAAGTTGGTACAGCTTATTATTGTTTCTAAATCAGAGTTGGATACATGTAGTCGTTTTTTAATGTAATTTTTAATTGCGCATGGATCATCGTCGAATTGCATATTCTTCAGTAGTCCATATGCTTCGGTTATCGTGCAGGCACTTCCTTCTAAGAACTCTACGTTGGCTGCTAGAGTCCGGTATTGATTTATTTTAATCAAGTCCGGCACCACATCTTCCACACTGATAGTGTCTTTTGCTCTGCTGACTAAGAGGCCTGCACTTGTCCAATTGTTGACAATGGTACGAACAGCTGGAAGGTTCTCACTGTAATATAAGGCAGCTCTAAGCCAAGTTGCCCATCTTTTAATTACAGGGTCAGGAGGAGATGGCAGACCAGCATCATGAAAATCTTTCTTGCGATTTTTGTTTTTGATTGTTGCTGCCTTGATCGTTGCTATTATTTCATCAATATTTTTTAAATGAGCACGCACACGCATAGCGCAGTTATGTAGTAAGTGCGCAACGCAGGTGACATGCATCAAAGAAGGGTATAATTCCTTTAATGTCTTTCCAGCGAAAGACATGTACCGAGCAGCATCAGTCAAGAACAATGAAAAATTCTCGCGTTTTATTTCAAGTTGTCGCAATATGTCATCCACAGTGTGCAGAATAATATTGCTATTAACATTGCTACCGCTGTCAAGTGGATGGCAATCAACGAGGAATGTCCCGCACAAATCAACAGCCGTCTCAACGTGGTGGTGCGGTCCCCGACCCCGTTTGGGTTGGGTCGAAATGGCTGTTGGCCTTCCCGAGGGTCCCAGTTACCCCAGGCACTCCCCTTTATTTTTTCGCTGTGCTGCCCCCTGAACGACCGCAGAAGGGCAGCACACAGCATCTACAAAATCGGTCGCCTGTTTTCACTGTTTCTTTTCTCCTGCCCTTCTCTTGCCCTTCTTCGTCTCCTCATTCTCCTCATTCTCCTAATGAGCGGTAACGTTCATCCTAACCCTGGCCCCATCTTTCCTTGCTCTGTGTGCGCTGGAAATGTGACCTGGCGGGGCAAGTCAGTGCAATGCTGCACCTGCTCCAAATGGGTCCATCTAAGGTGCTCAAAACTTTCCCTGTCCAATTTCAGAGCTCTAGGCAGCTCTCACTCTTGGAACTGCTTCCCCTGCCGTAACACTGTGACTCCCTCTTCGGACTCCTCCGACATGTACACCTCCACTGTACAATCTGGCCCCCACTCTACTGATGCTGCACTCACGCGTCACCCTCGTCTCCAAACCTCTTATCCTCCTTCTGCCCATTCTATATCCCCTTCCGCTGCCTCTTCACCATCGTCCCTTGCTCCTGGCTGTCCTTCTACGCCTCCTGTATCCTCTACTCCCCCTGACTCTCTGAGGGTTCTTCAATGGAATTCTGGAGATATTTGAGCCAGGAGCAGTGAACTACTTCACTTTTTTTCGTCTCATCCTGTTGACCTTGTCTGTATTCAGGAATCCAATCTTAACTCATCTTCCTCTTTCCGGATTCCTGGATTCTCTGCGTTCTGATCGCACCCACTCCCGGTCTGGCATTCTCTCTCCTGATGCCACGCACGCCAGCGGTGGCGTTGTCATTTTTGTCTGGCAGGGCCTATCCTTTTCTGAACTTTCTACCTCCTCTCTTTCTTTGATCGATCCCTACTCTGATTATGTAAGGGTCAACATCTCTCTTAACAACTCCTCCTCGGTGTCATTTCTTAATGTGTATGCCCCCCCTATTCGCTCCTCCCCAACGGATGGCAGAACCGATTCCTTCTCTCCCTTCATTCTTCCCTCCTCCAGAAATCTCTTCACTCTGGGGTACTTCAATTGCCATCACCCCGTCTGGGACTCAAAAAGTACTTCCGATCCCCGCGGGGAGAAAGTATTCGACTGGGTCATTTCTTCTGACCTCCTCCCCCTCAATGACCCTGACACACCCATCCTTCTATATCGCTCCTCTCCTGACATCTTCTTTGCTCTCTCCTCCCTTGCTTTTTCTTGCTCCTCGGAGGTGCTTCAGGACCTGAGTTCTGACCGTCTACCAATTCTTCTATCTATCCCTCTCTCTCCGGTTTATCGCCTCAACGAGCGTCCCCTTTCCTTCAATTTTCAGAAAGCTCGCTGGGATGGCTTTGCCTCTTATTTTGACTCTCACTGTCCTTCAGCAGAGGAATACTCGTTTCCTTCTCTTTCCTCTGCTGCTGCTCTCTTTACCTCTCTGGCACTAAAAGTGGCCAAATCTTCCATTCCTTTCGGCCGCATCAAACGCCATCCTAAACCCTGGTGGTCTGCTGAGGTGGAAGAAGCGGTTGGTGAAAGACGCAAGGCTTTTGCTGTCGCTCACAGAAGTGATGAAGATCGCCAGGCTTACATCTCCGCTTCTCGACGCGCCTCGTCAGTCATTGCCAAGGCCAAGGCTGAGGCATGGCAGACGACTTGCTCTTCTCTTTCACTCAAATCAAACCCTAAATCTGTACACTCTCTACTTCGCTCTATCGCTGGCGCTCCTTCCTCGTCTTCATCCTCTCCTAACTTTCCCAACTGTTCTTCTCCCAGGGAATCGGCTTCGGTCTACGCCGCTTAGCTGAGATCGCACTTTTCCGTTTCTCAGCCAAAGATCCTGCGTAGCAGAGCCAGAGGCTACCTCTCTGAGCTCCGCCGTGCCACGTGCCCTGAGGAATCCCACTCGTTCTTTTGCTCTCCATTCTCTCCCGCTGAACTTCTTGCGGCTGCCTCCAACCTTTTCTTCTCCACTGCCACAGGCCCAGACAAAGTTGCCTATGCTATGCTAAAGCATCTTCCTCGCTCTGGCATGGATTTTCTTCTTCACATCTTCAATCTCTTTTGGTCTTCGCATTTTTCCTTCCATCTGGAAGACATCTTCTGTTATTCCCATCCACAAGATGGGAAAACCTCTTGATTCTCCTGCTTCCTTCCGGCCTATCTCTCTCACCTCCTGCATCTCAAAGCTGTTTGAACGCATCATTCTATCTCGTCTACTCTTCTTTCTGTAATCTAATTCCATTTTCTCTCCCCGCCAGGCCGGTTTTTACCCTGGATGATCTACTCTAGATCAAATTCTGTTCCTTTCTCAGTCCATTTCGAATGGGTTTAACAAACCCAGGCCGGGATCTCGGACGATTCTGTCTACTATTGATATCTTTAAAGCTTTTGACTCTGTCTGGCATCCCGCCCTTTTCCACAAACTCATTTCGGCTGGCCTCCCTCCTTGCTTTGCTCGATGGACTCAACCTTTCCTTTCTGATAGGCGCGCTTGTGTGGTTTTTCAAAATCACAAAAGTCGTTCCTTTCGAGTCCGTCGAGGTGTTCCGCAAGGATCCGTTCTTGGCCCTATACTTTTCTCCTTATTTATTAATGATCTTCCGGTCTCTCTGCCTTCTTCCGTCAGCAGCTCTCTTTACGCTGACGACCTGGCCATTTGGTTCTCCTCCCCTCGGTCCCTACTGCGGTGGAGGCCACACAAGGAGCTCTGTTTCGATTGGAGCGCTGGTCTGAGTACTGGTGTCTTTCTCTCAATCCGAGCAAATGTGAGGCGTCCTTCTTCTCAGTGGATCCTTACCAAGCTAATCTCCAGCTTAGCCTCCTCTTACTCGGCTCCCGCCTCCGTTTCAATCCAACTCCAACTTTTCTCGGGGTCACCTTCGACCGCACTCTTTCCTTTTCTAAGCATGTATCTTCGCTGAAGGCCAAGTTCTTCCCACGTCTCAAGGCCTTACGCTGTATCTTTGCTTCCTCATGGGGCCCCTCTAAGGAGTCCCTCTGTGTTCTGTATAAAGCTTTTCTTCAGCCCCTTCTCACTTACGCTTCACCCGGATGGTTTCCTTTCCTAAGCGTTACCAATATTACCAAATTGGAACACCTCCACCGAGCGGCCAGTCGCGCCATCACCGGCTGCCTCTCGTCGTCCCCTATCCCTCTACTACTCACCGAGGCCTCTTTACCTCCCCTACGAGTCACCCTGACTCATTTTACTCTTTTATCTTATTAGCGGGCTCTTTGTCTCCCAACCTTCTTTCCTATTTCAGGTTTGGCCAGACTTGGAGTGAAACCAAGACTCTGCAGATCGTCCTGGAGAGCTTTTGCGTCCACTCACCCGCTCATGCTTCCTTCTACTTGTTCTAGGGAAGCTCTTCTTGCCTGCCCTCCCTCACCTCCTTGGAGCCTGCCCTCGTTCACCGTGGAGTCTACCTTTTCCTCTCTATGCTCTCGCTCTGATCCCCTCACTCTCGCCAAGGTGCGGCTCCCGCCCATCTTGACTCTCTCCCCCCTCATGATCTGATACTCTGGACAGATGGCTCTGTTCCTTTTCCTTTTGGCAAGGGCGGCTCCGGCGTTCTTGCCAACTGCTCTCTCTGTGGCACTGAGGCCACTCTTTCCTTTTCGGCAGGCCCAGTATGTTCCAGTTTTTCCGCTGAAGCCTGCGCCATTCTGCACGCTCTTTACTGGTCTCGGCAACACAATAATGTCTGCCATTTCTCTTCTCTTCTCCTCCTGTCTGACCCTCGTTCTGTCCTCGCCACCCTGTCCTCTCCTCCATCTTTCCTCTTATCCCAAACTTTGTGGCAGATCTGGCAGGAACTGTCCTCTCTCTCCTTCTGTTCTATCAGGCTACAATGGGTCCCCGGACACTCGTTTCTCCCGGGGAACGACGCGGCTGATGAGCTTGCCAGACGGGGAGCGCTGCTTACGCCTTCCGCAATCCCTTGTAGTCTCTCTCCTCTTACCTATCGTATCCACTCTCGTCTTTTCTAGGACTGGAGGTGTACTGTCTCTTCGAAGTATTTGGCACACAGGTTCACTGAGGAACTTGTGCTCCCTCGTCATGCTCGCTGTGTCCTCTCTCGTCTTCGCTGCAATGGACACAGCGTTCTTTTAGGTTCTTATCTCTCTAGGATTGGCAGAATCGAGAATTCTTCATGCAGCGCCTGCGGACACTCGTCCCAGAACACTTCTCATCTCATTCTGCACTGTTCAGCTACAAACTCTTTGCGCCGCTCACTCTTTGGCGACTCTCTGTCTCTTTACGACCTCTGGTCCAGACCCTGGGGAGTTGCCCGGCTTCTGGGGCTCCATGGTCTTCCGCCATGCCCCCATCCCTCGGAAGGGGTCGGGTAACCAACAACAACAACAGGAATGTCTGATTTGGGGCATCTAAGCTGCCCACAAGCACACTAGTATACTTTTGTTTAGCAATCTCTGTTTCATCCACAATTAAAAAAATGTTTTTGTCACGAAGTAATTCTTGAATTTGTTCTTCTTTTTGGGATGCTAATTTAGCAACACATGCCCAGGCTGCAGTCTCCGAAGGCAATACTTTTCCCATTGTAGCAAACAGATACTTTAAAGAAGGATGGTTCAGTTTATAAAGTGGGATATCTGCAGCTAAGAATAAAGAGACAAGCTCTTCCTTGAAGTTTACTTGATGGAGTTGTAAAAAGGTTTGCTTACTTTGGGATTTGCTCTTCGTCTCCAATTTTCTTTGGTGTTGCTTACTTTTTCGGTGGCTTTCCACCAAAAACTTTTTGTCGCATTTGACTAACACGTAGCAAAGGTTGCATCGCAAGTCGCGGGCAGGAGTTGCCGAAAACTCATCCGGATATTCCTGGCAAATTTGCTTAACTTTCGCTGTAGAAGATTTGGCTTGTTTAGGTATTCTTTGCTTAGCAAGCTACGACTTAAAAAAACCACGTGTAAAGAGCGCAAAGGTTTTATAGGAATAGATTAATTGTCTAACAATTATGTGTTTATGCATCAACAATGACGATTTGATGCATAATAAGTGCTATTTCCTTCTCAATTACCGCACGCATTTTTACCATTGCAACTATTTGAGAAGTTTAAAATCAAATAAAACTGTGCATAAAATTTTAATAGCAGCTCAAAAATTCAAAAAAATATAAATTTGTTCGTTTTTGTAAGGAAATTTTTGATGAAGACCATTTTGACAAGTTTTGACTTAATGCAAAATTTTGACTTTATTTTGACTTATAAAATCTAGCAAAACAGACTCCTGAACACCTGAAACGAACGTTAGTACACGTTTGATCATGTAACAAGGTCCTGAAAAGATTTTGACTTTATTGACTTTAGCGGGCCCTAGTTATTACAAGTTCCTTCACTACTTACAACTACTTTTACAACAGTTAACTTAATGCTTCTCAGATCTAAACCGTATGACCACATATTACAGCTCTCAACAATAACCTGTCGTCACAACCACAAATTACACCGTATAGCGTTGATTTTCCCTTTCTGTCCTCAACTAACTCTGACTTTGAGTTAATTTTAACTCTAATCATCATTACGGACTTTCTGTCCGTCCTCAAAACACGTATTGACTCCGATCTTTTTGGATAGTGAAGTGCGAAATTTCTGTCGTATATATAGCATGTACATGTAAAGCGAGCAAAATTGAACTGCACCAATCAAAAGCCGCCTTAATGTGGTGGTGCGGTCCCTGACCCGTTTGGGTTGGGTCAAAATGACTGTTGGTTTTCCCGAGGGTCCCAGTTACCCCGGGCACTCCCCTCACATAAACCATTTTTTCGTAGTGTAGCCCCCTGAACGACCGCAGAAGGATAGCACGCAGCCTCTTTAAAATTGGCCTGTCTTTTCTCTACTCCTGCCTTTATCTTGCCCGTCTTCTCATTCTTCTCCTTCTCCTGATGAGCGGCAACGTTTATCCTAACCCTTGCCCTGTATTTCCCTATTTAGTGCGCGCTGGAAATGTGACCTGGCGGGGTAGGTCAGTGCAATGCTGCACATGCGCTAATTAAGTTCATTTAAAGTGCTCACTACTCTCCTTTTCTAGATTCAGAACTCTTGGCAGCTCTCACTCCTGGAGCTGCCCTCCTTGCTTTTTTTGGAGATTCTACACCTACCAGCACTGTGACTTCCTCGTCGGACTCCTCCAGCTGGTATACCTTCACTGCTCAATCTGGCCCACTTCTGCTAATGCAGCACTCGCACCCCACCCTCACCTTCAAACCTTTTATCCTTTTTTCGCCCACTTTGTATCTTCTCCCTCTGCACCCTCACCACTGCCTCATGCTTTTGGCTGTTTCTCTTTACCTCTTGCTTTCTGTTCCCCTCCCTAACTCTCTCAGGTTTCTTCAATGGAATGCTGGGGATCTCCAAGCCAGGAGCACTAAACTACTATACTTTATTTCGTCTCATCTCGTTGACCTTATTTATATCCAGGAATCTAACCTCAATTTGTCTTCCTCTTTCCGGATCCCTAAAAACTCTGCTCTGCGATCTGATCTCACCCACTCCTAATCTGGTATTTTTTCTACTGATGTCGCAGACGCTAGCGGCGGCGTCATCATTTTCGTCAAGCAGGGCTCATCCGTCTCTGAGCTTTCTATCTCCTCTTTTTCTTTACTTGGCCCCTACTTTATTTATGTAGAGGTCAACATTTCTCTAAACGACTCCTCCTCGCTCTCATTTCTTAAAGCTTATGCTCCCCCTATTCGTTCTTCTACGAAGGATAGCAGAACCAATTTCTTTTCTCCCTCCATTCTTCCCTCCTATGAGGAAGCGGAAGCGGTAGATTTTTCGCGCTTCCGCTTCAACAGAAAAAGGACCGCTTCCACCGCTTCCGCTTCCACATCCCTGGGTATACCCCTCTCTGTAGGAAGGCGATAGCTACCGGTACAATAAAGACAGGCAAATCGAAGAAACAATATTTTTGTATAACTTTATGGCACATATTTATGGAATCACACCAAAATATTCACAATTAAAGCTTGAAGTTGTAAAAAAGGCTAAGTATAGACATCATCAGCCATAAATTGACGTTTAACTGATTTTCTAGAATGGGAGGTTCTAGCATCATTGCGCTTGATAGACCAACAGCAGTCTGCCAGCATGGTGGCATCCCAACAACCTTGATAGCGAACTTCCATGTCGCTGATATCTTAATGAAAGCGTTCCCCTTGCTCGTCGCTCACATCACCTGGATTTTCTGGAAAACAGGCAAGATGGCTGTGCAAAAAATTAACTTGATGCTCAGATTTGCACCCAGTTGATAGAGACTTGTGAGTAATGTTTCAAAAAAATTCTTTGTAGCTAGGCGCCTTTGTTATTCCCAAGAAGAATTTTACTACATTCGTAAACGCCATACAGGCACTAAATTCTGCAGGATTCATAAAATTACAGAAATTTGCCTCATTCATTAACTTTCGAATCTGGGGTCCATCAAAAATTCCAGCTTTTAATTTCTCTATGGTTAGGCCTGGAAATTTCATGCAGATATTTTTGAAACAGTCGCCATCTTTCTCAAGAGCCTTCACAAATTGTTTCTTGATGCCAAGCTTTATGTGAAGAGGAGGAAACACAATTTTGGAACGCTTCACCAAAGGAGGAGCCAGAACATTGAGAGCCAGGAATCAGCTCACTGCGCACAGGCCAATCTTTTTTCATCCAGTGCTCTGTTCTTGCCTTGCTGTCCCACAAACACAAGAAGCAAGGAAATTTTGTGTAGCCACCTTGTAGTCCGAGGAGAAACCCAACGATTTTCAAATCGACACATAAGATCCATTGGTGCTGTTTGTATGAAATTTTTTCCAAAACAAATTTAATTTTATCATATTTTTCTTTGAGGGTCGTTGAATGGCCTAGAGGAACTGATCCATATAAGTTGCCATTGTGAAGAAGAACATATTTTAAACTTCTTTGGAACTGTCTATAAAAAGGCGCCAATCTTGAGGATTATGCAGTTGGACACCAAGCTGCCGCAGTAGGCAGGCGACGTCGTTGCAATATACTATGTCGTTTTCCTAAGTGAAATATGGCAAGAATTCAATATGGCATTTTCTATAGAAGGTGATGAGAGTTCCAGGATAAAGTAGATTTTTTTCTTTGAGTCTTGAAGCTAGATGTTCAGAAGATTCTTTGGAAAGGTTGAGATCTCAAGTCAGATCATTAAGTTCTCCTTGAGAAAAGAACTGTGGTAGTGAAGAAGGAGGAAAACCGACATCTGAAACCGTGTCTTCACTACTGTCAGTGGACAAAACGGAAGCTTGGTCTTCTTTAGAATCAGGCAATTCCAATTTGGGCGAGCCTTTTAACACTGGAAAGGAATTTCATTGCAGTGTGAAAATGGCCTAATTGCAGACCCGAGGTTTGGATAATCCAACGGATTCTTCTTCCTGTTGATTCCCTTGGTGTTGACTGCACAGGAGGTAGCAGTCATAAAAATGGTTTTTCGATTATTTTTTGCCATATTTATCCTCCATTCACGAGAAAGTTAATCGTATCGCTATGTTTTTGGACGGTATGTCCGCACTCGCTTGGGAGTTGCTTTTTCTGAGGTGTCTGGGGCACCTGTCTTCCACATAAAGGTGGGGCGTCCCGTTTAGTACCTTGCCCAAGAACACAATAAGCGAACTTGCCGGCTTGTTCTCCACAACCTCCCATAAATGCCGAGCGCCAAGCAGGGAAGCTATAGATACCATTTTTTAATGTCTTATGGTATGACTCGACAATTTCTAAGTCTACCGACTGTGCATCGGACGCTCAAACCACTATGCCATCGCGCCGGTTCACGCCAGACCATTGAAATATCACAGCAGAGTGACTTTCTATTCTTTTTTTTGTCCACTGTCGAAGATGCTCAACAGATGGCTTGCATACAATATGATGGGATGCCCACGGCTTATTTTGATCACCCAGCATGACTTTGAAGTAAGCAAGATAAGCACACTTCACAAATTTACTGATCCCTTTCCTGTTGGATTGCAACGTATATTCTCCCCAAATATAGCAAAACGCATTTGGATTGTTTAAACAACGTTGCCTAGGACAGGATGTAGCCATGCTTAATTTTTGCTCCAAAAACCTGCAATGCAAGTAAAATATAAACTTAGCAGCTTATTTATTTCCTTTCTGACTTATAAATGAATTCCTAACACTAAAAAAATAAACCTCACTTTGACCCAGAAATCAACAAAAATATGGGACAATCGGTAGGCCTACCTATCAATCAATCAATCAATCAAGCAATTTTATTTTTGCCCAAATCAGCATACATAGAAAATAAATTTGACGTCAGTGGAGAAAAAAAGGAGACGATGGCAAAACGATATACGTTAATACACGCACATGAAAAGAATTTAGATTAAATGTGAAGATAGTGGCATGGCCATCGCACCTGTAAAATAGCAGATAAATAAAACACACACGAAGAAAATCATATACAGTATGTACAAAGTGTCGCTAGATACAATAGAATTCAAAAACTATCATGTTGTAACCCTAGCAGGGGAGGTTATGAGGTGCTACACCTTGCCCAAGGGTGACCTGGGAGCAACGACAGCTAAGAGACAGCTCCTTTACGTCTTAAGGCACATAAACCCTGTCGCCGGGTTGTAGTTTTAAGTCATACACCTAGGACTAGATTAAACACATAGCTATTATAAGATAGAAGTTACTTTGGGGTTAGTAGTACCGGTATGGTATTGCCAGCTGCATTGTTCGCGTAAAATTTGATCAGCTCTATTAATAATAATAATAATAATAATAAAGACGAAAATAACTTATCATCCTAAACTGATATGCAATGATAAAGTTTCAGTAGTTCAATGGTCTTTATGAATTGATCGTTCATGGTTAACCTACTACTCAGTGTTCACCTCTTACCAACTGCATACCTCCTATTATAGCAAATTTGACTTTTACTTTAAGGTTTATGATGTCATAATCATTTACATACATCACAATATCGACCTACCGTTGTAATTATGACGCTACAATGTATGTAGAAACACGCCTAATTTTAAGGTAAAAAAGGTATAAAATAGCAAATTTCTAAAAAACTTGACCTAATGAGAGAAAATTAGTATAATTTTCGGAATCAGCACCCCCAAATTAGTCCAAATTAGCTTAAAAACCTTGGGCACCAAAAAATGTGTTGGCCAGTGTTATCGGTTAACAAAATGCTCTAAATCAGAGATCGGGAAACTTGGGCAAATTACTACTCGTGGGGTAAACTATAAATCAAAATCTTTAGTTATCTTGATTTTCATGAGTTAGTTTTATTTGCAAAGACATTCTTTTCAATAAATTTCAATTCAACTAGTTGTGAGACCTGATAGAAATCTTTTTATTAAAGTTTTTCAAACTTTTATACCCCTCAATTCGGTTTTGGTGCTTAAATAGCTGTGGGGTAACTTCAGTATTTTTAAATAAATATAGGGTGGCCTAATATTTAAAAGAGTTCCTCGACCCCTGCTCCAAATAGACGACAATTTAATTATTGTTAAAAATAAGTAGTCTTGCAGTTTACAAGAGTAAATTCTAGACTTGTGAAATGGGCCCAATAGTTTTTTAATGTACAATGCCCTCTTAGGCAAAGCGTAATCCCTTCAAACCCTAAAAAATACTTTGCAAGTCACAAAATAACTTTTAAAAATTTTTGCTTGGCGTTTGATTACTCTCGCGGTGAAATTATAATTGATTTAACGTCATTGGTAGCTTGAGCCCCATCAAATTTTTGGGTCGCCAACAGACAATTTTCGATCGAATCAATTTAAGGCTGCGTTCGCACGTAGCGGTTTTTGAAACCAGGAAACTTTTCACCGATATTTAGAGCATGTTTTGAGACGAAGTTTCGCTGCTTGATACTGAGTGCAAACAGAGCGACGCTCACTTCGCGACGATGGTGTTAACTTTGTTAAAGTGTTGCAACTTTACAACCAATCACCGTAACCTGGCCAAGTCCACGTGCACAGGATGTAAGAGCGTGATAAATGATACGGCTTCGCAGAGGTTGACAGACCATCCACTACAGTGGACCCAGTATTAGGTCCCACAAGTGTGACGGTCTAAGCTATGCTTTATTAAAAGCCTCTAGCTTCTTATTGGTCACCAACTTCACTGAAGAGACCTGATAGGTCGAAGCAGTGTCACTGTCTGCAGTTTGCTAAGTGCATCGCTAGCCTCTTGCATTACTATACATACATAAAATAGATTCGGCAAAATTGATTCGGCAAGTTTGCACCCTAGGCAAACTTCAATTGTTCCAGTCCATTGCATCACATTTCACTTCAACAAGTAAATCAAAATTATGAATTTTTCCTGTATCTGTAACCTGAATCACTGTTCACAAATTACTGCAGTAGATAACAGTCAAAAATAAAATGATAGTCAAAATTTACACATTATTGGTACGTTGATAAAGCTTATGTTAAAATCTCCTTTTCTGTGCTGTTTGCTTTGCAAATTTTATTATCAATTTCACTTTGTCGAGGGTGAAAACGCAACCAGGTTTCACAGGTATCGTAGCTAAGCCATCAAGCATATCCTGAAGCATTGTGAAGCGCACAAACGTTTTGACATGTTTCAGCTTAAAAAGCTTCGCTCGGCGCTTGCCACGGATACTGGACGGGCCAGTAAAACTCGAGTAGAATTGAAGCATTCGACACATTGTTTAAAAGTTTTGCCGCACTAGAAACGACAGCACATCTTGAGATGCCATTGCTTTTGGAAGTCTTCGAGCTATTGTTTTTAGTTCATTGCTAAAGTCATTGTCATTTATTTCTCTGTTTTCTCCATGAGTCAAAGATTGTTTTCATATGTAGCAAAAATTCAAATCTCTAGTGACAACTTTTCTGTTAAACTGTAAATGTCATACGAGAAACCGAAGAGCAAGGTGCTCTGCTGAAGTTGTAGCCTACAATCCTTTTTTCAATTTATTTTATAGTCGTGTCTTAAGCAGCAAGGAAGTAAATATCCACTCTAAATTTTTGCATTGGATCAGTTAAAGTCTCTTTTACTGTGTCATCTTTCTTTTCGTTGCTCTTCCGTCTTCTTTTTTCTCCCGACTAGTTCTTGTTCAAATGACAAGGGAATTCCCAGTTCAGGCAACTTCAATGTCATCAACTAAACTGTGTTCAAAGCCTTCATCGGACCTGCATCTCTTAAGGAAACTCTTTGAAGCCAGGAATTTTATATTTATTGCGTTCAAAATCAACATCATTGGTGATTGCAACTGCAAGTCCATAAGTTTCAGCACGGTAATTATTTCCAGACGAGCTCACCAGTCTTTTATCTTACAAGATTTCCATTAGAGCATCATACACATAAGCAAAATAGTACTTCAATGGTTTCAAAGCATCATGGCGACTTTCCCATCTTGTATTGCTTAAAGCCTTGGCAGTTATACCCAGGGCCGGATTAAGCAATGGGCAAACTGGGCGATTGCCCCGGGCCCCGCGCTTTTACTAATTTTTAGCGCTATTAACTCTTGAATTAAATTGAAATATTTAAATAAATTTACGGCCTTATAACCAACATTACCAGCAAACTTGAACTGAAAAATCAAAATATTTACATACCGTTACAGTTATTACCTTTTCGAAAAAAAATCTTAAAACATACTTTCAATGACAAAGTAACTGTGACGTCACAATGGAGACTGGTATGATAGCATTCAAACTAGCATTCAAGCTGCGAACAATTGTCAAACGTTAGAGCAGTTATAAGAAATCTTAGGCCTTCTGGCCTATATCTTGCAGCGTGCAATCAAATATAAGTCTGAGGAAATTTACAAGTGATTTCATTTCAAAAATGTTAAATAAATAGGTAGGACACTAAGAGTTGCTAGAAACTTAATATCCAATAGCGATAAAGTATAACTAGTAGGATATTAGAAAATTTGACTGATAAATTTGAGATATCGGATCCTCGCATTTAGGTCAAAATTAGCCAAATTTTCCGAATTACAGAAACTTACCGGTACTCATACTCATAGCAATACTTTTAGCTAAATTGAAGAGATTAAGATGGTTGAGTTTCCGTGACCACTGCAGAGTGTTTCATAGATTAAGTGCTCATGACTGGAAGAATTCGTGACTTAGGCCGAAAATATGACAGTGGAAGTCAAAAACGTGAAAGAAACGAGAAAAGAGAGACAAAATCAAAAAAAGTTGAAAGCAAGTGTAAAAAAATAAGTCAGTTCTTTCCTAAGGCATATGATCAGTTAGCAGATCCTCCATCAATTCAATGTTTGAGTAATGATAGTCAAGCTGTAGAAGCTATGAATCTTGAGAGTACAGCAGAGCAAACTTTTGACACTGCTTTAGATACTGAATCTGAAAACAAAAGTGTGAATGATGTAAATGAAAGTATGCAAACATCTACCAATGTAACTGAAAACAATAGCGATGATCCAGCTTTGTGGAAAAATATTCATGATGATTTCCGCCTATATATCCTTTAAACGGACTAAACCAGAAGCAAATATCAGTTTTACTAATTCCATAAGAACATAAGATGATGGCATTAACCGTTGTCTTAAAAAAGAATATTTCTCCAGAGTTTAAGCAAATGGAGAAACCATCAAACGTAACTGGATGCTGTACTCAGAAACCACTGGAAGGGCATATTTTTCTGTCTGTAAGCTATTTGCTGATCATGAAACACATTTTGCCAGTGGATTTAATGACTGAAAGCATTATAATCGGCTGCATGAACATGAAAACAGCGAGTCACACAGGAATGATAGTCTATCTGCTGCTTCTTTCCAGACTAAGAATGCACGAGTGGATCTTAGCTTCTTGGTGCAGATTGAAAAAGTGTACTGAAGAGCAGTGTTTGCTTTGCTTTATTTGCCATATTTATCCTCCATTCACGAGAAAGCGAATTGTACCGCTATACTTTGGACGGGAAGTCCGCACTCGCTTGGGAGTTGCCTTTTTCGAGGTTTATGGGCCACCTGTCTTCCACATAAAGGTGGGGCGTCCCGTTAAGTGCCTTGCCCAAGGACACAACAAGCGAACTTGCCGGCTTGTTCTCCACAACCTTCCTTAAATGCCGAGCGCCAAGCAGGAAGCTGCGGATGCCATTTTTTAAAGTCTTTTGGTATGACTCGACAAGGGGAATGAACCCCAAGTCTACCGACTGCGAAGCGGGCGCTCTAACCACTACGCCATCGCATCGCGTCGGTCACTACGCCATCGTGTTAAAATGAATTGTCGCCGTCGTCAAGTTCCTGTGCGAAAGAAGTTTGCCGTTGCGGGAGAAAATGAAGTACCGGTATTTGGATCTCCTCAAAACGGAGATTTTCTGGGACTACCTGAATTGTTAGCGCAATTTGACGATTTTCTCGCCAATCACATTCGCCGATTTGGTAATTCTGGTAGAGGTGTGCCTTCCTATCTTTCTTCTACTACATGCAACCAATTTGTGCAACTTACGGCAAAGGAAGTTACAACCAAAAATGCAAATGAGGTTAAGAAAGCCAAATGTTGTAGTATAACTGTTGATTCTACTCTTGATGTGACCCATGTAGACCAGTTGACTTTTATCATCAGGTATGTGCAGAACGACGGCACTATCGTGGAAAGGTTTATGAAGTTTATAGATAGCAACGGACAACATGATGCTGAGTCAATAACTAACCATATTCTACGTACTCTTACGGAATACGACATTAATTTGGATAATTGTCGTGGTCAAAGTAACGATATTGCGAGCAATTCATCAGGAAAATATGCTGGAGTGCAAGCCAGACTCAAAGCATTAAATCCACTAATTCATTATGTTCCTTGTTCCGCACATTCATTAAATTTAATTGGATCGTGGGCTGCAGAAAGCTGTATTAATAGCCTACTGTTTCATTTTTTGACTTTCAGAATTTTTATAAATTTTTCTCTGCATCAACAAAATGTTAGGCTAAAATGAAATCAGCCATCAAAGGAAAAACAGTGAAATCTTCATCCAACTAAACATAGCGCTCATCCCCAAAGAGAAAGTCAGAAATCTTTACCTTGATTTTATAACAATTAACTTTGTAATAAATGATTTTAACTCAAGAAAAATACCACAATTAAAAACGAAACAATGAAGGAATTTTTATTAAAAAAATATATATTTTAAACAAGTATCAAAACTGGCAAAAACCTAGACCTGCGCCCTAGTTCACCTAATGGACGCGCCTGCCCTGAAGGCCGTAGATAAATATGAAAAGAAGGTGGTAGAGTTTAAATCAAGTTGATCGATGGTGGGTTAAAGAAGTTCGGGGTCTGATGCAAGAATTTATAAGTGACCCAAAGTTCTTGGAAAAGACCTTTGTTTGAAGATTACCTCGTCGAAAGACTAACATAGCTAGTCTTTATTTCAAATTGGGGTGATGGCCAATTTTTCTGAAGATCAAAGATTGTATCATCAAAAATTCTGAAAATATCTGCAAAGGAGGCCCTCACTTTTCAAAAACAGGATCCCTGAAAAGGGAAGGCCCGAGGCAACTGCCTCACCCCAAATCCACCACTGCAGTTGACTGCCCTTTTGCGATTGTGTGGAGGACATCACCACGAAGCAATGTGCGACTCGATTCAACGGGATTGAAAACTCAGCCACTACTTTAAGGCGACTGTTTGTGGATTGGAGCAGAAGATGTAAACAACAGAATGTTGCAATTGCTTCGGTTAGAGCAGAAGGGTGATCACAGATCTATATTGAAGTTATTGTTTCCTCAATTTCATGGTGTTTGGAGGAGAGTTCCGCTCCCCGTAGCTCGTGGTAGACCAAACATCGCCACGCAATAGATTCACTTCTGTATGCAAGTTTTTGTTTCGCCTCAAATAATATTAGAAAAATGCATAATAAATTTTCAGAATATGTAGCAACAAAAAATGGAGATTTTTTTAATCTTTTTCCGGAACCATTATTTTTATGCATTTCGAAAACCAAATTTTAATTTCTACGGGCTGCAGAGTTGTTTTTGCTCGAAAGACAGTATTTGTAATGCCGTGTACTTGGAATTAACAAGCTTCGAGAAAGCTTAACTAATCAGTAGCATTAATTCTGTTCGTAGTCAACACGATCAACCCAGAATGCAGTTTATACCTCAATTTATCAAGCAATTCTGGCGGCACTTTTGAAAAAAAGACACTTCTTAATAAATTCCGCTGCTTGGTCGGCAAGGGGACAAGAAGTTTATTTTTACGCGTGATCAAAAAACGCACTACAACAAGCAGTGCCGAAAATTTACTCTTCAGGAACTTAGGATACAGAGTGTCTTCTTGTTCGATTGCTGTACAAAAGACTTGCATGAAATGGAGACCAAAAAATGCAATTTTTTTAAATCTGTAACGATTATTTACTCTAGATGTTCTCTTTAGACGCGATATCGATGAGAGCGTAACGAAAAGCTTATGGCTCAAACAGCTTTTTTCAAAGCTATATAGAAATTCTGTACCACCAACAAGATTTTTGAATCTGTAAAGACGAAAACAAGAAAGACTATATTAGGAATCCGGGTATGCCTCTTTAAAACAAGAGTGAACGAAAACTCCTGTCTGTGGTGCTCACGAGCAGAAAATTTATGCTGTGCAATATTACGTGGATGGTAGCAATTTAAAAGCAAGCTTGAAGACCTGCTAGTCTGGGAGATAAAGCTATACACAGCACACATTTAAATTTGATCGAGTTTGAATGCCTGACCAAACGACGACGACGAGCACACATTTCAAAACACTAGAAAACTTTGTTTTTACAAAAATAGTTAAAATTTTACGAAACAAAAATCATTTCGTAACTACATAAAGTTGCTACATCACCAATTAAAACAAAAACACAGCCAAGTATAACGGTGTAGTCTAGCCCATATCACGTAACAAACTTTCGGTTTGTCATGACGAAAACCGCACAAGAAAACACAAATCTAACGTACAGTGAAAAATAATTTGAGCAAAATTTGAAACAACAGTGTACAGGGTCAGCTTGAACACATTTGCAAGCACAAGGCAATCAATAATGTAAGCAAATGTAATACGATTACCGTGCTTCACCGAGTTAAAATAGTGAAGCTGCTTACCCAGCTTTTAGTAAGAGACGTCTTTTGACTTCCTACCAATAGCAGTCCGCCTTACGGATGGTGGTGCTACTAATCAGGAACTCGCAGTTACGACTGGTTTGAAATGGACTGCCGCTTTCCTCTACTCTGATCTTGATTAGGTTTTTCGATATGAAACTCTGTTATGTTTCATAGCGCGCCTCCATTCCAAGGAAGAGGGGAGTGGACACAACAGCAATGTAATAACAGCGCTTGTACAACAGGGTAAAACAGCACAGCCAACGAAAACCGTGAAAAACTAGAAATACGGACTTCAACCTTAATCTGGTAGCAATATGTGTTGCAATAAACACACAAATGCAACTTTGGTAAAAACGCCTAAAATGCACCCATGTTTTGGTCCTCCTGATGGGTGTCATTTTCAACGCCAAATGAACTCGATAATAAGGTTAGCTACAACCTTTTTGTTTTTCTGATTTAGCGCTACACCTATCTCCAGTTAAATACCCTAAAACAGGGGTGTCAAACTCGTGGGCTTCTGGGGGCCACATTGCATGTTGGCAATCGTGCCAAGGGCCGCATGATGTTTTTCGATTTGGAGATTACCACTTTTTCGGGCGAGGTCGATCTCCAAATAAAAAAAAAGGTCATTACCTCTCCAGCATCCCCACGCCATCGCCCTTCTTCAGGCATCGTTAATCAGAAATCGAGTTCTGTGGCACGAAGTGAAATTCATTGAGAATTTTAGAATCGTCTCGCGGGCCGCATCGAAAGGCTCTGAGGGCCGCGAGTTTGACACCCGTGCCCTAAAATATGCGTTTTTATAAATGTTAGAAAATCTGAAGTAGCACCACATGGAAATACTCTTTGAATCTGTTGCCATTTTCAAATTGGAATGCGCAAATTGAAAGAGTAACCACATTCTAACTGAAACAGAATTTGAGAAACTGTGAGGTGACCTTCCCTTCTTTGATTAAATCATTAATATCAGCTCTTGATAAAAACGTAAAGTAAAAAACCAAACCAGATTTCAGAAAGCACAAAGCTTAACAGTCACTGATGTCACAGACGAAGTCGAGTTTAACTTTGCATAAATACACTGACCCCAGATTTGTATTCTTGTTTATTGGAACACTAAGAGCAAAAGCTGTATCATAACAATCACAGGCAACATTGTATAGTGCAAAACCCCTTCCAAGTTACAATAAGCAAAGGCAATAAATAAACATCCCAACAACGCTCAAGCTTTTGCATAAAAAACCTTTTAAAACATTAAGAAACATTATACAGGTATTTGTAAACTATAAAATCAATGTCTATCGTATGTTTTTGAATGCTGCTGGCCGTCAGCAACAAAGTTTTAAAAAAGCTGAAAAAATTATTTGGTGTAACTGCTCCAGCAGAAGGTAAGGTGTACGTCAGTGGTTCTCAAACTGTGCGTCGCGACGCCCCGGTACGTCGTTTCAGTATTCCAAGGGCGTCGCGGGATAATTTGATTTAATGCCAATAAATCGAGGTTTTATTGCGTCAAAAGAGGTCTAATCGTAGATTTTTTTTACTTTTTTCTAATATTTATAATCAAATGTATTTTCATAACAGTGTTTTCAATACACTGTTGCAACTGTCGACTTGTTATTTAAGCATCAAATTGCAAAAGTTTAACTTAATTGGCGAAAAATGTATTTAGAATAAAGCATTCAGTTGTATGTTTGACGAAAACATGAAAGATGACTAGTTGAGTTACTGACTTAGAAGAGCGTAATTTTACGATTGAAGATGACAGACCAATCCAAAATCTCGGTTTCATAAGGACAGTTCTTTGTACATTATGGGTCACATTTATCTCGCAATACGGCAAACTAAACCTTGGGATGCTGTCTGGTGCGTCGCAAAGTCTCGCAAGCTTTTTTAAATGCGTCGCATCGCAAAAAGTTTGAGAACCACTGGTGTACGTAGTAAAGTCAGTGCCGATCTTAGTAGCAATTTAACTACAAACAAAAAGTAGCATGAATTGGCAATTGGCGTAGTAAGTCTGGTTTAGAACTCGTGAAAAGCGATTGTCGTTAAAAAATACACATTAGTATTAGGGCATACAGACGAAATCGTTTAATCGCAAGTTTAACTTGTTAGACGTTTTATGCGATTATCCGATATAAGCGTTTAAACGATGCGCTCTAGAAAAAAGCTTACAGCAAACAGGGACTGTGATTGGGATACGTGAAAGCTAACAATCAGTATACCTTTTTATCTGGTTTTGTATGTTTTTAGCTCTCATGCATTATTGTGCAACAATTTTAATCCGCTTGAGTATATATATAATGCTTTGAAGTAGCCTATGCTACTATGTCATTGATCGAAAATTCGATTTTGTCCGCAAAGCACGTACCAACAGCATATTCGTTTTTGATGACAAAAACGTACAAAAAGATTTTTGTTGACAAAACCAGATGTTCACACATAAAGTATAAAAATATTAAGTATCTATACGGTGTTACACAGTATACCTTGTTGTCTTTGGTAAACTATGAAAAATCGTTTCATACAAAATTTTTGCTTTTACGTGACATAATTTTTTAGGTGTGGAGAGGTGAAATTTCAAACACTAAATGGCGATTATTGCGTGAGCACATATTATTTCAATGCATTTTTTGTTGACGGATTTTAGTCATAAGTTCCGTGATAATTGGTAGGAATATGTTTTAGGACTTGCAGAATATAACTTTCAACTCAAGCTTTGCAATTATTTTTATGGAAGTAGTCTAAATCTAGCTGAAAGTATTGGCGTACTTCTTGTACTTTCAAAAAATATCAAATACACTCTTGGCCTAGTCTATGATATTCCAAAGTTTAATGCCCACTTTTCTTACACTTTTAATTGGATAAACAGAAATGATGCATAGCAAAGACGAAAAGAAGTTTGCTTGTATTTTTGATTTTTTTTGTATTTTATCATATATCTAACTCACAAAATTTTGTGCTGAAATATTAGATTGACAAAATGAAAATCATAGTTCACAAAACAATCCAGACAGAATGGTGTAATTGATAAATGCAGTTTAAGTGTTAGTTGAACGAAACCATTCGTACAAATCGTTTCATAATTAAGAGAGAATAAATTTTTGGCAACAGTGAAAAGATGAGAAACGTTAATTTTGCTTTCAGAAAAACAAAGCAAAAGTTGCAAGCTTGGCTAAGCATCGCGTTTGACGTCAACTTAAATCATGGGTTCCTAACCAGGGATGGAAGATAGTCATTCAGATTTTGGTGTTGCATTACTGTACTGTCATGCTCAGTTCATTCCGTGCTAATTGTTCTGCACAACCTGTGTCTAATTACAGCATCCCTTAATGCCGCCCGAGATGATGCTGATCTGCAAAAAAAAGTCAACACATGCAATTTCAGCAGTAACTTTAAAATTGGCCCATATCTTGACCAGGGAAATGTTATGAATTCATCACATGTTAAAATATTTTAGGGTTGCGAGAGCATATTAAGGTATTTTAGGGGTGCAAAAACATATTAAAATACTTTAGGGGTGCAACGAACAGAAAAAGCTACAGAACACTGCACGCCACTTGAGACATTTAAAAAAAATTTTTATGATATCGACAGTAAGCATCATACTTCACAGACTAATTCATATCTTGCAGTTGACTGGTTGGAAATAGTGATCCCGCCCTATACCTTTTACAATGGATGCTGCCCATAACCGTTTGATTTGCATCAGTCTGAACTGCATTACATATAGGAAAGTAATGCCACCAATATTGCTGGCACAAAATTAGAGCACTGCTTCAGCTGAACGAATTATTCTCCATCCCTCCTAATAATTGGGTCAATAAAAATGCTATCACGAGGAGACAGGCCGCGCATTGGCCCTCGAGCGCTGCCATAACGATCTTCAACAGAATACACTACAAAGAACATATGGCAAAATAGGCTGACCGTATCTCATCGTGACGAAAACGGAATGTCCTGTTTATTCAATTTATAAAATCGCTAAATTTTAACTACTCGCATAATATTTAGCAATACATTATCTATTTTGTCATTAAAGGTACTTTCTGGAGATTGTCGTTAAAAAATATTAGTCCAAAGGCTCAATTAGAGGATTTATTAATTTTGTTTCGTAAGAACCGTTATCTGGCACGTATGACCATTAAATGGAGAGAAATATAAAAATAAGGAACTTCATACAACAAGCGAACAAGATAGATATTTGATTGCAAGTTCTTTGTAACGGCATTGGACAATTCCCAACAGTAAAAGGAAAAAAAAAGAAATTTGGTGTATTTATAGCGAGAAAACCAGCGCGCTATAAGGTAATTAACTAATTAAAAACAAAAGCGAAACTTAACAGCAAAAAACGGATAGTTCTATTTAAAGGCATTTTTGTTTCAAAACGGTATAAAGGCATTTTTGTTTAAAAACGGGACAATATTGAGATACTTACTAAAACCATGCGACGGCTGACAAATACAAAAAAACGGGAAGGTCTCATTCAAAACCGAACGTCCGGTCAGCCATGCAAAACCACTATTTCCGACCACTGAACTGCAAAACCGTGGGCGGTAAAGGATCAGCAATGACGACGCATACTGGAAATCATTCTTTTCCATACCAGCCCACGTCACAACATTGAAATGTTATGATTGTATTGCTTGTAACTATGATGATGGTTGGTGGGCAGAATTGGTTCTGAAGAAAAACGCATAGAATCTTGACATCTTTGCGTCCCCATGGGCCAGTATCAGCTTTTAAGACCTGAGCGTAGTGACAAGTCGTGGATACAGAAAACAATCTACAGTGTGGAGTGACTTGACTGCACACAGCTACCGGAAGAAATTAGATTTTGGATGAGAAAGAGTTGAAAAAGCATTACAAAATAGGAATTAGTCAAAGTGCGATGCTTACCATCAACCTCCGTACGTTTTTAAATGTTATATTTTAGTGTGTTAATGTGTCAAATGGTGCGCAATGTTCCGTAGCTTTTACTATTCGTTTAAATTGAAAATCTACCGTTTAAATCGATATTTTGTAATTGCACTATTTACAATAACATGGTTGACGAAACATAGTTGGGCCTAATCTACAAATATTCTTTCACCGCTCTACTACAGTTTTCGCTCTGTAAATAGCAAACCCTTGAGAGAGCTATTTCGTATCTTCTTCTTATTTTCGGCGAAACATCATATTTTTGTAATGCAAGAGGCTAGCGATGCACTTAGCAAACTGCAGACAGTGACACTGTTTCGACCTATCAAATCTCTTCAGTGCAGTTGGTGACCGACAAGTAGCTGGAGGCTTTAAATAATGCATAGCTTAAACCGTCACGCTTGTGGGACCTATACTAGGCCCACTTTTGGTGTCCCCCAAAATAAACTTTAATGCCCAGCATTATTTATTGGGACTAAACCAAGTTTGCATCTTTTGATTTGTATTTCCGAAAGCAAAAATAACTTTTCTCATCTTCTAACTGTTGTCAAAAATTTATTCTCTCTTTCAATTGTAAAACGATTTGTATGAATGGTTTCGTTCAACTAATACTTAAACTGCATTTACCAATTACACCATTCTGTCTGGATTATTTGGTGAACTATGATTTTCATTTTGTCAATCTAATATTTCAGCACAAAATTTGTGAGTTAGCTATATGATAAAATACAAAAAAAAATCAAAAATACAAACAAAATTCTTTTCGTCTTTGCTAATGCATCATTTCTGTTTATCCAATTAAAAGTGCAAGAAAAGTGGGCATTAAACTTTGGAATATCATAGACTAGGCTAAGAGTGTATTTGATATTTTTTGAAAGTACAAAACGTACGCCAATACTTTCTGCAAGATCCAAGCTTTCACTTTCTTGCATGTAGATACAGCACCTTCTGATGCTCAAACAACAATTACATTTTCATTATGGCCACTTTCTAAAAAATAATTGCAAAGCTTGACATAAAAATCGTATTCTGCAAGTCCTAAAACATATTCCTACCAATTATCACGGACAACTTATGACTAAAATCCCTCAAACAACAAAAAATGCATTGAAATAATATGAGCTTATTCAATAATCGCCACTTCGTGTTTGAAATTTCACCTCTCCACACCTAAAAAATTATGTCACGTAAAAGCAAAAATTTTGTATGAAACGTTGTTTCAGAATAATCAGTGTCATATACATAAATTAGAAAAATCTAAGACTTATGAATATTTAACATTTTTTTCCGCAATTTCAAAATAAAGACCATTGCAGCTGTGTTCGCCGGTCTCTGCAACATCACGACCTACACTTTGACCCAAGCGGGACGGTATCACCTTTTTAAGTATGCTATTTTTAGCTCGGTAACTGCGTAGCTATGCAATGAAAGAAAAAAGCCGCTTGCCGCTTCTTAAATTTTCGTTGGAAAATACTGTACCGTCAAAAGAAGTTTTAACGACGTAGTTCTTGTTTCACATATGCGTGGGAGCTGGTTGGCGTAATTATGTTTTTGTTCGTTCTTCCGCAGCTAAAAGTACCGCTCTGTGAAAATGGGAGTTCTACACGAATTAGTTATCTCTTAACCGCGCACGTTTGTCATGCAACCAATCCATTTCCTTTGTTTTCAAAGGTCTTACAGACTATAATTATGCGATAAAGCGAACGAAGCAAGCAACCGAGAAAAAAAATCTTAAGTGATTATCAGCCATATTCCTTGAAGGAGTATGCGATTAACCGATGTTTTTTAACTTTAGAAAAGGTTTTGGTTCGGGATTTCAGATTCATACGCGTTAAAACAGTTTATGCGTGCAAGCGGCTTGCAATCAAGTGATTTTGTCTGTGTTTGTATGAACACGAGCACCGAGTTTAAGTGCACAGTATACCTGCTTATTCTTAACGTCTGTTGGCGCACTTTCCACGTAAAACATGTGACTTCATGATATTCTTTATGACCTAGTAGCAACAGCAACAACCATCTTCTTAATTTTTTCGTCATTTCGAAGAATGTTTGCTTTAGTTGCCGCTAGTTTATTGCGATATTCTGAAATGTTATTTTCAATTTCTTGTAACTCATGGTTTAAAGGCTCAATGCTTTTTTGAGTGATGCTCTCCTCTTCTTTCAATCTCATAGCATGTTGCTTGTTTTCTGTTTTCCAGGAATTCAGTTCGTTATTCATAGCATCCATATCCTCCTGAATGTAGTCAATATTCTTCGCAAGAGGAGTGACACTTTGGCATAGCTTCTGAACTGAATCTCGAAGTTGTTCAATTTCTTTCATCATCAACTCTCGCTCTTTTTTCTGCTGCACATTGGATAGACTTGACCTCTCTATTTCTGTGTGCTTTCGGAGGTCATGACCTCCAGCTGCAGAATGTTCCAGTTCCTTTTTAGTCTCCAAAATCTTTTTAACCAATCCCCCATGCTCCTCATCAGAATCAGCACCAGCATGGATTCCGTTGGACATTGGACCATCCACTGATTTTTCGTTAATAGGCACCCTCTCTTCTTCAACTACAAACTGAGCATCGTCATCAGAATGTGCACTGTCGGAATCCTTGTCAACAATTATAGGAGCAGTACGATGATGACCTCCACTATCAATGCGATCTTCAAGTGGTTCATTTCTTTGTTTAATTCGAGGTGCAGCTCGTCGGGCGCTGGGAGGTCGAGCTAATTTGCTGGGAACAATAGCAGGGTCGCCTTCAGATGGCTCTTCTACAACATCAACTTTAGCACTACGAGAACCATGAGGTCTTCTCCTTTGTCCTTTGGCAGAAGCTGGTCTAGGACCTCGGTTTGCCGGAGGAGGACCATCTTCTTCATTTTCCCCTTCACTTGTTTCTTTCGGTGCACCTTCAACAACTTTGGGCTCACCATGTTTAGATCGGGATTCTCTCTCTCTTGAACCTTCTCTTTCTTCTCTGAGACGTTTTTTGTCACGATGTCTTCTATCACGATGATCTCTATCACGACGGTCTCTGTCATGATGATCTTTATCACGATGGTCTCTATCATGATGACTTCTATCACGATGATTTCTATCTGAATCATCTCTCTTTTTTTCTCTATCCATGTCTCTTCGTCCATTATCTCTTTCTCTTTGTTCACTGTCTCTTTCTTTTCTGGAGTCATCTCTTTCTTTTCGTGCACTCCTTCTCTCTTTCCGTGCACTGTCTCTTTCTTTCTCTTTTGGACGAGATGAGCTTCGTTTTCGATGATCTGAGCTATCTTTAGCTCTTTCCACATCCAGATTACTTCTTTTCTCAGTTGTACTTTCTGATGCAGCTTGATCAGCAGATCTTGATTTGGGAGATTTCCCTTTCAAAACCACATCAACTGCTTCGTCAGAAGATTGATTTTTACGTATGCAACGAGCTATCTTCTGCAGCAAGTCATTTGTATTTTCAGGCTCGTGGCCAGCTATCACTTTATTGGGACGGACTGCTAAGTTTTCTCCACTCAAAATTGAAACACAATCAATAACTTTTTGTAAGAAAGCAATTTTAGCTTCTTTTGAAGTAACATTTTTTGAATCCATTTCATCAGCAGAATAAAGTCCTTTCAAAAACCCAGTTGTTCGAATTACTTCCGTCATTACATCATGCAAAAACCGAAATGGTGGTTTACTGAGAAGCTTTTCAGTTAGAGGCGGTTTTTTAATAATTTTTCCTAAAGTATCTTGTGTTTTCTTAACAATTTTTGGATCCATGGTAATTCGTTTAGAATTACAAATATTAACAAATTTATAAACAATATTACAAAAACTTGGCTAATAATAGCAATTTCTGAATAAAAAGAAAAAAATACAATTTTATATAAACTTGAAAATCATAACGTAGTATCATCGTTCTACAACATTGCAAAACAAGTGTTGAAAATGCAGCATCAATTCAACTGATCTTGGTTCTCTAAAGTGTAAGTACATGGGTAAATTAAAAAATCTTTTTATAAATGGAAAGCACTTATTTTAACCAACTTATGGGAAAATGATTAAGTACCGTTGTTCTGAATACACAGACTTTTGCTTTGCTTTAAACCAAACTTCATGGCAATGACATCACAAAGACCTGTCAAATGCTGTTTTTTAGGCTAGACAATGCCTAAGGTCAAAAATTTTGACAATGTTTTCGATAATTTTGCAGTTTCATTCAATCACTAAGCATTGCTAAATGCTCAAATGTGAACTACACAATATTGAATCACTCAAAGAAGTTGAAATCTGGCCTCTCAGAGATCATACGAGCTATCTACTATGTCACTAGCAGCCAACCAGCAGCACAAAAAAAGCGGTATTGTCAACCAAAAAATGTAACTAAAAAAGTGACAGAAGATGATGACCTACCAACATATCATCATGCCAATCAAATTTTTAAAAATAAAAAGCAATAACAAAAACTTTTGACTTTTCCGGCACTGTAAGTAGCTAAATTGCAAGCATAAATACAATACATGAAGCAACTGCACTAATAAAATGCAAGCCAATAAACTAATTCTTGCATAAAGCAACCAAGCTGCTATGGCTACGCAGAACATTACTTTAAAAACTGTGAGTATGGTGAAGAAACTAAGACTAGTGAATTCCTGTAAATATACCTCACTTTGCAGATTTCTAATGAGAAAATCAATCTACAGAGGTACATCAGTTAGTCAGACAACTATAGGATGGCAGTCGAGTGATTGTGTTCAAAATATAAGGCATTTTAATAGTCAAAAAATATTGGAACCACCTTGAAGTAGTCGTGCTACAGAGGTACTTTTGGGTAGTAGCCAACTGAGGATTCACTGCGTTTATACTGATGACTCTTATTGGTGCCTGCACCTCCTGGGGTTATGAAGCAACAAAGCTGGGATTACGAGACTTTGTATCATGAGGTACATGGCTAGTTGTAACAAAAGTAGAACATTTTTCATCAATTAGTGCAATTTCATTCACTATTTAATGTTATGCTACACAGGAGTGTTAAAAGGTTTTATGAAGCTCACGCTGCATAAGAATGTAAGAAGGTCAAGCTCAGATTATTTATCGAATTAATGCATGTACAAGTAGCTTTTTTTTTTACAGAACTCTTCACAAATTACGGGTACAACTTATATGCAAGGAAGCAAGGCTGAGGATAAAAAAAATTGTTTGGCATGATAAGACAGCTGCAAGATCTCCGCTAGCATGCAAATAAAGGAGAAAAATTGTTTCACTATTTTGTTTAAACATGCTTTCAGTGCAAAGCAAAGCGCAACAAGACAACGTGCAAACCTTGTTGGAATGTTATTTTGTGATTTATGGTAGTGTGTGTGATTACTGTAAACTATTTACTAAAAATCACTTCAAAAAATTTGTACAACTCTTTGCGTAAAAATAGGGTGCAACTTATACGCAACTTATATGCCCATAAATATGGAGTATGATTCATTGCAAATGTAATAATCACTAATGCTATTGTTATTATCATTGCAGAACTATTTTGAAGACACCAGCTTTTTTTATCAGTCAACGAACAGAAAATAACAACTCAAACATATTATAATCTTATATTTGGGGACCATGAGGCAACTTATTCATATTGTAGATTAGCCACACTAAAAAATTGTCACAAATGGTATGGGCAAGCATGATCTACATCAGTGGTTCTCAACCAGTGGGTCACGGTTTGATTTACAATTCAAGGTAAATGAAGACTTCAAAAATGTCAATCTTGAACAAAAAAAAAGGTATGTTTAAGGCCCAAAATGCAAAAATTTAAACTTTGTAAAGATAAGTCCAAAGATCTCAAAAGTAAAATGACATCTTGCTCAATTTCAAACAACATAAAACTGCTCAAAAACAAGATTTAGAATGGCAACAACATTAACAACAATGACAGAAATATTAAAAACTGTTTTCATAAGATGTTAACAAAAAAACAACTTTTGCCTCTCACTGGATGAAATGGTGATCAGTACCAAGCAAAAAAATATCTGATTAAAGCAAAATTTTGCTATTTCCATTGGGTAGAATTTCACACTTACGATGCCAATATGCATTCAATATTACTTTTTTTCAAAAAACTGGTGTTTAACCTATTTCATAAAAAATTTAACAAGGATTTCAAAAATGCTACTGCTTTAATAAAAATCTGACTCCTTTAAGGTCAAATTTCTAATTTAGAATGGTGGCACATGCCACTTTGACCAAACTTTTTTCTGAACTAAAAGATTCTACTCACTATTTATTTGCTATTCTCATCCTAATCATATTAAAAACATAATAGCAGCATTTCCGATTTCTTTTCAGAAATTTCAATTTGTACTAGCAACTAAGGCTTGGTGCACTTCTAAGGCAGAGATAGAGGGGTACTGATAAGTGACTGTATGTGTATTAATCTTTTAAAAGCAGTCGGTTAGAATGCAAATAACTTTTTTCTAAGTGATATTCCAAACATGGATAATTTTGTTACAAAAAATGACTCTAATCAAAAACTAGTCATGGAAATTGATTGAAACTGCAGGTACTCTCCATATGTCATTGTCTTCAAAATAATGAAGCAATTTTAAATTTGTTTGTGTTATAAGTGCATGGCAGCTGTTTAATTCACTACTAATTATGTGTGCTCACCAACATCTAAATCACTACACCAAATTTTCTTATTAAGATATCAAAAGTAAATTCCTATCATTGATTTATACCCAAAGGCCAATTCTTTTAAAATATGCTGTTTAATGAAGAAAATAAGTAACAGTACTAGTTTTGAGTAGTGAGGTTAGATATGTTTTTCATACTTTTGTCTTTCATTACAAAGAACTGTTTCTATAATGCTTCCATAAAACCAGTATTTAATACTTTGGATAAAGTTTTTTCAGAACTTTTTGACAATATAAGCCTATACATAGTGGGTTTTTTTAATCTTTTGCTAAAAATATTTATGATGCAACTAATAAATGCATATTGGTACCTTAACAAAAGAAGTTCTCTTGAAAATGTTTCTTGAGGTAACACTAAAATATCTGGGGAAATTCAAATTAAAACATTTAATCACTGAATCAAGAAAATTTAAACTGAAATTGGAATTATGGACATTCAAAATAAAATTAGAATTACTGAATTATGAAAATTTATAAAATAATACTACTGAATTATCAAAATTATCAACACAAGAATCAAAATCTGTCACATACTATTTATTAACAAAATCAATTTTGTCTTAATAAAACATCATCAGTAATTTGTAATCTGCACATAAAAAGAAAAAGTATGCTACGAGGGTCAGTCAATAAGTAATGAGACTTTCTCAATTGCTTTTGTGTTTTTGTAGCTAAGGAACTCAAATTTTATGTGATGATTATGAATGGAGTTGTCATCTCATTTACAACAAAACTTGTTTATTTTCAGATTACTGTAGGTGTGATGATAAATTGAAATGACTACTAGGCTAGCAAACAGCTCATCGTTGGAACAAAGAGGAGTCATCAGATTTCTGTTGGCAGAGAGTGTAAAATCATGTGAGATTCTGTCTAGAATGCAAAGACAATATGGTCCTTCCTGTATGTCTAGAGCAAACTTCTACAAATGGGTGCAAGCATTCAAAGATGGATGCGAAAGCATTACTGATGATCTGAGAAGTGGAAGACCTGTGGATGTCTCTACCCCAGAAGCAGTACAGGCAGTTGAAGACCTGATCAAATCTGATAGAAGGGTCACTTTAGATGAAATTGTTACAAAATTGGACATCTCCCATGGCACAGTGTACGCAATTGTGCGATTTAGCTGCTAACTCAAGTGAAAAAAGACATTAAGAACAAACGGAGGGGACTTCAATCAAGAGGTGTGATTCTTCTTCAGGATAATGCAAGGCCCCACACAGCAGCAAGAACCCTAGCCAAAATTGAAGATTTAGGCTGGAAACTTCTAACACACCCACCCTACAGCCCAGACTTTGCACCATCTGATTTTCACCTCTTCGGCCCACTCAAAGAGAGTATGAAAGGAATTCACTTCCAGACTGACGAAGAAGTGAAGGCTGCTGTGAGCAACTGGCTAAGGACCCAGTCCACGGAATTCTATGCCAAAGGAATAGACAATCTAATATCAAGATGGAACAAGTGTGTTGCAAAGGAGGGAGACTATGTTGAAAAATAAAAAAGCATTTTTTGATTACCAGTCATTGCAAACTTGAGTTATTGAGAAAGTCTCATTACTTATTGACTGACCCTCGTATGATTGTATCACACAGTGTTTTACATTATAACCAGAGGTGATCAGTAACAACATAGTTCTACTTAAGTAAATTACAAAAATGAGTTTTTCAATAGCACGCTACATATTTGGGTAGCTCTTTACTTTGCTTGAGTTGATTGAGTTGAAAGTAATGCTACCTGAGTAGTTATAACTTTTGCTTAAGCAGATGATAAAGATTTGATGTCTGTTGAATTGGAATGTAGTATGCTAGTGTAAAAAACAGCTTTGAATTCAATATTTTATTTTCTGCAAATCCTCTGTTTAATGGTAATTAGGCAATTTGTGCTGAGCTATTATTACTAAGCTGTCTTTTGATTTTGAAAGTTTTTCGAGTCAGAAGTAAATTGAAAAGTCTTCAATGTTCAATTTTTTGGTGTTTGTTTTGTCTTTCGAAGCATACATTATATGTTTACAAACGAGCTACTGTTCTTGTCTAGGGAGTACAGCCAGAGGGTGATCAAAAAAAGTGACTGCCCTTCCAAAACATTTTTGGCTGAATTCATTAGTGCCCCTAAAAAAGTAATATGTGAGCTTTACCCCAGCAAATAAAACTGCTTACATTTGTATCACTAATTCTTATCGAAAATAATGGAAAAACTTTATCACCAAAAATGTTACTCAAGGAATTAAAATTTTGCCCCTCCTTCCAAACAAATATTTAGTTAACTATGCCCATTAGCTCTTGTTTTTGTAGGCTTGATTTTTAATATAACAAAAAGTGAAGTTCTTATTGAGAAGTAAAAAAATGTTGGTCTGATTGAATCACTCCTCATTGTAATGACTTATCCTTGTTACCAAACGTTATAAAGCATAAAACAGCAACCCAATAGACGTACAAGAAAACGCAGTAATTATCAAATTAGGCCAATGTGTCTGTACTATGTTGTACCATTTAAATGCCTATCAGTGGATCACAAATTATGTGGCTTCTCGCAATTCCAGAAAGAAAATAATTAACTCTCATCCTCCTTCCTATTATAATTTATGTCATGCAGGATATAATCCAAAGTGTCTCCCCAAAACAAAAAGGTTTCTCTGGAAAAACGTCTTTAATCTAAAATCACAAAGTGTTCTCCAAAAAAGTTATTGACCTAAATTAAGGTAGCTCCTTTCAAGAGTCTTAAAAGTAGTCTGGTCTGGGCCCTCTTTTATAGCAACACCATCACCTACTCCAGTGATATTAAAAGTGGTTAATAATATCCTGCCCCCAAGGGGGCAATATCAAGGATTGAGGGAGTAAAAAAAGACACAGGGGTGGTAGAGGGCATAAAATACTAAAAATGCTCAATGACTAATGCTAATTGATTAGTAATTTTACCCAAGAACTGCTATATGGGCCACTTGACCCCTAAGGTAATTCTAACAAAATCAAATCTCGTTAGTTTTAGGGTAAACTACTGTGAAACACACAATCAACTGTTTGTGCAAACTTCAATGCATTGTTTTAATTGTTAGCACAACTGTAATGTAACAAGTTCCACTGGTAAGATGGCTGGCAGTGCATTATGTGATTTTCAAATATCGAGGTTTAGAGTTGCAAGAGAAAAGCTGTTTTGATTAGACAGAGAGATAAGTTGTGCGATAAAGCAGAGTACAATAAAAAAATGTTGATTTATGTTCATTCTATTATATTTAGAAGCAAACTGCTTTCATGGTTCAAAGCTTCAAAGGGTGTTATGTATTTTAGTTGCACTGTCTTTTAAGAAAACCTTAAAATGTGGCTTCAGCATCATTAGATAAAGAGAGCTCATTCCAACCTCCTTTGAAGTTGTGGAAGATCCAGAAACTAAAGGTAAGGCAATACAGCAGCAATCACTTGAAATTTGTTTTTTTAACTGCCACTCATGACTCTAGTTGCCCAATGTGCCTTATATGCGGGTCCATGCAATCTAATGAGGCAATGAAGCCTAGCTGATGCAAAAGTTATCTCAAAAGAAAGCATCCACACAAAACTGATATCAATTTTCAAGAGCTTCAAAACAAATATATGAGCAAGGCACAATTTGAACATTTTTTGCCAAGACTGACATGAAACAGAACAATAGTCTTATTGCCTCATATAAATTTTCTTTGCTGACAGTAAAAATGGCAAAGCCACACTGTATTGGCAAACAACACAATTCAATGATGCATTGATAAAGTGGGTTCCAGTATACTGGAACAACTGCAAATAGTTGAATCCACTTTGGATGACAATGCATCTTTCCTTTTGGGGTATGTGCAATTTGTGTATAACATGCTACCTCAGAAAGAAATCATTTTCACAATCAATCTTCCCACAAATACTCAGGCACTAAGCATATTTAATGCTGAATGGAGCTTTTATGAAGAAAAAGATTTTTGAATGGGAAACATGCCACAATGCAGGAATCGACCAGGGCCCTGGCTTCAGCTCCACCCAGGAATATCATTCTTGTCCTGGACCATCCCCAGCCAGAGCAGAGGTGTTGCTCACTGCAGTTGTTACACTGACATTATGTGCTAATGATGCAAAAATAATGTGTGTATCTCACAATGTATGCATGCTCACCTTGGCATGGCACATGGTACTAACTGCGTGAAACCAGGTGAATGACGAGAACAGACACTTTGCACAACAGAATTGACATTATGAAACTGAGTTCTACTTTGCGAGGTGGCATGTCAGATATGCTTAGGTTTAAGCAAAGTTCTTGATACATTGCATGTGCACACACACTACTGCGTGTTTTGAGCTCTGGCTGGGGTTGGCATGAAAACCCAACCCCAACCAGAAATTGGCTCCAGCCAAATTTGTTTCCCTGGTCATTCCCTACTACAATGTGCAACCAATGGTGCACAGGCTATGGTTGGTAAGCATAGAAGATTCATCACACTTGTGAACAGGGAAATTCCTGAACTTATTGGAATTCATTGCATAGTATACCATCAGCATTTGGTCACCTGTAACCTTAGTACTGAACTGCATCACTCACTGAATACTGAGGTAAAATGTGTCAACAAGGGAAAAGCTCATCCTTTCAACAAGACTTTTGTTGTAAAATTGACAAAGAATTGGAACGTCTTTTTTGCATACCGTGGTGCATAAGCTTTCACAAGGTGCTTGTTTGATTTGGTTTTATGCCCTTTATAATTCCGTTATTAAACCCCAATCTAGCATTGATGAGCTATTAGATGAAGCAGAGAAGCCATTAACAACAATATTGCTTGTTTGGCTGATATTTTTAATGCCATAAATGAGACAAACAAAGCACTTTAAGAATTATTCTGATCAGATCCAAAGTCATGATAACCTCATTTATTTCCAAGCTTTCTTATCACAAACAAAATTTGGGTCGGAATATTTTATATCAATTTCCAAATCGTAGCAAGAATGCTGTTCTTACAGATGAAGAGCTGATATACTGTTGTCACTTAAATACTTTTGTCTAAGATATGAAAATTTGCTTTGCAGATCTTTTAGACTTCCTGTGTTTCAAGCTGAGTAATAGTTCCTTCTCTGCACAACCTACAGACATAGATGATGAACTTCACAAGCAGTTCATGAACTAACAAAATGATGACGAATCTAAAATTAAGTTGAAATAATATCAATACGATCTATTTTGGTGCTGAGTAGCTGACAAACATCAACTTCAATGGAAGGAAGCTAGAAAGTTAGTCTTATTATTTACCATGTCATATTTGGCTGAAGGAGAGTCTTCTGCTGTAACTGTGATGCTCCTAATGCAAAGAAACCCCTTGTCAATTCATAAGTGAGATAATCTTTATTGTATCTCACTAAATTGTCTCTGAATATTTCAAAGTTATGCAAAGATCATCAAACTACAGACTACATCACTTGGTGATTTCTTTCAAATAAATGGATTTAAATATATTATTTTGTGCTTGTCTTACTTTTTTTTGCATAAGGGGGAGCAATAAAGATATACTAAAATTGATCAGGGGGGCAATGTGACAAAAAAGTTTATGAACTATCGGCCTACAACACACTCATAAAATTCTACTTAAGTCTGTAGTTTGAAATAAGTTACAACTTGGCAGAGTGGTTAGCACCTCTAAAAATCCTTTCTCTCACCTTATGTGATGAAAGCATCTCCAATTGAGAACCACTGGTTTAGAAGGGTACATGAAAAAACTACTATTAAACCAAAACCACCACTTTTACTGCTGCAGTAGTGCAATTCTCGACTACTTTTTACTTTTACTCAAGTAAAAATAGCTATTAGTTCTTCCTGCTGCTGCTGGAGTATTTTTTAAGTAAGTAACACTACTTTTACTTAAGTACATTTCTATGCTACTCTGATCACCTCTGTTTATATATTTTTCTATCATTTATATATTTACAACATTAACATATCATGTTTATAACACAGATTTCTTACAAAATTACTGATGTCTCATCAAACAAAATTGATTTCGTTAATAAATAATATGCAACAGACTTCAAAACTTGTATTTATCATTTTGATAGCCACAGTACTGTGGTGGTATATGTTATGGGCTACAAATTGAAAAGTGTGAAGTTTAAATTCTGTAAAAGCACCAGTGGTATTCACCTGGAAAGACATCCAGAATTTAAAATGCTATGATGCTCCAACAAATAGTCTGGTCAAAAGCGAGTTGCTCTTGGAACTTATGTTTTTTTAGTGGTGGCAATACATTGAATCAGCATATTTGAGCTTGTGAAACGTGGGAAAAATGACATAAAATTACCTTTTACTTATTTATCATCTTGATAGTCAATAGCAAATCAAAATTTTTGCAAATTTGATGAATGAGAGAAAATTCTTGAGCAAAAAACATATTATCAAGAATTATTGAAATACAAAAAATTACTAAACTGCAGAAACATCAAAACTAATCAAAGTCAACAAAAAACTTAAAATATGACCACTAAATTGGATGAAATAAGATAACTGAATAGAAATAAACCATGCATCTTGATGTTGGATAATTATGTTGATTTGAAAATTAGTCAGTTGATATCCATAAATTTTCTGTAATTCAATTGATGTTTTTTGTATTTCTGTAACTTAAAATTTCCTTATTTTAATGTTGCCCGTTTCAATGTGTTAATCTTCATAAAAAATATGTCTATAACATTTTGTGCACATTTCTTCTCCTGAATCTTCCAAAAATATGGGCTTGTCTCTTTGAATGATGAACCATATTGATGGTCATAGACTTGCTTTTGATTTAAAATATTGGTGTTTCAGCTTTTTCAGTAACAATTCACTATAAATTTAGTTTATTGTTTCTTTTTTAATCGTTGCTTTTTAACAGGACGCAAAAATGGATTGTGAATAACATTTGAAGATTCATTTTTGAACTCTTCACTCTGCCGTTTTTGCCCTGCCACTGCTGGAACATTTTCATTACTTGATGTGTTTTTTGATTTCTGATCATGAGAACTGTTTTCATTATCAGATTCTTTTGTCCCATGTTGCTCCACACATTCATTAATTGCTTCATGTTCTGAAGGAAGCAGTGCAGCAAGATAAGACAAGGAATTTGCCTCAGCTGCAATTAATGGAAAAGCATGTTCGTCATGAGGATATAGAGGGTAGCTTTTGCCAGTTTTGGCCACAAATCTAGTCAATGCACGTTCAACATCCCTACGCTGCTCTGAAAGACATTCCCGTAATACAACATAATCTGACGTTGCTTTTTGACCAGTTGTGGTTCTAATGTATGCATGGGGATCAGGTAGAGATGGGAAAGTGAAAGTTTCAGGAATGTAGGGAGGAAAATTTTTGCGCTTTCCAACCTGCAAAACTGGAGCAGTGGTGGCATCTAATGTGCAGCTGACCTGACCCAAGTTTATTTGTCGTGCTCTGTTTACATAATTGAGAAGCTGTCCACTGTAAAATCCAATATCAGCAAAAGCGCATTTTACATCTTGGCCATTGGGCAAAGTTCTTCCCGCATGCTCACAAAATACTTTAGTTGTATGACTGATTTCGGTTATATAACTTTGAAGCATTTCAGATAAAGTTTCTAGAACAGTTTTTTCTGCACTCTCATAACCTGCTTCTATACACAATGAAGCAACCACAGATGACAAACAATCACGATGCGTTTTTTGAAATGAAATGGAATCATTATTTGCCATAATTAAACCTAATTACTAGGAATTAATAACTATACCACAAGAATCTGAAAGTTGTCAGATTAGATGCAATGGCCAATCATAATTAACTGATTAAGTGAGCCTGGAAGTACCTGTAGCAATAATGCAGTTGTCACACTCAATTGGTCACTGCTAGCATATAAAGTACTGGTAGTCAGGCGACCACCTTTGAGTTAAATCAATAAGTGTATATTACACTAGAAAAGAGGTGAGTGTCAAGTGATAATAAACGTGAAATAACTAGCTCAAAACTTATCAAACTTAATTGTGATATTAACTGCTCAAAATTGCACCTGCAACCTTATGCAAGTAACTGCTGTTATCTTGAATAACTTGTGGACCCATGATTAGCACATCCAGGCACTACATTAAGCAATGTTAGGGCTTACTTAAGAATCAGTCATAATGGCTCAAGAAATTTTAATTCTATTTCTAACCAACCCTAATTGTAATTATAACTTTAACCTTAATTTCAACCCTAAAAAGCTGATTTGCAAAACCACTTTTTAGTAGCATCAATTTCTACTCATCCAACAATACCAGTACAGTTAATTTTTAAAGTTGCAGCACACACCATACAATTTTGTACATTTTAAGTATTCAAGCATAATTGTATAAAAATTTACATCTACTAGATATTTATTTGATGCTTTACATCATAAGTAGTCGTTTGAAAATCCAATTTTGCCTTCAAAGAATGCATCATAGGTGAGGATATTTTGGGGGAAAACATGCTTGTTGACATAACTGAATGTTCACACAACAAGGTATACTGTGTCACACCATATTATAATAATAACGATAATGATAATATTAATAGTAGATTTGCATCCTGCTTAGATAGCGTCATTTTAAAGCAGTGGTTCTCAACCGGGGGTTTGCAGATCCCTAGGGGTCTGCAAAGCAATTTCAAGGTGGTCCATGAAAATGTTCTAAATTTGTATTTTCTAATTTGATTGATAAATTCTCATTTTTGAAAATTGCACATTGTTTTGATTGCGTCAGAAAGTTGGAAATATAATAATCACTTTATGATGTAGCCACATAAACTTACTGCGATTTGTTACTCCCATTGTGATGTTACAATTACGGTACATTGATTCACTGTGAGTTGTACAATGCAGCTGGATATAATAATCGCTTTTTGATGTAGCTACATAAACTTATTGCGATTTGTTACTCCCATTGTGACGTTACAATTACAGGACATTGATTCACTGCGAGAAAATAATATTTATTCATTTGAGAGAGTAACGTCCAGTGAAGGAAAATATTTTTATGCCAGTACGGTACTAAAACTTATTTAGAATGGCTAAATCTAGAAAATATTCAGAAAGTTACCTTAAAATGGGATTTACTTCTGTGTTAGATGATGGCAAAGAAAAACCGCAGTGCGTTGTATGCTATACTGTCCTTAGCAACAAAGCAATGAAGCCATCAAAGCTTAAGCGTCACTTGCAGCAGAAGCATCCAGAGCATGTAGAAAAAGACTTAAATTTTTTTGAAAGACAAAAACTTTCGTTGAAACGGCAAAAACTGGATACTAGTAGATATTTTCAAGGACAAAGCACTGCAAACCTGACGGCTTCTTTTGAAGTGGCATTACAAATAGCCAAGCAAAAAAAACCTCATAACATCGGAGAAACCCTTGTAAAACCTTGTGCTGTGAATATGGTTAAATTGATTTTAGGAGAAACAAGTGCAAAGAAAATTCAGCAAGTGTCTTTATCCAACGACACAATAAAGAGGCGCATTTCTCTTATGGCAACAGACATCAAACAGCAAGTCATAGCAGAAATAAAATCCTCTCCCATGTTCTCCATACAAGTCAACAAACCAACCGACGTTGCATCATGCTCACAGCTCTTGGTATTTGTTCGTTACATACATATGGAAGATGTCAAAGAAGAGTTTTTGTACTGCAAGGCCTTGGAAACTTCAGCCACTGCTCATGATGTAATGGACAGCATCTCAAATTTTTTCGATATAGAAGGCTTGCAGTGGGAAAAGCTCTGTGGTGTATGTACAGATGGAGCCCCAGCAATGTTGGGATGCAAATCTGGTTTCCAAATGAAAGTCAAAGAAAAATCTTCTGAGGTTAGAGGAGTACATTGCATGATACATCAGTATACTCTCGCTTGCAAGACTCTTCCAAACTTTTTGAAGAAAGTGCTTAACTCTGTTGTGAAAATAGTTAATTTCATCAAAAAGAGTGCCACAACCTCTCGTCTATTCAAACAGTTTTGCAAAGAAATGGACTCAGACCATGAAACTCTTTTGTATTATACTGCTGTACGATGGCTTTCCAAAGGGAATGTCGTTACTGGCTTCTTTAAGCTGAGAACTGAAATCAAGCTTTTTCTGGAAATGATTGAAAAAGATGTCTTCGTCGACTTTTTCAAGGACGAAACATGGCTGCAGGGTCTGGCTTACCTGGCTGACATTACTGAACAGTTAAATAAGTTTAACTTGAGACTTCAAGGACCTGACACAAACATATTACAATTTGGAGACATTTTGCATGGCTTCATAGAAAAGATACATAATTGGAATCGCAGAGTCAACCAGGAAAACTTTGCAATGTTCGAAAACCTATCTAATTTTGAATCTGGTCTCAGTTCACTTATAAAACAAGAAATAACTGAACATTTGCAATCGCTGGAAAATGAATTTGAAAAGTACTCTCCTGATCTTGAAGAAGGGTCCGACGTTTTTCCTCAAAATCCATTTTCCGTAATGATAGACATAGCAACTATTCCTGAAGAAGTCCAAGACGAGCTGTTGGAATTGAGAAATGACTCAGTTGGTCATGAAATATTCATGACTAAATCACTGTCTCAGTTTTGGAGCACCATGTTGACGTCCTACCCAAAGTTATCAACGGAAGCATTGCGCTTTATTGTTCCATTTGCTTCCACTTATCTTTGTGAAAGCGGATTTTCTGCTCTCATGCACATCAAATCAAAGGCTTGCAACCAGCTAGACGTGGAAGATGATATGAGAATAGCGATTTCCAAAACACAACCACGTATTTCGAGACTTGCTTGTAATATGCAACAGCAAAAATCGCATTAAAGTGTGTTCACTTAAATAAATAAAATGATCTACATTTGTTTTGTGTTTGACTAGGTAAGGGTTGAATGATTATGCTGCAGTGTAAGCTAAATATTTAGTTTAAGCTAAAATCTATAGTGGGGGGGTCCGCGATTTTGTGAAGTACAATTTAAGGGTCCGCAATGACAAAAAGGTTGAGAACCACTGTTTTAGAGCATCAGTGATGTAGCTACATCCAAGCAGGTGTGAAAACAATTATTATTATTGACAAGAAATATACCTGCAAAATAGTCCAATACAACCAACCCACGCCAAAGGAAACTTTTCAATCTTATTACAACAGAATGACTGACACAATATTCAATTCATCAATATTTTTCAATAAAGTCAGTAAAATAATGGCTCTTTAAGTTACTCTTGAAAGTAGGCTGGCCTGATTTCATTGTGGATGAAAACAGAACATTCTATTTATTAAATAAATAAAATCACTAAATTTTAACTATTTGCTCAATATTTTGCAGCACACCAATTATTTAATTTGTCATTAAATGTACATTTTCTTAATATTGTCATTAAAAAGTGACAACATAATAACTCAATGTACTAATGTATTCATTGTTTCATATCAGCTATGATCAAACACATGACTATCAAATAATGAGAACTCTAAAAAAGAAGTTAGAATTACAGACAAGAGCTACAAATATTTCATTGTAAGTTCTTTGCTATGTCACCACACAATTTTCAAGTGTAAAAGAAGGATAAATCAAACTTGACATATTTATAGCAAGAGATTACAAGCAGATTACAAGGCAATTAACTAATCAAAATATAAAGCAAAATTTAAAAACAAAAAACTAATAATTCTCTTTTTTTGTTATAATGACATTTTTTTTGATAAAAACAGAACAATTTCAAGACAATTATTTAAAGGATTGGATGATTGCCAAATATGAAAAAAGGAATTGTCCTGTCCACAATAGTACAACTGATCAGCTTATTAAACCCTACATTGGTACCACAAAATATTTTATGACAAAGCTATCTTGCAGTCAATATGAACCCATTACTAAAGTGTACATTCAATAACAGATTAAATGTTCAATCAGTATTTATTAGTATTGGGTTGGCCAAAAAGTTCGTTCAGTTTTTGAATGTTATCTTTCAGGTTTACTGAAAATAGTTTTAGAGTCTAATACTTCATATCTCGTATTCGGTGCTATGAAAATGTTTTCGTTAGCACATAAATAGCCGTCTGGCTGATACGTTGTTGAATTATACTTGTATTCAAGCCCTTGCAATAATGGACCAAACAGAGGTTTACTGTGCACAACTTGAAAAGTTAAGCTTAGCTCTTCATCAGAAACAGCCGGGTTTAGTCAACCGCAACGGTGTTGTTTTTCACCATGACAACGCAAGGCCACATACCGCTTTGGTTACTCGGGAAAAGTTGCTGCAGCTTGGGTGGGAGATTTTGCCTCACCCTCCATATTCCCCAGACTTGGCACCAACCGATTTTCATTTGTTTCGTTCACTGCAGAATTCACTAAATGGGAAGCAGTTTGATTCTAAGGAAATGGTAAAACGTTTCGTGGAAAACTTCTTCACCGAAAAAACGCCTGATTTCTTCCAACGTGAAATTATGAATTTACCTAATAGATGGCGAAAGGTAATAGATGCACGTGGTGACTATTGCAGTGATTAAATAAATCCTTCTAAGTATTTATTCCATTTCAGTGTCCATTTAAAAAAACCGAACAAACTTTTTGGCCAACCCAATAGATAAAGGTATCATAGCACCTAATATCCTACACAAACAATTTATTCTTGACACTAATCAGTGACTATATTGTGCTGGGTTCTTTACAAATGGTGTTGTCGCATTTAACACAAGTAAACCTATACATTTGTTCTTTTATCTTAGACAAATGTAGCATCTCTTGCACTCTGATGGACAATGTTGGGTAATTTTTGGTATAGTTGGAAGCATTTCTGGTGCAGTTATGCAGCCTCAAATGATTTGCTTCACATTCTGAGGGGTTTAAGGTGTTATTAATCCATGATTAGGTTGAAAAACCACTAGCAATCCATGAAGTCAATTCAAATTCGAACACATCAACATAAAATTTCAAAAAAAGCACACAATAAAACAAAGAGGTTTGTGAACACACAATCAGTAAAGACTATATACAGAAAATAGGCAACAAGAGTGCATCAAAAATGCTTACCTTTTGCAATTAGTATCTTGCAAACAGTGATGGAGTTACAGTGACCCCACGGTACCAGAGCAGGGTTAAACAATAAAACAATTAAAGGTGGCCTTTAATAAACAAGGATATTTTCTGTGCAAAAATGCATTCAAGAAAAAACGTACACAATCAGACAAATGCCGCATAAATCCATATACTGTGTACATCCACCTTTACCTACGCACATTTCATAATTATATGGTACACCGAATTAAACTGTTAAATGGTAACTGAAATGAACTACCCTAAACCTATGTCAAAATGCTAAATTAAAGTCGGCTCTTATTAATGCAGGCTCTTATCTACTGCACCGTGAGTACAGCTATACACTCTAACCTTTGTCCCAAATTTCTAATAAATATCGCTCGCTGACTATCTTATGAGCATATCCTAGGACTTTCGAGTTAGGGCCTATGACTCCGTAAAAAATATTTTTAACCAAACCAAAACTTAAATTTAGCTGTTGAAATATTTTATTTTTAAATTATTTTATAAATAAAAAAGGCAAAAAATAAACGCAAAACACACTTATTTTTGTAATCGTCTAGAAAGATCTTCAAAAAACCTCTCAAGCTTGTCTATGATGATGGAATCAAGAGATATTTAATACAAAATTCTAGAAAAAATAAGTGGAGTGCAGTATTGAAAAAGCAAACAGATCTAAATAAAATTTGAAAAACTTAGTACAGCCAAAACCCTCACCCGTATTTGGCTAATTTTACTCAGATATTACATGCTTAAATATTTACTAGAGTCCAAAAATTATTATAAAAATCCATATGGTTATTTGCACAATCAGTTGGTACAAAAGCCAAGCGAAAAAATTGTTAAGTAGACTGATTGTCCAATTTGATAGTGATTATCTAAAAATGCGCTCACTTACCTATGCCGAAAGATCTGTTTCGATTTATAAAAGCTCTTCAAAATGCTTTCGTCACAAGAATCATATCAGCAATGATAGTTTTCAATTTTCTAAAAACTTTTTCCTGACGAAAACAAAATCCCTTTCGTACAGTTTTCGAAAATAACCCATTTTTCTTTAATGACACGGGTTTTAGCCACTGGGTTAATAGCCATTTCTTCTTCTTCTTCTTTCGGCTTCTCCCTATTCGGGGTCGCCACAGCGCGAAAGTATTTTCCACTTCTCCCGGTCGACTTCGTCTCCTTCCTTAGCTCCAACCCTTTCCATGTCTTCTCTTGCCAAATCCATCCACCTTCTCCTTGGCCTTCCTCTTTTCCTTCTACCTGGCACCGCCATCTCCATCATCGTTTTTCCCACGTAGCCTTCTTCTCTCCTTTTCACGTGGCCATACCAGCGTAGCCTTGCATTACGAAGTTTGTCTCCTAGCTTTGCGATCTTGGCAGTCCCTCTCACGTATTCGTTTCTTATTTTGTCCTTTCTTGTCACTCCCAGTGCCCATCTCACCATTTTCAACTCTGCAACTTCCATTTTTCCTACCTGTCTTTCCGTCATTGCCACCGTTTCCATTCCATAAAGCATGGCTGGTCTGACAACACTCTTGTACATTTTACCCTTAACTCTTGCTGATAATTTCCTGTCGCACAGAACTCCAGACACCTTCTTCCAATTTATCCAGCCTGCTTGGATCCTTCTCCTCACTTCTTCCTCACATCGTCCATCGCTACTAATTGTTGAACCCAGATATTTGAAATTTTTTGCTCTCTTTAGCTTTTCTCCTTGCAGCTTCAACTCTTCTCCATCATCCACATCCCCAACCTTCAAATACTCGGTCTTGCTTCGGCTCACTTTTAGGCCTCTTCTCTCCAGCGCATTTCTCCACATCTCCAGATCATCCTCTAGCTCCCTGCAATTTTGCCTAGACAGCACTATGTCGTCTGCAAACAGCATATCCCATGGTGCGTCCTTCCTGATGTCCTCCGTCAGCTTGTCCATGATGATGGCAAAAAGGAATGGGCTGAGTGCTGAGCCTTGGTGAAGTCCAACACCTACCTTGAATTCCTCAGTCAACCCTGCTGCACTTCTCACAGTTGTTGTCGCTCCGTCATACATGTCCTTAATAATCGTTACATAGCACTCTGATGTTTCAGCTAACCTCAAGCATTCCCACAGTTCCTCTCTGGGTACCCTGTCGTATGCCTTCTCCAAGTCAATAAAGGCACAGTGCACCGCCTTCTGCCCTTCATTCCACTTTTCCAACAGCATCCTCAAACAGAAGATTGCATCGGTGGTACTTCTTCCTGGCATGAACCCAAATTGTTGCTCACCAATCATCACCTCCTTTCTTATCCTTGCTTCTATTACCCTCTCCCACAGTTTCATAGAGTGACTCATCAACTTGATTCCTCGGTAGTTTCCACATTCTGGTAATCCGTAATTAAAATAACATTGACTTTTTCTTCTCCTACTTCTAGTTGGCAAAAAAAGGGCAAATTGTATTAACCAAAACATTACAATTGACGTCCTTTCGCGAAGCAAGCAAGTTATGATACCGTTACGTCAATGTTTTTTTGTAATAATTTAAAAAATAAACTGACTTTTTTAATTTGTACTGATCAGCTCATGCCACATTTATTTAGGTCAACATACCTCGTAGTTTGATTAATGACTATAAATTAAACTAACCGTTGAAAAAAAACAATCATCAACTTTAAAATGTGCAATAAAACAATATATTATAAGACGTCAACAACCCACGACCGGTTTCGACCGTATTGAGTCTCATTAGTCGAGTGTAAAAATCACTCAATAATAAAAATGCTAAGCCTAAATCACAACAAATTTGCCATTGTTTTGCGCGCAAAACAATGATGCAATCCAAAGCAGTGCGATACAGCAATACCTATATCAAGGGGATCTCACTTATGGACACATACGCGTGATATGGACAAAAAGCCACATCGACAAGCCCTATAGGGGTGTGGGATCATTATTGAGACTTGATTGATTTACAAAGTATAGATAGTGTTAGTTGCTAGCTAAAACATTTCAGGTAATCTCTTGCAATGGTTTTTGAGCAATTTTTCTATTTATTTTAGTGCATTGCTGAAGGCAGATCTCTTTTATACAGAAGATCATTAGAGATTTGCTAGCTAGCGACTAGCACTATCCATACTTAATTTTGGTTGCAACTATTACAACCAAAGAATGTTAGAGCGGATAAGATATCCTATTTTTATCACAAACTACTAGCATAAATAGAACTTTGGTCAAAGAAAGAAATACAGGTAAAGGATTGTTTTGCAAAAGGAAGTTGTCACAGATTCCACTAGAGACGAAATTTTCTCATTATCCTAAAATTTACAAAAGAAGAAATTTGGGAAGAAATGGCCGAAACGTGAAAATATAAAATACAAAAACACTAGTTAGAAATGGGTTGTAAACAATTCCATCTTGTATGTAGAAATTCTGGAAAAGAATTCTATTTAAATTTATTTAGTAAAAGCAGAGTTAAATCATAAAAAACGGTCACAAACACTAAAAAATGAAGTAAGAGCAGCATATACATCAATTTACGGAATCTAGTGAGTGTTTTTTAACTGCTGGGGTAGCAAAATGTTCAATAATCCAGTCTAGCTGCTGCAGATTTTTATTATTACCACAAATAGAGTACTACTTAGATAAGGCAGAGTTTTATTTGTTGGAAAATATTAGACCAAAAAATATATTTGCTTGTTTGAAGACCAAATTCGGCCAACTTAGCAGCCAAATTAAAGAATAAGTTTTGTTGCGATGTTGAATTTTTTAATATTCTCTGGGACATGCGAAAACAATGATTCTTTAAATAGAAATCCAATGCAAAAAATTGTATATTACTGGCCATGAAGATTTTAAAGAAGAGTGTGAAATTACCTGTAGAAAGCGTGATGTGATAGTTTTTTAGGCAGTAGCTATTTTGCTGTCAATGACATTTTATCCTTAAAGGCTATTTTGCTGTGAGACATTTGTGATTAGTCAATTTTAATGATGTATTAAATATGTGACTTTTGGTCTTTTCTGATTGGTCAATTGTAATGAAATAAAAAAACTTGCACCCCCATTGTACACTGCTTTTGTCTAAGTGCCCTGCCAGCCAAGATTCCAGCCTGTAGCCATTGCATTTCAAGGCAGCCACACTATCCACTTGCCACAGCATCACTACCAGAGTTGTAGCAATTATGACTCTAAGTAGGGTAAGCTGGGGTAAAATTGCACATCTCTGGGTAAAATGAGATGTGCAATAAATAAAGTGCGATTGTGATTAGAATATTTCTATAATGTGTGTGTTATATATTAAATTCTCTAGATTGATTTTGTTTGCAACTATATACAAGTAATTTGATGTTATGCATTGCCATGTTCTAGAAATCAATTCCTTAACCATAGATTGCTGTAATTTTTAAAAGGCAGTGGCTATTTCGCCGTCGACGGCAATTTGCCCTTGGAATCTATTTTGCCGTGATCATTCACGTGTGTTTATATAGCCAAATTTGCTATTAACGCACCAGTGACTCTGTGGTGTAGTGGATAGAGCGCTGGTCTTGAGATACCATGGTTGCGGGTTCGATTCTCAGCTGGCCAGGGCTTTAAAAGAAAGGCAGTGTACACTGAAGGGGCAGGCCCGGTATGTAAATGTACCGGGCAGTGTACACTGCAAGGGAGTGTGCAGGGTGGGGGATAAAGACCTGAGGGTGCAAAATTTTTTTTTTGGTTTTTAAAATTGACCAATCAGAGACGACCAAAAGTCACATGTTTAATACGTCATTAAGATTGACCAATCACAAACAACTCACGGCAAAATAGTCTCTGAGGGTAAATTGCCGTCGACGGCAAAATAGCTACTGCCTTTTTAAAAGGGTGTCTGTCTTTTTTCGGGTTGTTATCAGCAATCTATCTGTATCCTTTTTCTCTGGATTGTAAGTTTTTCTTTCATTATTTAACTCTAACTCTTATCCTTCTCTAACCCTAATCCTAACAGATGTAAAAAATACTACAAGAGGAAAAATGGATACACATCTAAACACACAAGCAGCTTAACCTAAACTAAATATTAATGTTTTCTTAATTTCACTCCCCACGTTTTCTTTGTGAAGTGCTTCAGCTTTTTCTATTGTATTTATACTACACATAAAACAAATTACAGGCAGCCAACTATTATACCAAGATTTGATTAACTTTACCCTTGACAGAAAAAATATCCTCTTGTTGTTTATTGAACACCTTTTTTAATATCAATAAAATGCTCTATTTTTGATATCAACAACTTAAAAATCATTTGGGCATGTCCCAGTTCACCAAGAAATGGAAAAAACATGAGAAGAAGTGTTTCACATAAATGTCCCATTTTTCTTAAGACTGTGAAAAATGGTATACTTCAATCTTTTTTTAAAAATGCATCTCAATTTGTCAGTTGGTATGATTGTTTTTATAGATATGTGTTACTCTGAGGGTATTTGTAAAATTACCACTATAAAGTTCATGCTAGCAAATTGTCGAGTTGTACCATTAACCTTGAAATGTTGATTTTGTCCCATTTCACCCCAGCCTACCCTATACATGAATGGTGATGCCTCCAAGGATGAAATGTCATTGATGGCAAAGTAGCCACTTTTTTTATATGGTCTGGAATTTTAGTCCCGATTTTTGAACCCAATTAAGTTATTTGACTTTGGCTTTGCTTTAAGTGATATTGCAGTGGGAAGTAATTTTTGTTTCAAGGCAGTGTAGTTGGATAGCTGTGTATTTGTTTAATTTCAGCAAAATATTTTTTAAAAGTTTCTGACAACTGACTGTTAAAAATTTATGCATAAATTTACTTATTTTGAGCTTAAATATTTGTTCAGTAGGTAACAGTTTAGCTTGTGCTTGGTTCTTATCTATGGTTTTATTTAGCATGTTTAAAATTTTGTTATGGATTGTATTTAATGGATTTAAATCAATTTTATTTGTTTTACCCAAAGTTAGGGTGCCATACTGTAGAAAAGATTAGGCTAAGCAATAATAGACAAAGATGAGTGCTTTTTTTGTTTATTATTAAAGGATAAAGTTTTTATATTACTCCTTGAGCTTGTGCAAGCTTATTACTGACTAGCAGATTTCCCCGTCGTTGATCAGGTAAAATGTAAAGACTGATTAAATTTTTACATTGAATAACCATATTTTAACTCTTTCGATCCCGCGCAGGTATAATTACCGGTAAGCGATCTTAATGCATGCGCTCCCGCGACGGTATATATACCGGCAATAACAGAAATGGTGGACATGCACGCAATTGTTTGCGTACATCTTGTTCAAGCAAAAACGTTTATATATAAACCTTTCTAACATTCTGTTTGTGGTTTGTAATTGAATTTTTACATTGAATAACCATATTTTAATATAGGTTGAATAAATATAGGCTCGTAGCCCCCCATAGACGTATATAAAGACTGATTAAATTTTTACATTGAATAACCCTATTTTAATGTGTTTTCATGATTTTTATTTTATCGTACAACAGTACAAATAGGCCTCTAGTAGAGCCCCATAGGCTCGTAGCCCCCCATAGACGATTCTGATCAAAATCAAAATACCATAAAATAAAAATCATGACAACACATTAAAATATGGTTATTCAATGTAAAAATTTAATCAGTCTTTACATTTTACCCAATCAACAATGGGTAAAACTGCTAGTGATCCCTAAAAGTACAGTCTTGCTCATAACCATCAAATTTGGATTTTTATTTGTCACAAATTTTTTTCTGTTTGTGGTACCTAACAAAAACTTCAGACAACTCTAGTATTTTAATATAGGTTGAATAAATATAGGCTAGTAGCCCCCCCATAGACGATTCTGATCGAAATCAAAATACCATACTTGGCTTCCCTGGAAAAAGTTGTATAAGATTCATATGTTTGTTTGTATCTAAATGTCTCCAGTTTTATTTCTATAGCGGACATACAGACAGACAAACTTTGAGAGTTTTATGTATATAGATATATTGAATGTGTTTTTCCCAAGTTAATTTTTGTCAAATATTATTTTAAGTTATTTTATGCTATCAACAATGTTGATCTCTGTAGAAGATTTTGTTTTGATTTTGAAGCAAAATTTATCACACAATTCGTTTCCATGTTTTGACAACATGCATTTTGTTTTTGTGAAGTTAAGGGATAGTTTTTTCTCATTTATGCATTTAATCACTTTCTTTTGCACTATATCAATTTCACAACTTAGTCTTGAAATGTTATCACATGGTAAGGTGACGCAAGTGTCATCAGCAAAGAGCTTGGTTATAAAATTGGTTGCAGAAGAAAGATCATTAACATAAATGAACAAAAAAGGGCCTAATGTAGATCCTTGAGGGATTCCTGTTTTTAATAAGCTGGGAACTAATGTAATTCTGTGGATTGCTGTAAATTGAGTTTTCTTGCTGAGAGTCCTTTAGTAAATTAAACATGCTACCATATTTACACAGTTTTTTAGTTAATATTCCGTAGTTGACTGTATCAAATGCCTTTTTTAAATCTAAAAAGAAAGCAATCTTAATTTTTGGAGAATTTGATTATAAATATCTATTGCTACTTGTGTGGTGCTATGACCTCCATGAAACCCAAATTGATTATGACACTATAAGTTTTCTTTTTTGTAAGATGGTTGTAAATTCTGTTATGCAAACATTTTTCATATATTTTTGCAAATCGAGAAAGCACAGATATTGGGCAATAATTAATTACTTGCAATTGTGAACCTGATTTAAATACTGGTGTTATTGGTGCTATTTTGGGTTGATGAGGGAACCTTCCTTATTTAATATGATTATCAAATATAATTGCTAGATATGGGGCTGCAATATCAGCAACTATTGTTACAAATTTGATAAGAATATTTTCTTTACCTGATGATTTTTTCTCCTTAGGGTTGTTTATATGTTGAATTGTCTCAATACCTGAAATTGGTGTGCAAAAAAAGATGTATAACTGTTTTTTCTACTGCTTTTTTAAAATTTGTAGTATTTAGGATCACTTTTGATATGTATGTTTTCACCAATAATTAAATTCATTTGCAATTTTTATTGAATGTATTAGTTCTTATAAATTTAAAATTTTATCTGGTGCTTTCCTACTTGATTTATTTTCGACCTATTATTTATTATTTTCCATTGTTTAGACATATTTGTTTTGTTCATTTGCAGAATCTCTTTGCAATACACCTTTCTTGCAGCAAGCTTATTTTGGTTAGCTTGTTTAAACATTGCTTATACTTCTGAACAAGTGTAGGGTTATTATTAGAATAGCATTGCTTGAACACTTTTTTCTTTGTTTTGATTTTATTAATGCAGTAGTTAACGATGGTTTATTTTTGCATTTGAGCTGCTTTCATAATACCTATTTTTGCAGGAGCATGCTTGTTCAAAACACTTGAAAAAATGTCTATTTTAAGTCTTTATAAGTGTATTGACTTTCTAAAATGTCAAATAAAAGATCTGAGTATTTATTGGTTAATTTTGTAATCATTTCTTCTCGATAAGCATTTGCATCAAAATGTTTTATGCCATGGCAAATAAATTGGAATCAGATATTTTATGATTGAAGAATAGATAGACATGCTTGAGTTGAAGAAAACTGGGTGGGTTAGCAACAGCAAATGAAGTTAGATGGTATGGACAGGTGCTGAGGAGGGATGATGATAATGTTTTGAGAGTTGCTTTAGATTTTGAAGTGAGTGGCAAGAGAGTGTGAAGATAACCAGAAAAGACTTTGAAGAAGCAAGTAGAAGAGAAGACTGAGAAGATGAGTTTGGAGAAGGAGGATGCTATGAATCAAGCAAAGTGGAGAGGTGGAGTGTGAGCAATTGCTGAAGGAATGGGGTAAATCTGGCCATCTCCGCTAAGGGGACAATACCGGATAAAACCTGAATCACTACATAGTTTTATTTTTGATTTGCACATCACATAAACAGGCAAGTGATCAAATACTTTCATAAATTAGTACTTCAGAGTTTTTTTATTTGTCATATTGTTTGTAATTATGTTATCTATGAGTTTAGCTGGGTTTTCTGTAACTTGTGTATGTTTGGTAATTGCTGGATATGCGTCAAAGCTGTATATTGAGTTAATGTACTCATTTATTCTTGAATTACTGTTTTTTTAACAGATCTGTATTAAAGTCATCACATATAATAAAGTTGTTTGGTGTAATTTTTTTGAAGTGCAGCACAAAGCTCTTTATTGAAAGATTTTACATTGCAAAAGGAATGTGTATACACAGCTTCAATAATACACTAAAAGGGAAAATATCATAACAGCAGGTTTTACTCAAGTATTTACTAATTGAACTATTAAATTCTGTGACTTTACTTGCTGTTAGGTTTAGACATTTTTGATAAAAGATGCTTTTACAGATTTCTTATTGCAAGCTTTTACCTGTTTTTCTGATTGTTTTATAGCACCCTGAGCATTTTAGGCTTCCTGATTTAGCCATAGCATTTTACATTATACTCATTTCAAAAGCAACAATCAAAACTCAAACATAGAAACAAAGTTGGTCTATAAGCACAAGTTGGTTTACAGTTTTGTATTTGGTCATGAGTTTTAATTGTTGATTTCAATAGTCATATGAATAGGGTTTCCAGCTCTGAGACATTTTTGGCATTGATTGCTGGGTGTTTTCACTTTGACAAATGAAAATTGACTCATTTTCGGTCCAAATAAACATCCAGTAATTTTATTTTTGTTTTCTGTTGACTTCATGCAGAAATTGTTTAGCTTCTTGATTTAGATTTTCATTGATATATATGTGGCTTGATTCATTGGCTAAATTCAGATCCTTCAGAGTCAATTCATAAGCTTTTTTTCTGTTTGCATACACCAAATTTCTTTTTTGTCTGTTTTTGAATTTAATTATGGTAGATCTTTTTATAGCCATTTCTCGAATTTCGTTTGCCAATTTTGTGGACCAGATCTAAGTCATCTTTTGTAACAATAGAGTCAATATGTTTAAGCACTCCAACAACTAATTTACAGTTTTCATTTAGATATTCTAGTAATCGATTTATTTCCATATTTTGTTTTCTGCTATAGAGATCCAAATCATTTATTTTCAAATGCAATCTAGCAACTTTGTCGTTAAACAAAGTTATAGATTTGGCCATCATTTTGTTCTCTTTTTTAGCTCATCATTTTCTTTTTACATGATTTTAAAGTTTGCATCTAGCAAATCTATTGATGATTAATTTCTTACAGCTCTTTTAATATATTTTTCATTTTTTTAGCCCTTAATCAACCAACTTATTTAAATAGAATGGTAACCAGGTGCTTTCCATAAAACCAATCATATAGAAAAGTTCTTTATATTCCGTGGCCCTCAATATTTCACAGAAAAAACAGAGTTTTACAACTCTATCAGTATATAATTTAACTATGACATTTTTTTGTGTCTACCTAACATGGCAGCTTAGGTGTCAAGTTTTTTTTATAACTTTGAATTGTTGGTGAGTTTTTAGGCAAAGCCAAGCGGAACCAAACTGAAAAGTGCATAGGCTATGCAAGTTGAGCACCTCACCTTCACCATGAGTTTATCTGTGTATTGGATGCAGAAACTATAACTTTGGTACTGGTACTATTTTTTGAGTATGCACACTCCAGCACCATGTGGCATGTGAGGGTTCTTATCTATTGATGCTCATTTCAATTCTAATTCCGACATTTACAGCATGCTGCTATATTGAGTAATTTTACTCTCTCTGATGAGTTCTTGAAGCTATGTAATTGAGTTAACATTTATATTTTAAATGCCATGCAAGTTTTTTTATAAAATTCCAAAAAAAGTTATTTCTAAACATTTTTTTAGAAACAAATGTTTGAGAAAATTAGGGAAGAAATTTGCTTTTGAAATAAGGAAGTAGAGGAAATGGCTAAATTATTTGTGAAAGCACTGGTTGTTGTGCAGTTGAAGTTCATCCTATAAAGGAATAAGAATAAATCAAGGTCAGGGAGATGAGGGGTAACAGCTAGGAGTAGAGTTTAGTTTTAGATTTTTGGTGCAACAATGGATTTAGTTGCTTAAAGTTCAATAGCGGTTAAGTTGTAAAAGTGATTGAAGTAAAAAGGATTGAGATAATTTAGGTTATCTATTTTGTCGCTACAAAGATATTGTAGTACAAGGAAAGACAAATCATCTACATTCAGTTGTCTGAGTGCTGAAATATCCCCGGAAAAAAACTAAAACGCAGAAAGTGCTGGAGAAGGTTTACTTATGAAATGTCTAAGTCAATTTGATGATTTTGCAGATCGGCATTAGGGCAAGGATAGACAGTGACTGTTTTGCTGTCAAAGGCATTTTACCCTTGGAATGTATTTTGCCTTTGAACGTTTGTGATTAGTCAATATCTGTGATGTATAAAAGGCATTACTTTTACTCGTTTATAATTGATCTATTTCTATGATATATTAAAGACGTGACTTGACAAAAATTTAACCCTTAATATGCACTCCCTTAGTTTTACAAACCTTCCTTTAGTAAACTAAATTGCCCGTTGTAAAGAATTATAATAATAACCATGGCATTCAAACTCAGCAATACTAACCACTGTGCCACAGCATCACTCAATGCAGATCAACAAATGTGCATATTTAAAGACACTCAAATTGTGTATGGCAAAATGGATTCCAAGAGTAACATGTCAAAATCAAAATGGCCACTTCCTTAAGGTTAAGGGTTAGCTTGTGGGATTTTCAGTTTTGTATGTATTGATATCCTAAGGTGCACAAAAGACAAATACTGAAATTGTTTATTGCGAAAATGTTATTAAGCAATCATTTGTTGGTGTTGCTACTCTTCTAGTTCAAATTGCCATGTCTTTAGGGTGACTTCGGGGTTTTACCTAATCACCAGTGATCACAATGAGATATCTCTCGTATTGCCATGTGACTTTTGAAGAGTCACAGTTGTATTGCTAATGCTGCACTTGGCTTTTGAAAAGAGTATTGGTAACTTCTTGGTGATGTTACTTTTACAATCAATGTCAATTTGTCCTGGAAAAAATGTCAGTTAAAAGTACAAAAGAAACTTTTTATCTGTTGGTTGAGTCAGACATACATTTTTTATCTAGTCTCCCATTTGCAGGTTTGCCGGGGCAGTAGCAGTAGCAATTTTCTATGAACCACATTCTGCTCGTTGTCTAAAGCTAGATGTACCAGCTTGACGGGTCAATTTCAAGACTTAATTAAGCCAAGTCGATTTTGTAGCAGTGTTGTTTGTTTACCTTGTTCTTGGTTGACCAAACAGTTTTTTAGCTGTAGTGGCAAAAAGAATTTGATGAGTGAGTCTTTTTTGAATCTTTTTCGTCTATGGCCAAATCGATGGAACTCAGACAGTTAAATGTAAAAAATCAATAGCTCTTTGTTTTGTGGCTTTCAGGTTTTTCTGCCATGAATTTTATTCAGTTGCGATACACTTTTGATTTTTGTTGATATGTCTGTTCCACAGCTTGCACTTTTTTGGTTATGATCAACAATCCGTTGTCATAGGCAAGGATAGGAGTGTGTTATGAAGCCAAGATGTAAGCTTAGTAAAGTATTGTACTTAAAAATGTATGCTGTACATATGTATCTGTAAATATGCAAGCATTTGACCAAAGCGCTTACCTGTTATGCTAGCATGGTAAAGTAATGAAATAATGCCAGTTTAGGACCTTTTTGTTACATAAAGTCTTCTTCTGTTTTTTGCGTTTGAGCTATGATGATCATATAATATCTGCCACATCTTGTAGCCACTTCTTCATTCTGTCTTCAATGGTTGTAGGGTCCTGCACATTGCTGAAAGGGTGAAGTATGTCACAGTGGAAGTTTAATTGCAAAGCTTACCGTAATATTTACTAAGTATAAGTGCTAGGGAAAGCAAATACCATTAACCCAGCAAATAATAGGTTACAAAATAACAGCTGAAATTTAAGCAAACATACAGCCTCAACCAATTCGACGAGACCATCCCTGGAAATGTTTCGTCCTTTTAGACTTATCAGCAGGGCCCATCCCGTTGCACCAAAAGAGCCCACGCCTTCTGAAATTTGGAATGTATGACTATGACAAAGCTTGTTTCATAGGTGGGAGCATAGCGTACCTTTGACAGATATGTCGGGTTAATCCACACCAACAAAAGGTCATACTGCCTCACCTCAGGTGGCGCCTCCTATCGTGTCAGGCAAATCCATGCCACCTCATCAACATACAGGGAAAAGAAATATGAAGTATGTGTGTGAGGGAAAGCAAATATAAACCTAGCGCATAGTATGTTTCAAAATAACAGGCAAAATTTAAGCAAACATACAGCCACCACCAATTTGATGAGACTATCCCTGGACGCGTTTCGTCCTTTTGGACTCATCAGTAGGGCCTGTCCTGTCACACCAAAATATTCCATACTTGGCCCTGCTGATGAGTCCAAAAGGACAAAACGCGTACAGGGATGGTCTTGTCGAATTGGTTGTGGCTGTATGCTTGCATAAATTTTGCCTGTTATTTTGTGACCTATTATGTGCTAGGTTTATAATATTGTATTATAAAATAATTATATTTCAGATAATATCTGTAAATGTGTAGTTTGTATTTTTTCTGTTGTGCTTTTTGCTGGTGGAATAATGGTGATGAACAATGCTCACGATGTTACATTAAATTACAACATTCCTGTTAAACAAGGTGTTACTTTAGAGCCATTTTTACACCAGGTAAGCTACTCATTCTTGTGTCATATCTTTTTGTGGTGTGTCAAATGTTAGAAACTTCTGTTTTTGTTTCAAAACATTTTTGGCTTGCTGTTTAAGTATGAGAAGAATGCTTCAAGTTTATTTGTGTTTTTGTCTGTGGTAGTTTCACCACACCCTGTACCTTTTGCATTTTTGTGGTAATCAGCATCGAGGTGCAGTGGAATGAGCATCAGACTTGCCATCAAAAGGTTGTAAGATGTGCTGTCAGAGCGTTACATGGCATGTGACGTGGCCAAGCGATCTGGCGTTTGCATTAAAGTTCACGTTTTGGGTTCAAATAATAGTTTGCGTGGACTGCAACAACATGTACTAATGACTCCTTACTTGAATACCTTAAGGTCACTTTATGGTCTTCCAAACTCTTTGTTCCTCTTTGTGTCTGATGAGTTAAACAAGTTCTCATTATCTATCATTCAAACCAAATGTTTTTAATTCTACTTCATTGTGCATTTAGTCTAAGATTGAGATTCCAGACTGCATTCAATTACTATATGTTGTTGGAAAACTGCTATTGTATGTGAAGGAGTTTGCAGGAAATTACTGATCTTAACAATAGTTATTTATCTGCTTCATCTTCCGCTCTTGAACAAGCTATCTAAACTCTTCATCTACCATCTACAGCAAAGCTCAAACTGCGTAGATGATAATAGTTTTTTAAGTGAAACCGTATGTGATTGTTAATCGAAGATTTGACCCGAAATACAATACTGATCAGTAAGCTTGTTTAAGCAGCTCATATTTCAATAATTTAAGATTTATTTTTGCTAGGTTTCTGGTAGTGCTACTATGATGTGTTTAAATGAAACTACTGTCTGCAAACCACTCATCTATAGAGAACATTTTTTTTATAAATCACTACCTCCTGATATTATGCAGTTCACGCCTCAGTTTAAAGGTGAGCTAACTTGAAAGTTTAATTGAAATTCATTAAACCATTTTTACATCGTTCATGGTGATATGAGTTTAGCTACAATTTTTGGTCACAGAATGGTTCTATTGTGTTCACGTTAGTATATGTTCACTTTGTCCGCGATGTCCAGGATGAAGGGTTAATTACGGTTAGGGTTAGTCCACATCGTGTACTTGTACTATTTAAGAAAACTTGTTACATAATGCAAACTGTAGCATAGCTTGGATTTCTTCAGTACTGCTAGTATGGGACATTGATTTTGCAATCCAGTGCAAGCATCACTACCAAACTAAGGAAGTGACTTCCATGTGCCATAGGCCCAATAACAGAGCACTCAGCTATAGGTAAAATGCAAGCACTGCCTAAAAAACTAAGTAGGATTTCGGTTGGGAAAGGGTTTGGGTAGGAAGTTGTTTCATTTTATGCTTATTGCTTTCACTCAGCCTTATTAAATCATGGCAAATAGAAGGCAACCGACTTGGAACAGCTCCAAATATAGAATCAGTATTAAGCGTTTGATTGCTAACACGTAATGTTTTATGTTGCTTCATTGTAATCGAGGGTCTACTATCCCTTCATTTAAACATGTTTATGGTTTAGTCACTGGGAGACGTTTTGTCAAGAACACATTTAGTGTCCTGGCATTCAGAGTTGTTAATACTGCTATCACAGCATTTGTAACAAACTCAGTGAAACTTACCGAAGAAATTAGAGAGCAGTTGTTTTTTCCACTTAACCAGTTTGCCGCCTTATTCAATCCTGTCGACCAGCTTACGCTTAAACTATTGTCATTTTGTTTATTCAGGTGTTGTCAACGTAAACATTGAAGAAACGCCTGACGGCAATATAACCTTAACAGCATATCCTTATGAATCGGAGAGCGAAGCAGAAGAAACATCTGAAGCCAAGGATGATACAACTCTTAACCGCTTAAAACATGACAAGGTACATTTGTATCAGCTAATTAAAACTAAGACTAACCATCTTGATAGTTCCAAAGTATTAATAGATTTAAACAATTGCTTTCAGAGCAGTGTGAAAAGCGAAGTGATTATTTGTTTTGACTTTGACAGTTTCTTAAATTTATTCAACAAAATTTGTTAATTCAGGAAATGTTTAAAATTATTTTAACTTGCAGTTTTTTATTTCAATGTAAACGAAATGATACTCATTTGGTCTTTTACAATGTTTTCCACTGGATTTGCTTCATACAGTAGCCACAAAGACGCAATGCTGTCAAAACACAAGTGACGAGGGAGATGTCACAACAACTGTAAGCAAAAGATACGCAATAAAGTGGCGATGGGAACGATGCTTATTTTATTTAAATTGCATATATTGCATAATGCTTATGGGCACTTTTCAGCAGGATCAAACCGAACCAAAACAAATCGTTCCTGCCAGAAAACTTTCACATTCCCCATGTAAAAGGTAAGTTTACTAACAAGTAAATTACCGTAAATACCCTCGTATAGGACGCATTTTTTTCTTAAGAACTTGACCTAAAAACCCAGGTGCGTCTTATCCATGGATACTTTTTTAAAGTTTTTTTTTAAGTTTTTTCCATCGTTTTTAGGGTCAAATATCCACTGCGTCCTATACATGGTATCGTCCTATACGCGGGTATTTACGGTAAGCCAAAATGGACGTCATAATTTCGCGGTCATTGGTGTCAGACCCCGGCAGTTCGTCCAGCTCTCAAGCAATATGCCTATCTGCTTAAAGTGAAAGCCGTTCAAAGCGTCATTGTTGACCAAATCCATAATCGCTTTCTCTGTTTGTATAAAAGTTGTGTAAGGATCATGAGTAGACACTAATCGATTGTTTCATTGCTTTCATTTTTACTGCGCTAACGAAGTATCGCCATAGTAAATGGACTATTATTAAATTTGCGTTTTAATTTCTTTTCAAGGTCGTATGTTAGTTGTTAGTTTCTTTTCGACTCTTAGCATCTTTTTTCACGTGGTACAGCGTGCTAATGCCAAATTCATCTATCTGAGTTTTATTATTTTATCGACTTTCCACTGATTCGTTGTTTTCCCTTGTGTCCTCTGTATTCGATTCAACCTGGCGCTTATTTATGTATAATCAATGACATTGGTTTTAAATTAAGCAGCATAATATCTACCACAAGTGACTAAAATGGGTGATGCGTAAGCAGAAATCGTTTAAATTTTCTTGTTAAATCCAACATTTTCTGAATAGACTGCAAAAACGCACTGCGTAAAGTCGTAAAGCTTTTTTAAATGGACTGGTGAGAAAAGCATTTAGCAGTAGGTCACAGCATGCGACATTGCTTGAATTGTTTCGTCTAAACTTTAGACTCTAAAGTGTATTTATTTTCAGCAGTTTACACCTGTTCTTTTCCAAGAGTATTATCAAAAAGCACTATGTTAATGTTTAATTTTTGTGTAATTGTTGCATAAAGTCATAGGGCAGATTCAATTGTTTGTCACGGTGTAAAAGTAAACTTCGTTGAGCAACTGGATTGGGCTTGCATATTGCAACAATGGAAATGGCCTAAACTTTTCCATTCTAATTGGCTCCATCTAGCTATTGCTGTACTGACTGACAGCAAACAAACGATCAGTTGCGTCTATCTTCTTGCGTTGCATCTGTATCCTTAATCATGGAATTGGGTTCAAATGAAACATTTGTCTGATTCTGACCAAATATTTTTTCTGGAGTTTTGCCTCCACCAAAAAGTCATAATGTAGGTTTTGTTTTTATAACAAACACAAGAAGTAAAAACATGCATATCCAATTAAAAAGAGAGCACTTCGTCAATCTATATCTGTAAGATGCAATGTGACCAAATGAATTATGGATGTTTTTGCAGCCTGCAATTACTCGTGCAAAAATTATTCACGTTCCTTAACTTCTTGACGTCAAAGCCAATCATAGCAAAGTGCTGATGCTGTGCCTTGCAGCTGTTTCCGCAAATGCCTCACGTTTTTTTTTCTTCAGAATTCGTTTAAAACGTACCGGAAGTTTATGTGTTGACGGCGTACTTGACGACGAGCCAGAATACTCACAAGACGAAAACGTCTCCAAGAGTGTGGTGGTCAACCCATGGATATTCAAAGTACACAAAGAGGGGTTGAAACGGCATCTACGAAGCAGCAATAAAGTTGTTAAAAGTAAGAGAAAGTGTCATCATTTTTGATTCGCTTTGAAGAAGTCACTCAGCTTATCGTGTTTTGCATCTGCAATATCGCTAAAATCGCGCCATTTTTCAGCGCATCCAATCAAAAAAAGCAGAATTTCTATAATTTGCTTTCTGTGCAAGTATATTGTTTTATCAAAAAGAACCAGCAGTAGTTGGCTTATTTTGAACAAAGTATTTGCAAAATATGGTGTTCACTAAACAGCTGAGAAATGAGAGAGAGAGAGAGAGAGATCCAGTTTTTTATACCCGGTGTTGTCTCCGTTCATGGGGTGGTGGTCTGATTCACCTCGTTATTGGTTAATCTTTCCAACCCATCAAACCCATGAGCATTCTCAGTTTAAAAAGTAGGAAATAGATGTAATCTATGTTAGTAGAAATAAGAAATAAATCGCATCAAACTTAGAAAGAAAATGAAATAATCAAAAATGCAGACTTTTTTACACGCTCTTTCAGTACAAATTTTTGACGTTTCTTTCTTTTCCGTCTTGGAGTAGTCCCACACAAAATATCTCCAAGTTTGGTGAATAAGACAGTGGAATTCGGCTCTAATGTTTTTTTTTCATTCTTGTCACAGTTGCTCTAAGTTAATTTATTCTGTAAAGTTGATTTCACATTTTCCTGGATGTGGATTCAAGTGTGACCGGTATTGCCGACTGGGAGATGCAAACGTTCTGCTTCATGCCGAGTGATTTTAAACTTCAGTGTTTGCACTTGAATATATTCTAATTTTATTGGCCAAATGGTTCGTGACGTAGGTGCAGTCAAGCGTGGCTATCATTGCTTTGCTGTGAATATTGTGCTGCACCTAGAGTTTTCTTTTATGTAAGGACATAATCAATGTGAGCCGTTGCTGCTTCTACGATCATAAATCTTAGCAAGGGCTTGGGAGTCGGGACTCTGAACATCAGACTCCTACAATTTTTAAGAACCGACTCTGACTCCTACTTCTATTTTTTTTAAAATTAGTATAATTAAATATTTTTATGTACTTATTTTTTGCTGCCTTTAACCAAAATAGCACTTCACCACTGCCAAGTAAATCATCAGGCTAATTTCAAAGTCATAAATAACTTCATGGCTATAGCAAGCCAAATAGCTGTAACGATGAAGTTATTTATGACTTTGAAATTAGCCTGATGATTCACTTGGCAGTAATAAAATGCTATTTTGGTTGATAGGTAGCATAAAATAAGAAAAGTATATAAAAATATTTAATTATTCTTATTTTATTAAAAATAAGAGTCACCGACTCCGATTCCTTCCGATTTTACCGAATCCATAAATTGGTCTCAACTCCGACTCCACAGCCCTGATCTTAACTGCTACGAATCATTCACATTTCAGACAGGAGATCACAATGCGTTACAGATACGATAGAGGTTTTATTATAACATAATTTGGCAGAAAATTTATAGTTCTGTCAAAAGGATTCATCTGTTCTGTTACTCAAAGACTTGAAAGAATTTCCATATCCTAATTTCTTCGTACATTTTAGAAGTCTTCGTAAATTGGTTATTGTGATTTTTCAAAACAAGACGCTGTATGAACTATCATAACCTTGGAGAATTTCCTTGTACCTATTGTACGAAGAATATATGAAGCAAAATATATAAAACTTTTCCAGCTTCCTTTAACTTGTTTAACTTCAAAATCGTTTCTTGATCCCGTAAGATACTGTCTTTTTACACTTAAAAACATCACGCTTGTTTATTACAAATTTATTTGACAGTCACGTTATGGTGTTTTGTTTCAGAATGCATCTTGCTTGAGAATGTAGCATCACAATTTCGACGTCCGTGTGTACTTGACCTGAAAATGGGCACTCGCGTGTATGGTGATGATGACGACGACGACAAAAAGTTGAGACAAGAGAAAAAATGTGCCGCCACCACTACACGGAAACTGGGATTTCGGCTTTCAGGGATGCAGGTTAGTCGAACTGCTGGGTTACTTCTGAACGCCTTTCTTCGTTAATGGCTTGTTCAAACTACACTAAAAAATGACTACGCAATATTTCAATTGGATTTTAGGTTATTTAAAAAATTGTGAGCACCATTAATTGATTAGGCTGGGTTTTATCTAGCTGTCTGTGCTGTTGAACTGAGTGATTAACGCTGTTGTTAAATGTTGGTCTTTTTGCTCGAGTTGTTTTTGCTTGATACTAGGACAGGTTTGCGTAGATTTTGTTGCTGATGAGCATTGGAAGAAGGTTCTGTATTTTCTAGAAAATACGTATAACATAGCGTGTCTATTTTGGTATCAAACCTGTTGATGTAGATCTATGATTTAAATGTTATATTCATTACCTAGAATGGATGCATTCTATCGAGTTTGCATCAATGATATAATCATTAAAGCAATATGTTACATTGTGACTTTGACTCATCAACAGCATAAAATAAAGGCCGATTGCTTTTCTAATTGAAACAATACAGGCATACATGTTGTTGTTGTGGTTGGTTTACCCCTCCTCTTCCTTGGGATGGAGGTATGGCGCGAACAGCAATCCAGGTTTACGCCATCAACCTAATTGAATTAGGCCAGGGGAAAAGTGGCAGCCCATTTCGAACCAGTCGTGAGTGCAAACTGCCGACTGGTAGCCCCACCACCAACAAGGCGGACTGCCATTGGTGGGTACCCAAAAGTCGCCTCTCACGACATGCTGGGTGAGCAACTTCACTATTCTAACCCGGTGAAGCACGGCTAAGGCATACATGTAGTTATGAGTATTGATTTGGTAAGGAGTGTTACTACATTCTACATGAAAACAAGATGGCATTGAACTTTGATTGGCGAAGTGCAACCAATGTGGTTTGTTTTAATTTTTTGCTCTCGACGCAAGCGTCAGATTTCAGTGCTCCGCTGTTAATTATTTGTTGTTTTGGACTGTTGCCATGCTTTAATCTAACACTGGTGATAATGAGCCAAGGAAAATCGAAAGATTCGAGATAATTTTTGTTAGCGTTACCGGTGTAATTTTAATTTCACGTATATTACAAAGGTTTTTTTTTGCATCAAAGCTTTGTAAAAGGATGCCATTTGATTCAAACCCCAACGCCTTAATTGTCAGTCGAATGCTCATCGATTGATTTCCTGTTACTGAAGTACATGTGCTTGCCTTAGCACAGGGCTCTCGAAAGTACTGCCTGCCAAGGTTTTTAATTCAGCCCGTCGCACTTTCTTGAAAATTTTAAAACAAATGCATTATGTTATGGCTATAAGTGTGAGCTCGTTCGAGCTACGTGAGAATACTGTTTGCGATGTCGAAGAGCTGAATTAACCTGTCGTTATTAAAAATTAGGGTGATGAGCTTTTTTTTGAAGATTACTACAACTTCTAAGGGTGAAACAGCCTATCTTTATTCCAAGTTAATAAATAATTTAGAAACTTCGCCCCCGAAGCTTTAAAAATTCAGCAATGTGGCCTCCGTTAGAAAACTTTGGAGACCTCTGCCTTAGCTATATTCCAAAACTAGTCGGCATACAAACATGAAACTTGTACTGATTGATCACTGTCATGGAATAAGTATCACGATGGTGTCATTGACGTCACCTGACGCCATTGCCAAAAAAACATTTGTAAAATTTACAGCTTTTGACAAACAAAATTGATTTTTAGGCAAACAAAAACTAGTAGCCGACTCGTCATAAAATTCACAATTCATTACAAACAAAATTGATTTTGTAGTCAAATAAAAAATCAGTAACCGACTCGTCATTTTGCAAAACAACCACTTCTTTAGGAGACAAGATGACGCTACAATGTATCCTTTTTTGTAAAATTTGTTATGTTCATTTTCTCAAAAAGTACTGAACATTCAAACACGATTAAAAGGTTTTGCGGAAACTATTAAAGAGCCACTTTGGAATGCAAACTTTTGGCAACAATTTTGGCATTATTGGCGCTGCTTAAGTGATTTCTTTTTGCGTTTATTTTTTACTCCATCTGTCTTATGCTAATTTGTGTCATGAGTTTGAATTTCTAGACCTTTTAGAGTTTGTGAGTTGTTTATCATGTCTAATAGCTTGCTTTAGAAAAGTCTACATAGTTCACCGTCATGAAATTTGCTTTTTTTTATGTACGTACAATCATTATCACAAGGTGGTTGCGGTCAGAAAATAAAGCATGTTCTGGAATGAGAATTTCCGGCGAGCTGCACTTGTATTGGAAGTGAAATGTTATTCAGTGGAAATACTACTAATCTGTTATCAATTTTTCTGGTTTCATAGCTCTGCAAAAGATTTTGACTTCGGATTTTGGCCATGCAATATGTTGCAAGTAGAACATGCACGACTTTTGATTTTGAAGTAGAATATCAAACAGTATCAAAATCAAATTGTTCTGCGTTGCAGACTATAAATATAAAACTACATGTGTTGATCACAATTCGATTAATTAAATGCGATGTCGGTTGATATAAACGCTAAAATTAATGTGATTGCACCAAACTTAGTTTGCTTGTTGTTGTTTGTACTTAAATAGTAGTGATGAACGCAGACAGAGTTCTAACATGTTTTGCTGACGTTTTGCTGGACCCAGTCTACCCTAATTTATGTATCAAAAAAGCTAGATCTATTACAAGTGCGAAAATACAATACACTGCACTATCGATGCAATGGCATGTACCTGCGCAACTATAGACCCTCTATCTTTGTCGTGTTAGACGGCCAATATACCGCTGTTACAATCGAGGTTTTCTGTTTCAAAATTGAATCAGCCCTATTCAAAGGAATATAATTACAGCGATAGCTAATGACTTGAATCGAATTTCGCAAACGTTAAATAATCGCTTCTTTTACTTGTACTTTTTCTTCACAAAACGCTGCTGATCCATTGACTTGATTGTGATTGTATCAATGGCTGAAATATGCCAAGGTTCGATCGTAAACAGACATGACATTCCTTCCACATTGATTCACTGATAGCATCAGGCACTTACATTGCAGGACTATTGCAACTTGTGTAGCTGCGGTTGATAATATCACAGTTTGATTGACATATTAAAAAGTTGAGTTTTTTAATCGAGCGATGCCGTCATGACTGTAATTGAAACGATGTTTTTGAATTGGTAGAACTATGTTGTTGTGATTTTGATAATTGCATGGTCTCTCACTTATCTTCAAGAATGCAAATTGTCGCGAATATAAAAGGCAATTTCACTTTCCTCTTTATAATTTTGCAGTCGATTTCATTCTGATACCACTTTTATTGTCAGATGAAGTGTGCAGTTCACTAAAGTAGAATTTTTACTTTACCTATAATATTTCATGCATTTCATGTGAACTTGCTGACGAGAAAATTCACAACAAGGTTTCGAGAAAGTGTAGTCGGCAGTGAAACTCACTGCGATAAGACGTTTATTATTTATGATTCTAGTTCGCAATAGCGAGATGGTGAGTTCGATCCCGAGTGGGTTATGGGTTGCTGTGCGCTATGAAGTCACTGTACCGCTGTTTATCCAACTTGATTGCACTGTGTGTGGCAGAAATGCATTGTGCCAGCAGGCACTGCTAGCACTTTCCTCTTTCAAAAATGCATTGTGCCAGCAGGCACTGCTAGCACTTTCCTCTTTTAGAAATGCACTGTGCTAGCAATCACTGCTAGCGCAGTGCATTTCTGCCACACACAGTGCGATCAAGTTGGATAAACAGCAACAAAATAACTTCACTTGAACATAAATATTTTTATGAACGATGGAAAAGGTTTTTTGCGGTCAGATGCCTACTTGTAGTGTATCGTTTTGCGTAGCTTTGGAGTTTTTGTGAGCTGAGATTGAGTGGGTCATATGTGACCGCAACTGTGGACTTCGCTGTTGTTGCTGAAGCTACTACTAAGTGATTTTGCACCTTTGCTGATTACGCTAAAATGTGGAACCCATTGCTTCGTTTTTCTCTTTTGAATTTCTGATGAACTATCCGCACTCCACTTAAATGGTCGGATAAAATATTGAATAGTTTGTTTGAGCACTTGCTCTCAACGACCACTTGTTGTTGTCGAGTGTTGCGTATAAAATTGATTTGGCATTTTACCTGTGACAACTCTTATCGTCATTAACACCAGCAGTTTATGGTGCGTTAGCATGCGAAAGTGAGTCAGCAGTTAATTATTAAAGTTATAGGCTCATTTTCTTTTGTATGGAGCCAGATTTTGTTAAAAGCTGCTTTCGAAATCTTTTGTGAAGCAAACATCTCGTAGCTTTCGAAATCAATAAAACAGTTTGCGATGTCATATTGCAACGTTTAATATTGCAACGTTTCATAAACCTTTTTGCGCTTAAATGGCCTTGCCTATCTCTTCATTCTGTTGCTAGTAGATGCTTCCGTCACATGATACACTACCTTTTGTTTTCACCCGCTGGCCCACTCCTATGTCAATGGCTCTAAAAATAACTTGTTTTTCACTTTTTTGTGGCAACCTCTGATTGATTGACTGGTTGAGTTGGGATGGTGGGGGCTAATGTTGAAATAGTTTATAAAGTTCCAGCTTCCAGGCAACATGATTGCATCAACTTCTATTATAATTTGCTGCTGATAAGTTTGGATGTTGGAAAGCTAAAGAAGCTGAAAACAAGCCATTCCATGTATAATGAGCTGTTTGCATTGTTTTTAAATGTTGAAGGGTCGATAAAATTCCAATCTTGATAAACAACAGTGTTGCATCAACTTGTGTTATGATCGTTTGTTTATAATTGGAACGTTCGAAAGCTGAAAAAGCTACGTGTAAGCCATTTTATATAAAACCACAGTGGCTGAGTAACAGAAGAACAAAGACACTGGCAATTTCTCCTATAAATTATTGGTTAAGAGCAAGATACGAAGCAAATACATTTTTTGCAGGTTGATAATTGAAAATGAACTTTGATTTTGGCCTGATAGGTGGTTGCTTTTTGTGGTCATCATTTGTATGAAATCGTTCAAGTTAAAAAATTGAAATAGGATTTGATGTATGCATTTATTTGACTGATCAGCCCAAGCGTTCCAAGCTGTGCGCAAGTTAGCGTACATTTCCTTACAACAACAAACGCTGCTTGCCTCATTCTTACTTGCCACCCAACCAGTTTCTTTTGTAAGCAAACTGTTCTGCTCCAATCGTAGCCGTCGAATCTTCACGCTGATATTGAAACGTCATTTGAAGCCGGCAAGTTTTTAAGTACGAGTTGTATTGTATCCGAAGACGAAATCGAAACGAGGTCATGCGTCGGGACTGCGAAAAACGAAATAGTTGTGTAGTTTTGTGGGACTGCCACGTTCCCATTTGATTAGTTTTGGCATAGAAGGTTGTTGTTGTAACCAGTTGTTGTTTCTCAAAGTCAACTCAAAGTTTCTTCCGGATTGTATAGAAAAACTATCTAGCTTTCAAAACTCATTGCGGCCCAGTGAAACCTTCGACGTTCTACGTTTTGTTTTAAAATTGAATGATTAAGTGCTACAATCACGGGTATTGATCACTTCATTTTTAGTACGTTCTTCATCGTTTAACCTTGATTTTTTACGGTCCTTTGCTTGATTTCCCAAATCTATCTTTACTTTTTTAATCGATAATTGCTTAATGGCAAAGAAACAAATGCTGTTCTCGAGTTGCTTAGAAAACACTGTATATCCAGTGCGACAGTCAAGCTCTGAGTAAAGATACACTCTTACCTCTCGCGTTCCGTCAGTAAAGTTATAACCATACTGTTTTGTTCCATTGATCAATAAAGTTATAATTGTTTGATCATGCCTGTGTTAATACTTTTTGTCTTGTGCAATAGCTACGTTGCTAGAGCCTGTGTTACCCAGAGCGGACTCGTAAAGTATCACGCAAAATTTAAAAAAATTGTTAAGTACCTATTAGACGTGACCTTTTCTGTAGACGAGTTGGTTAGAATATCTCTATCCTGTAACGCCTCTGGTCAAGAGCACCTTTGCTTTGGTGTTTTCCCGTTGGAACAGGGTCGGCTTTTCTGAGTGTATCATCGCCATAGTTTACTATTTAGGGTATCGTTGGAAGTGAGTGTGGACAATTTTAGATTCAGTTTGTCTTGCTATCGTTGCGTTGGTCTACTTCTCAGTCGTTACCCATAAGGCCATAAAGTTGCGTGTGATATGCGCTACTGCTTGTTAAACGTGGGGTACGAAACACATGCATGGTGTGGCTTGTGTAAAACGTCATCAATTATTTTCTGCCGCAGTTGCGATGAAATGCAATCAGATGTGTCATCTCACTAAGAAAGCATTATTTGTCTTCATATATGCGTCAAACCTTTGCTTCCTGCAATTGCTTTGTGCTGTTTTGGGTTGTGTGAAGTGATTGATTTTACAAGTCATCCTTCTTTTGAGTTCCTTTCATTAAACTATTCAGCTTTAAAAGTTCTTCTATTTGCACTGTGTCGACTAGATGAACGAAAGAAAGATTAGTGCTTCAATTTTAGACATGAGTGAGGTTTGGTATATATGACACCCTAGGCACAATAGTTGTTCTCATGTAGAATTTGTGAAATCGCATCGAAAAGATGCTTAGCGTTCCTTTGCGAGTTGTTGCGACCTTTCTCGTTTTTGTCCTTTTTTGCAAAAAACTGCTGCACTTGTAAGTTTGTGATGGCACTTTATCGTCATTTCAATAGGACAATTCTTTGGTTTTCTTATTGTGAATATAGATCTTCATAATCCTTGCTACTATGCCCAGCGATTGGACATTTTTCAACAATTTCTTTAGTTTAACCGTATTTCTTACTGTAGAATCGCTCTGAATCGGCAGTGCTGGCAACTACAAAGTAAATTTAAATTTAAAACCCCACTATGTTTAACTTTAAAATGATGTATAAGCGATGACGCTAAACTAACTCTTATCCCCGTTTTAGGTATTTAACTCGAGTTCGAAAAAGTTTCAATGTCGGGATAAATACTATGGTAGGACGCTGGATGCTGTTGGACTCCGCTCAGCTCTTTATCAGTTCTTTCATGATGGAAATAGGATCCGCCATGAGCTCCTAGTACCGGTGCTTGAAAGACTCAGATCAATCCGTTCCATTCTTGAACAGCTTCGAACGTATCGGTTCTACTCTAGTTCCTTGCTTATTATGTACGATGGGGATTCGTCGATGCCGACAGAAACGGATTTTGAAAGATCGCTCCGTACTGGAAGCAATGGGAGCCACATCCACAATGAGATTTCTCTTCCACTCAAAGAACCTTTTTTGCTTCCAGAAGCAAATTATAAAAATGACAAGTTCACTTCGACCGATTCGGACGATAAAAGCGATTCGTGCTCACCATCTTGCGAAGAGCACTGTTTGGTGATATCTTCCTCCTCCTCTTCCATCATCTCTCGTGGTGATGAATTAAAAAGTTCCGCTTCCCGAAAAATCACTGATAGCACGCGGGTCGTGAAGTCACCCCGTGATCCCGCCAACCAAGTGCATGTTGACATTCGCATGATTGACTTCGCTAAATCCACTCATCGCGACATGGACAGCACCGTCGTCCACGATGGCCCCGACCACGGCTATATTTTCGGCTTAACGAACTTGATAAATATTTTGAAAGAGTTCCACAGCAGTGCACCAGTAGTGGAACATTCTGTCCTCAAAGATTTGTAGCTTTTCCTCGTAAAGTAAGAGTGTTTATCTTTGGGCAAAATTCAAACGTTTTTGTCCCTCGTTAACTTCAACAATGTCATAAGCTTACTCATTGCTTACCTTATGACGTCAGCTTTTTCGGTTCCCGGATTTTGACTCAAAGGTAAATACGTATTTATATTTTATTATGACAATGCCTCTGTGCGAAAACGCACTTTTACAATCTAATTTAGCAAACAACACAAATCGATTATTCTTTATTATTTCTTATTAGATAGCATACATAGCTGATGCTACTGCGTAGTTATCAGCTGTCGTTGGGGTGACTTCAACATTAGGATACCAATATGTCAATGAAGCATTTGCAAAAGGCTTTATACTCCAAACATTAAGAAACAGTACGAAAATAGTACATTCAGTAACGACTTGGTGGTGACTTTACAGTTGAATTTATAAACCGCGAGCTAGCTTCCCCGCGATGTCGCTTTTAAGTAACACTTCACGCAAATAAACGATTCCTTTAACAACAGTCTAATCTTTGACCTAAACTGCTGTGCATGTTCATAATGGAACTGTGAAAAGGTTGTTTACTGCACTCTCTTATTGCTTTTGTCACTTAGTTGTTGCCCAAGCAACATACGTATGTTTTTGTTGAGTGACGTGTGCCTTCTCTGCTGCATATTGGAACGATAGTTGTGTGATATTCCTATATCCAAGGCGCGTTTCACAAAATTTTGATCTTAGCCATAGCATTTGGCTCTGAATTAACTGTCAAACAAAGTGTTTGCTGAAGTTAAAATTTGAAAACGTTTTGAAGATTTTAGGCACATGACTTAGTTTCAGGCATGTCGCGTTTTGATTCTTATCCCATTCGGCGTTTTTTTTTTTCTGACATCTTAAATATTCTGATTTCTGTATTAGCGGATCGACGGAAGCTTTTGTGTAGTTTTCTCTTATTTTTGTCGTTCTTTGTGCAATTTACGCCATTGCTGCGGTTAAGTTTTATCGCTATGGTACTTTTTCTGTCAAATCGACCTTTTGTTGGTCACTGATTTTTCTTTTCCAGCTGGTGGGCGACATGCCTACATTAAACTGATTTGGGGATCTGCTTTTGACAAAGGGCCATTTATCGATCATCAGTGCTTTGACTCGTCGAACAAAAAAGTTCGCCATTTGGCTGTTTTTTTTAAGCAAATCAATTGGTCACCTTGACGGCCGAGATAGTTCCCAATAAAATTTTCAAACACTCTGGCTGACGACCAATCAGCCCTATGCGTCCTTAAAAAGGTAACAAACAACCTTCGGTCGGTAAAGAAACGTATCAGCTGCAAGGTTTTGGTTTTTACTGGTTTTGTGGATGAGTCGTAATGCTTGCTTCCCCACTACACTTGTTCGTGCTTTCACCGTACTATTTATTAGGTTGTATCGGGAAACGTGCCCAGATAAACCTGACGACTTTTGTTGACGAAATAACGTTATTTCTGCTGCGTAATTGCGTAAAAAAACGTCATATATGCTACCCGTGTCTGACGTTTTACTTGTCCTCAATTTAACTATTTGTTTTTATTAATAGTTACTGTCGCCCTCTTGGTTCTTCTAACGGTGTTATAACGCGAATAGAAGAACTGGCTACTACTTGTTTTGTGTATTGTTATTTGGTGTATCAAGTTAAAATGATATTAATAAAGTTTCATTGTTTTATTGCTTTTTTCCTTTCAGTACACCATCGTTTATATAGATCCACAACCAGTGACTAGTTTAAAGTTTCAACTGTGAAAAACTCCATTGGCGTAAAACTATGCATTTTTTTGGAAGAAGAAGCTGTTTTTCAATAGAAAAACACTGATGGTTCGTGCCGAAAGAGAATTGACTCGAACAAAAATGTCTTTGGGTCAAAAAATGAAATTAAGATAAAAGTCTTTTTGAAGTTTTATCCCCTCACCTCACATCTTTGTAGCGTATCAGCCCGGCAATCGAAACAACAGTAAAGGAAATACAATTTTAAAAACCAGTTTTGTCTCTGTTAACCACTTCCTTACGATATTGTTTCGGCACGACCCATACTTTGGGAACCGCTGCTTTAAGTGATTTACCGCATCAACACGTGTTATATGCGGACATGAATGCTTTCCGACACCAGGTCAAAAAAATTTGCGGTTATATCCGCTGTCCGTCCTTATGTCACAGAAACGCTGCACGGCTATAGCCGCTTCCCAAAAGGAAGTGGTTAACGGAGATAACCTGATGCGCCTTAAAAGTCCATATGCAAATTGCGACTCTTACTTCTGTCGGTAACATCTTTTTCAGTGTAATACGTTTTTCCACCTGCCTTCACATTATGTACTGCCGCCCAGCCTCTCTTCTTCCGACAACTTCAAAATCTAAAGCTCTTTTAACTTATTATCAATATGCCCTTTCAAAGCACATCCATGACATCGCACTCTCATTCGCTGTGGCTTGCCTCTCTAAAAGTTCCTTTCAAATCCATAAGTTTTCGGCTGCTACTTTTCTCAATTTAACTTGACTTATAACTTTTTCAGTTCTCATAATCGCCATTTTATTCTGCGACAGACATCGTGTCTCCCACCCGTAGAATATCGCAGAGTTTACACTACAATAAATCTTTTCATTTTCAACTAAACCTTTCTTCAGTCAAGCTCCTTTCCCCATTCTCTAAATTCTATGCGCCAATTCTATTTCTTGCCGTTGCCGCTGCTTCACTTCCATCATTGGCATTCAACTTTTCTCTCAAGAAACCAAAATTCTTTATCTGCTTTTTTTGTGCACCCCACTGAATTTGCTTTTACCCTGTTGCCGCACTTGGCACATAGACCAAGTTTGCTCGTGATTGTTTTTCCTTTCGAACCACTCACCTTTACTTTGGTCTTCTTTTGGTTAACCTTCAGCTCCGTACTTTTAAACGTCCCATACCATTTCAAAATCTCTTTAAATTCGTTGTGCAGGATGTTTCAAAAAGAAAACACCAACGTTATTGCGCCACATGCCAGAAACGAAAAGCATTACAAAACTCTTGCTCGCACACGTGCGTTGTACATACATTCAAGTTTTGTTTCATGGTTTCAAGTGCTCAATGTGGTCACCTCTAGCAGCACGGACAACATCAAACCGATGCGAGAATTCTTTTCCAAACGCGCCTCGGCATGTCGCGGTCCACCGTGTTTATTGCAGTTGCTGTTTGATCTTTCATGTCATCGATATTTGCAGGAAGTTGTGGAACATAAACTTTCTCTTTACCATACCACCCCACAAGAAAAATTGCACACTGTGAGGTTGGGGTGTCTGGCAGGCCAAGCGCAGAGAACGAGGCCTTTAGCACCTCTCCTACCAATCTATTAGACAAGCTCGAATCTCATGTGGCGGTGCTCCTTGCTGTTGAAAAATAAAGTCATTCAAATTTGAGTGCAGTAAAGTAAACAGCCAGTTTTGGAGCGTTTCGAGATAAGTTGGTCCTTTCACGGTGTTTCCCTCAAAGAAAAAGGGATCGTAGACTTCTTGAAACATAGCAAAAAAGACATTCATTTTAGGGAATCTCTTTTATGCTCAACTGTTACGTGTGGGTGATGTGCACTATGTAACGGTAGAATTTGCCACTTAAGTGAAAAGTCGCTTCCTCACTAAAAACTAGACGTGAAAAGAGGGCTTCATCATTTTCCACTATCTTTTGTATTGACTCACAGAATGTCCTTCGCACACCTAGTCGCCCATTGTAAGTGCTTGAAAGAGGCTTAGTTTGTATGATTTCGCAACTAATCGTCTTATTGACAGGCCAGACAGTGGCTTGAGCGATCTCAAACTGACGACTTGCTCGACGAGTAGACTTCCGGGCTTCTCTCAAACGCGTCGTGAATTCTCTCCACAGGCTCCTCTTAAACACGTGGTCTTCCAGGAATCTTTTATTTCCACGGGCATCCACTCTCTTTAAAGTATTTAACCCACCGTCAAATGCTCTCACGATAGGGTGAATTACTGCAACAATCAACAGTCTCCTCAACGTGGTAGTGCGACCCTCGAAATGGCTGGTGACCTTTTCGAGGGTCCCAGTCACCCCGTGCACTCCCCTCAAACAACCCTTTTTTCGCCATGCTGTCTTCTGAACCACCCTAGAAGGGCAGCGATCGGTCTTTCTAAAATCGGTCAAATGTTTCTTCTTCATTTTTCTTGCGCGAAATCTTGTTCTCCCTCTTCTCTTGATGAGCGGCAACGTTCGTCCTAACCATGGCCCCGTCTTTCCCTTTTCAGTTTGCGCTGGAAATGTTCCCTGGAGGAGTAGGTTGGTACAATGCTATCTCTGCTCCAAACGGATCCAATTTGGTCCAGGTTCTACGTTCTAGGCAACTCTTACTCCTAAAACTAGCCTCCTTGCAGTGTCCTGCTTCTTTTCCAGGTCCCACACCTACTAACACCGTGACTTCCTCTTTGGGATCCTCTAGCTGGTATACTTTTACTAGTCCATCTGCCCTCACCCCTCCCCATCTGCCGCTGCAGCACTCCCGTCCCAACAAACATCTTATCCTCTTTCTGCCCACTTGTACCTCCTCCCTCTGCACCCTCCCCACCCCATCATGTTTCTGGCTGTTCTCCTATACCTCCTTATTCTTCCCCTAATTCGCTCAGGGTTCTTTAATGGAATGCCGGCGGTCTTCGAGCCAGTAGCACTAAACTTATCCACTTTATCCTGCTTTATGTTGTGGATCTTATCTGTATCCAAGAATCGAAACTCAACTGGCCTTTTTCTTTCTTACCCCGCATACACTGCTCTGCTATCTGTTCGCACTCACTCCATGTCTGGCATTCTTTCTCCCTTTGACCCGCACGCTAGCTGTGGCCTCTTCATTTTCGTCAGACAGGACCTATTCTCTAAACTCTCTACCTCCTCTTTCTCTCTCTCTCTATCTCTCTTCGCTCGACCCCTACTCTGATTAGGTAGAGGCCAACATCTTACTAAACAATTCCTCCTTGCTCTCTTTCCTTAATGTTTATACTCCCCCTTTTCGCTCTTCTTTGACGGACAGCAAAACCGACTTCTTCCCCCCCCCCCCCCCCCATTTCTCTCTCCATAAATTTCTTCATTCTGAGGAACTTCAAATGATATCGTCGCTTCTGACTCAGAAAGTACTTCTGACCTCCGTGGGTAGGAAGTATTCGATTAAGTCATCTCCTCTGAACTCCTTTCTCTCTATAACCCCGACACTCCCACTCATTTCCGTTGCTCCTCTACTTCTCGCTTGTCGTCTGACATCTTCTTTCCTCCTACTTCTCTTGCTCTTGAGAGGTACTTCAGAACTTGGGCTTTGATTATCTATCAATTCTACCATCTGTTCCGCTTTTTTCCCCAACGAACGACGGCCTTCCTACAATTTTTAGAAAGTTGGTTGCGACAACTTCGCTTTTTACTTTGACTCTCACTGTCATTCTGCAGAGGAATACTCCTCTCTTTCTTTGGTGCAGCTCTCTTTACTTATCTGGTATTTAATGCGGCCAAATTTTCCATTATTTTCGGCCGCATTAAACGCAAATCTCAAGCCTGGTGGTCACCTGAAGTGGAAGAAGCGGTAAGCGAAAGACGTAAGGCTTTTGCTGCCGCTCATAGAAGTGACGAAAATCGTCAGGCTTACATCTCCGCTTCCCGACATGCCTTGTTTGTCATTGCCAAGGCTGAGGTGTGGCAGGCACCATACTCGTCTCTTTCTCTCTCTCCTAAATCTGATCCTAAGTCAGTGTATTCTCTCCTATGTTCTGTTGCTAGTTTTTCTTCCTCATCTTTTTCCTCTCCTAACTTCCTCAATTGTTCCTCTCTCTGGGAGTCGACTTCAGTCTTCGCCGACTACTTGAGATCTCACTTTTCTGTCTCCCAGCCAAAGGCTTGCGTAGCAGAGCCAGAGGCTGCCTGTCCGAGCTCCGCCGAGCCACCTTTTCTGAAGAGTCTTGTTCCTCTTTCTGTCCCCCTTTCTCCCCAGCTGAATTTCTTGCGGCTGCCACAAATCTCTCCTCGTCCACTGCCACTAGCCCAGACAAAGTTACCGTCCCAAGCTAAAGAACCTTCCTCGCTCTGGCATGGATTTTCAATCTTCCTGGTCTTTACATTTTTTCCTTCTATCTGGAAGATATCTATTATTCCCATCCACAAGTTGGAAAAGCCTCTCGACTTTTTTGCTTCCTTCCGACCTATCTTTCTCACCTCTTGCGTCTCAAAAGTTTTTGAACGCATCATTCTATCGCGCCTTCTCTTCTTTCTGGAGTTTTAAGTTCATTCTCTCTCCGTGCCAGACCGATTTTGGCTCTGGACGGTCTACTCTCGATCAAATTTTCTATCTTTCTCAGCTCATTTTGGATGGATTCAACACATCCAAGCTGGGCTCTCTGACGATTCTTGCTAGAGTCGAATTCTCTAAGGCTTTTGTGTCTGTCGAGATGTTCCGCAAGGATCCATTCTTGGCTCTGTACTTTTCTCTCTTTTTATCAATAGTCTTTCTGCTTCTCGGCTTTCTTCCGTCAGCTGTTCTTTTTGTGCTGATGACCTGGCCATTTAGTCTTCCTCCTCCTCGGTCGCTGCTGAAGTGGAAACTACACAAGGAGCTTTGATTCGACTGAAGCGCTGGTCTGAGTACTGGTGTCTTTCTCTCAGTCCGAGCAAATGTGACGCGTCCTTCTTCTCAGTGGATCCTCACCAAGGTAACCTCCTCTTACTCAACTCCCACCTCCGTTTCAATCTCACTCCAACTTTTCTTGGGGTCACCTTCGACCGCACTCTTTCCTTTTCTGAACATGTTTCTTCGCTGAAGGCCAAGTTTTTTCCTCGTCTCAAAGCCTTACGCTGTATCTCTGCTTTCTCATGGGGCCCCTCTAAGGTGTCCCTCTCTCTTCTGTACAAAGCTTTTCTTCAGCCCATTTCTCACTTATGCTTTACCCGAACTGTTTCCTTTCCTTAGCATCATTACCGAATTGCAACGCCTTCACAGAGCGGCCAGTTGCGCCATCACCTGGTGCCTCTTGTCCTCCCAATTTCTGCTCTCTGAGGCGTCTCTATCTCCTTACGATTCATCCTGACTCTTTTGACCTTCTCTTTCTATCAGCAAGCCATTTTTCTTTCAACTGACTTTTCCATTTCAGGTTTGGCCAGACTTGGAGTGAAACCAAGACTATGCAGATCCTCCTAGAGAGCTTTTGCGTCCACAAACCTTCTCATGCTTTCCCCTACTTCTAGGAAGGTTTTCTTTTATTGCTTCCTCTCTTCTTGAAATTTGTCTTCCTTCACTGTGGAGCTGGCTCTTTCCTCTTCATGCTCCCGCTCTGATCCCCCTCTTTCCCACCAAGGTGCAGTTCTCGCTCGTCTTGACTCTCTCCCATCACACGATCAGGCGATCTGGATTGACGGCTCCTTTCCTTTTCTTTTTGGCAAAGGCGGTTTAGGCGTCCTTACCAACTGCTTACTTTGTGGCACTAAGATCACCCTTTCTGCAGACCCAGTGTGTTCAACTTTTTGTGCTGAAGCCTGTGCCATTCTGAAAATTCTCTGCTCATCTCGGCAATACCAACAAGTCTGCCATTTCTCTTCTCCTCCTCCTATCTGACTCTCGCTCTATCCTTTTTTCGGTCTTTCTGTTTTCATCAAACTTTCTTGCACATCTGGCAGGAACTGTCTTCTCTCTTCTTAACAATCAGGCTACAATGAGTCCTCAAACGTTCATTTCTTCTGGCAACAACGCAGCTGACAAACTAGCCAGGAAAGCTGTGGATACTATTTTTTAAAGTCTTTTGGTATCGCTCGACATGGGAAATGAAACCCAGGTCTACCGACTGCGAAGCAGACGCTCTAATCCCCACACCATCGCGTCGGTGACAGCTTTCGGGGCTCCACGGCCTTCCCCCAAGACCCCATTTCTCGGAAAAGGTCGGGTAATAACAACAACAACATGGGGTGCATCAATGCCGAACTCTGTTCTGAAAGCACGCTGTACCGCTACAATGGCTTTTGTTGTCGCAAATTTAAGCTCACGAAACATCTTCTGCTGAGGAATCGCCATTTTGAGTGTAAATAAACACGTAATCTTCCCACAATTCAACGGCGGCGGAGAGATTGCTAACTACAGCGGTGAAATTGACACGTGATAAAAGCTAGATAACTAATCAATTAAATAATCAATGAGTAAGTCCACTATAATGCTACAGACTTGAAAAAAAGGGTAATGATTTTGGCGTATTCTTTATGAGTCACCCTGTGGTTTTATTCATTAAAACCTAGTCATCTGCATACAAAATTTCATTCATCAACTTTCTCTTGCATCTCCACAATTACATTTAGCGCAATTGTAAAAAGCAGCGGCGACAACTCACATTCTTGTTCTACACCAATTTGCACCTATAATTTTTTAGAAACTCTGATCCCCACTCTAACTTTCGTCATTGCTCCGTTATAGAGAATCATATCGTTCCAACAATACTTTTGCTGAACTGTCTTCCTCATCGCCCACTCCACCATCTTTCTCGGAGCTCTGTCATATACTTTTCAACATCAATAAAACATATTTACAACTTGTTTTTTTTCTCTATATTCCTCTGGCATTTTCCTCGCAACAATGCGTCTGTCGTTCTTCTGCTTGGAAAAAAACAAATTGCATTGCATCAGCATTTACTAATTTTCAAATCCTTCTTTCCAGCACTTTTCCAGTAGTCTACATAGCATGCTCGAACAGCTTTACTTCTCTGTATGCATTATATACCTTTGCATCTCCTTTTCCCAGGAAAACGAGCAAAAACTTGCCTGTTTATCATTCATCCTGCATTCCTTTTTCCATATGACATTCATCGGCAAAGTTATATCACAACACCAATTTTTTCTTCTCCACTGGTAGATATTATCTTTGCACAGAGTTATGATCTTTCTATAATCTTTTTTTTTCGTTAAAACCTTTTTTTCTCTTTCCATAATTCTTCCTTGTTTTTTTGTGAACTTTATTGGTTTAAAATGTTTTGGTTTTTGGCTCATTTTGTTGATTCCTTTTCAGCTTTATTCGCATAGACTTAGCAATGACTCTCTTTATTAGATTTTTTATTTTCTTATAAGTAACTATGTTTTCTCCAATCGATTTACATACGTCTTTATAAATGCCATTCTTTTGTCAAATCGCTGCCTTCACCTTCTCATTCCACGATCACGTATTCAGAAGCATTGATTAGAAAATCCAGGAGGCACGTTTGGTACCGGGCCCGGATTTTTGAAAACACTGTTGCTGTTTACCCGACCCCTTCCGAGGGATAGGAGCATAGCGGAAGACCACGGAGCCCCAGAAGCCGGGCGACTTCCCAGGGTCTGGACCAGAGGTCGTAGAGAGATAGAGAATCGCCAAAGAGTGAGCGGCGCAAAGAGTCCGTAGCTGGACAGTGCAGAATGAGATGAGAGATGTTCTGGACGAGTGTCCACAGACGCTGCAGGAAGGATTTTCGATTCTGCCAATTCTAGAGAGATAAGAACTTAATAGAAGGCTGTGTCCGTTACAGCGAAGACGAGAAAGGACACAGCGAGCATGACGAGGGAGCACAAGTTCCTCGGTGGAAATCGAGGAACCTGTGTGTCGAAGAATTTAGATGAGACAGTACGCCTCCAGTCCAAGGAAAGAGAAGAGTGGATACGAGAGATAAGAGGAGAGAGACTACAAGGGATTGCAGAGAGTGCAAGTAGCGCTCCCCGTCTGGTCAGCTCATCAGTCGCGTCGTTCCCCGGGAGAAACGAGTGTCCGGAGACCCATTGTAGCCTAATAGAACAGGAGGGAGAAGATAGTTCCTGCCAGATCTGCCAGAGAATTTCAGGTAAAAGGAAAGACGGAGGAGAGGACAGGGTGGCGAGGACAGAACGAGAGTCAGGTAGGAGGAGAAAAGAAGTGGCAGGCTTGTTGGTGCTGCCGAGACCAGCAAAGAGCGTGCAGAATGGCGTAGGCTTCAACGGAAAAACTTGAGCATACTGGGCCGGCTGAAAAGAAAAGAGTGGCCTCAGTGCCACAGAGGAAGCAGTTGGCAAGTACGCCGGGGCCGCCCTTTCCAAGAGGAGAAGGAACAGAGCCGTCAGCCCAGAGTATCAGATCATAAGGGGGAGAGAGTCAAGGTGGGAGAGAGTCGCACCTTGACCATAGAGAGAGGGGATTAGAGCGGGAGCATGGAGAGGAAAGGGTGGACTCCACAGTGAGCGAAGGCAGGTTCCAAGGAGGTGAGGGAGGGCAAAGCAAGAAGAGCCTCCCTAGGAGAAGTAGAAGAAAACATGAATGGGTGAGTGGACGCAAAAGCCCTCCAGGACGATTTGCAGAGTCTTGGCCTCACTCCAAGTCTGGCCAAACCTGAAATGGGAAAGAAGGTTGGGAGACAAAGAGCCCGCTCAAAACATGAAAGAGTGAAATGGGTCAAGGTGACTCGTAGGCGAGGTAGAGAAGCCTCAGAGAGAAGAAGTGGGATAGGGGAGGACGACAAACAGCCGGTGATGACGCGACTGGAGGCGTTCCAATTTGGTAATATTGGTGACGCTAAGGAAAGGAAACCATCCGGGTGAAGCATAAATGAAAAGGGGTCGAAGAAAAGATTTATACAGAAGAGAGAGGAACTTTTTAGAGGGACCCCATGAGGAAGCAGAGATACAGTGTAAGGCCTTGAGATGTGGAAAAAATTTGGCCTTCAGCGAAGATACATGCTTAGAAAAGGAAAAAGTGCGGTCGAAGGTGACCCCAAAAAAAGTTGGAGTTGGATTGAAACGGAGGCGGGAGTTGAGTAAGAGGAGGTTGAGCTGGAGGTTAGCTTGGTAAGGATCCACTGAGAAGAAGGACGCGTCACATTTGCTCGGATTGAGAGAAAGACACCAGTACTCAGAACAGCGCTCCAATCGAAACAGAGCTCGTTGTGTGGTCTCCACCGCTGTGGGGACCGAGGGAAAGGAGGACCAAATGGCCAGATCGTCAACCTAAAGAGAGCAGCTGACGGAAAATGACAGAGAAGCCGGAAAATCATTGATGAAGAGAGAGAAAAGTATAGGGCCAAGAACTCGAAAGGAACGACTTTTGTGATTTTGAAAAACCACACAAGCGCGCCTATCAGAAAGGAAAGGTTGAGTCCAACGAGCAAAGCAAGGAGGGAGGCCAGCCGAAATGAGTTTATGGAAAAGGGCAGGATGCCAGACAGAGTCAAAAGCTTTAAAGAAATCAATAGTAGACAGGATCGTCCGAGATTCCGGCTTGGGTTTGTTAAACCCATCCGAAATGGACTGAGAAAGGAACAAAATTTGATCTAGAGTAGACCGTTCAGAGCGGAAACCGGCCTGGCGGAGAGAGAGAATGGAATTAGATACCAGAATAAAGAATAGACGAGATAGAATGATTCGTTCAAAAAGCTTTGAGACGCAGGAAGTGAGAAAGATAGGCCGGAAGGAAGCAGGAGAGTCGAGAGGTTTTCCTATCTTGTGAATGGAAATAATAGAAGATGTTTTCCAGATGAAAAGAAAGGAATGTGAAGTCCAGGAAAGATTGAAGGTGTGAAGGAAAAGATCCATGCCAGAGCGAGGAAGATGCTTTAGCATGGGATAGGCAACTTTGTCTGGGCGGGTGGCAGTAGAGGGGAAAAGGTTAGAGGCAGCCGCAAGAAGTTCAGTGGGGGAGAAAGGAGAGCAAAAGGACAAATAAGACTTCTCTGGGCACCTGGCTCAGCGAAGCTCAGAAAGGTAGCCTTTGGCTCTGCTACGCAGGGTCTTTGACTGAGAAACGGAAAAGTGAGATCTCAGCTAAGCGAGGTAGACTGAAGCCGATTCCCTGGGAGAAGAACAGTTTGAGAAATTAGGAGAGGAGGAAGGAGAGCCAGCAATAGAGCGAAGAAGAAAGTATACAGTTTTTGGGTTTGATTTGAGTGAAAGAGAAGAGCAAGTCGTCTGCCATGCCTCAGCTTTGGCCTTGGCGATGACTGACGTGGCGCGTGGAGAAGCGGAGATGCAAGCCTGGCGATCTTCATCACTTCTGTGAGCGACAACGAAGGCCTTGCGTCTTTCACCAACCGCACTTTCCACCTCAGCAGATCACCAGGCTTTAGGATGGCGTTCGATGCGGCCGAAAGGAATGGAAGATTTGGCCGCATTCAGTGCCAGAGAGGTAAAGAGAGCAGCAACAGAGGAAAGAGACGAGTATTCCTCTGCAGAAGGGCAGTGATAGTCAAAGCAGGAGACAAAGCCATCCCAACGAGCTTTCTGAAAATTGAAAGAAAGGGGACGCTCGTTGGGGCGATGGTCCTGAAGCACCAAAGCACCCAAGTCCTAAAGTACCTCCCAGGAGAAAGAAAAGGCAAGAGAAGAGGGAGCAAAGGAGATGTCAGGAGAAGAGCGACTGCCAGAGAAGCGATGTAGAAGGGTAGGTGTGTCAGGGTCATTGAGGGGGAGGAGATCAGAGGAGATAACCCAATCGAATACCTCCTCCCTTGGGTGTCGGAAGTACCTCTTGAGTCCCAGAGGGGTAATGGCAATTAAAGCCCCCCAGAATGAAGAGATTTCTGGAGAAAGAAAAAATGGAGGAAGAAGAAGAGTCGGTTCTGCCGTTCGTTGGAGAAGAGCGAATACATGGGACGTACACATTAAGAAATGACACCGAGGAGTTGTTAAGAGAGATGTTGACCCCTATATCATTAAAGTAGGGATCGAGCGAAGAAAGAGCGGAGGTAGAAAGTACAGAGAAAGATAAGCCCTGCCTGACAAAAATGATGACACCACTGCTAGCGTGCGTGGCATCAGGAGAAAGAATGCCAGACCGGGAGTGGGTGCAATCAGAACGCAGAGCAGAGAATCCAGGAATCCTGAAAGAGGAAGATGAGTTAAGACTGGATTCCTGGATACAGACAAGGTTGACAGGATGGGGCGAGGGAAAGTGAAGTAGTTCAGTGCTCCTGGCTCGAAGACCTCCATCATTTCATTGGAGAACCCTGAGAGAGTCAGGGGGAGAGGATGCAGGAGGCGTAGAAGGACAGCCAGGAGCAAGGAACGGTGGTGAAGGGGCAGAGGGAGAAGATACAGAACGTGCCAATTGGGGATAAGAGGTTTGAAGACGAGGGTGGGGCAGGAGTGCAGCATTTGCAGACGAAGGGCTAGATTGTACAGTGGAGATATACATGTCGGAGGAGTCCGAGGAGAGAGTCACAGAGTTACGAGTGGGGACACAGCAGGGGGGGGGCGGCTCCAAGTGTGAGAGCTGCTAAGAGCTCTGAATTTGGAGAGGAACAGTTGTAAGCACCCTAGATGAACCCATTTGGAGCAGGTGCAGCATTGCATTGACTTGTCCCGCCAGATCACATTTCCTGCGCACACAGAGCAAGGAAAGATGGGGCCAGGGTTTGGATGAAGACTACCGCTCATCAGGAGAAGGAGAAGAATGAGGAGACGAAGAAGGGCAGGAGAAAAGAAAAAGAGAAAACAGGCGACCGATTTTGAAGAAGCTGTGTGCTGCCCTTCTGCGGTTGTTCAGGGGACAGCATAGCGAAAAAATGAAGGGGAGTGCCCGGGATAACTGGGACCCTCGGGAAGGCCAACAGCCATTTCGACCCAACCCAAACGGGGTCGAGGACCGCACCACCACGTTGAGGCGGCTGTTGATTGGTGCAGTTTTTTGAAAACGTCGTACGCAATGTTGACAATAAATTAGTCCAAAGCTTTTTGTTTTTTCTGTTAACAAAAGCATAACCTATATAATAATTTTTGTGACATGATGTCTAATGTTTTCTTTGTTTTGGCCACAAAAATTTGCTTAAATACTTCTTTTTAAAAAAATTAGTGCCCCTTTAAATACTTCCTGGCTCCGTGGCCAGAAACATATAGTCTGGTTCTTGTAACTCTTAAAGCGCATAATTTCCCAAGCATTACATAACTTTAAACCCCAAAACCCTAAATCTTAAACCCAGATATCCCATATGGATTAATCAATTTGTTTATGGTCAGATTTTACAAAATCACTTCACATCAATTATGCTACGTTTTGTCATTTCCATTAATCAGGAAGATTGTATTTTACTCATCAATCAATGGTAACTGATAATGATGCATTGCATGTAATTCACATTTGTTTTTTGACTTACTTATAGCCTTGTATTATTCCACAAACATAGCATTATAATTGTGCTTGATTTATCACCCCACACATTGACTTTTGATTATTTGAAAGTAAAGTAGCCAGACAACGATGTCTTATTTAGTAACAGAGTGGAGCTAAAAACAGAAAAAAGCGCAGAAGGAAAAGCAATTATGCCAACCACTCATCCGTTTGTAATTGGATAAAACCCGGTAATTCCGGTTTACCAGATTCTTGTTCTGGTGATATATATCTCTGTCCTTGTTCAAGAGGACCCAGAATTAATGTTGGTACCGGACAGTTCTCTCAACGGCCCTTTAAGTATGACTGTGACTCCTTCTTTTTACGTATTTCATGGCAAGGTTTAAAAATTCTGTCTTTAAAAACATTTTGTATATTAGGCTCATCAGCATTAACCATCAACCAACTCCTTAACTCTTTCTTGAAATATTGCTTACATGTCATTTTCAACCATTCTTCTAACAGTTTGTTCTTCACTATTTTTTTTTTTTTTTTGTCTACATCTGTAACCACCAATTCCAAAGGGATCAGGTCTTTTAAACACTTTGGTTTTCCAATCAACGAAGAAAACAAAAATGCCTAACATTAGAAAAACGTAGAAAATGGTTCTTGCGTGAAATAGCTTAAATTGTTGGAACATTTTTTTTCTTAGTTTTTTTTTTTTAGGAAGCAGTTTGTTAATGTATGCCGAAAAACTTTCGACTGCGTTTTTACGGTCATTTTTTGAGAAAATAAAAAAAAACAAATTAATTAATCAAGCGTTTTGGCCTAATCATAGCAATTTTGCACGTTTGAGGTTGGCTTTCCTTTATGCAAAAAATCGTTTTCCTCCATAAGTAAATGCAAATTTATAAAAATAAAATTTGTTATAACGTCATCATTTTGTCGTCAACCCCCTTACGACAGTCACTACCAGGCAATGATTAATGGTGGCGAATGTCTGCACGCCCAGTAGTTTCGCAACAGTTAAAGCGAACGGCCGCACAGAAATAACCGTGTTTTACAGCGTAGACTCTCTAATTTTTTAATTACGCTGCCCTGACTGAAGTTATTCGCCACATCCACAACATATAGAAGTGTCATTCAACCGGTTCTCACAATTAGATTCTTACGATGCAATTTTCTGAGTTCATGGAACAGGTTATTGAAAATATTTCGGCGCGAATGTCAAATCAAAAATTTGCTTTTACTACAAGTAACCACTTTTTCTTCTAGGGAGTGTTCGTTAACAAAATAGTTCTGCTATCATTTTTTTCCAATTCCACGAATGTTTCTACAAAAGAAGTGTTACCGGTGGAATTCCTCATTAAAACCACTGCCTGTATAATTGGATATAGCAATATATAGAACCTGCTCACAGTTCAGCTTTCAATATTCAGTTTACCACCTGGCTGATACAACACAAACCTTTCATGTTGTTGTGATTACCCCTTTTCTTCCTCGTGATGGAGGTACGGCGCGAACGGCAATTCAGGTTCATGCCGTCAAGCTAATTGAAATTAGGCTAGGGGAAAGATGGCAGCCCATTTCGAACCAGTCACGAATGACTGGTAGCCCCTCCACCAACAAGACGGACTGTCACTGGTTGGTGGGAACCCAACAATCGCCTTCTACAACATGCTGGGTAAGCAACTTCACTAGTGTAACCCGGTGAAGTACGGGTAGGCCACCTGTCTGCCACATAGAGGTGGAGGCGTCCCGTTAAGTGCCTTGCCCAAGGACACAACAAGCAAGCTTGTCGGCTTGTTCTCCACACTATTTCTTTTTTATGCTGAGTGCCAAGCAGGGAAGCTGCTAATACCATTTTTTTTAAAGTCTTTTGGTATGACTCGACTTTGGGAATAAACCCCAGGTCTACCGACTACGAAGCGGACGCTCTAGCCATTACGCCATCGCACCGGTACAAACTTTCCATCGCTCTTTTAAATCGCACTTTAAAATAGTATATAAATTACCTAGCGACAGTATTCAGAATAAACTGTGATAAATAGAAAGCAACGCGCTTACAACAAAGATATGAAATCGAGTCATGTGAGCAAGTGAAACAAACAAGTAGATTAACGCAAGCAGTTGTAGCTGTAACTAAATGCCAACTATAATAAAATTAATTGAACTATAATGCATGGGATGTCAAACTGCAGACTACAAAAGCACATTAAGCACAACACAACTAAATAATGAAAAAAATGGTGAGTTGTTTCAAACTAGGTTAACATAAAAACAAATTAAAAATACGTCAACAACAAACGTAATGATTGGTTTACGAGAACTCATGATTTCCACGATTTGGGTTTCAATGCGGAGTGCCAAATAAACCATTTTACGAAGCTGGTTTCAAAAATCTTTTAACACATTTGCAGGTTGTAAAACTTTTTTTTGTGACGTAGGTTCATAAAACATAATACGTAATGATAATAGCTTGCAAGCTGCTTGCACCATATATTGCTTGGTTGAGCAAAAAATTCAACCGAATTAACACTACAAGCAGAAAATCGCTTTAACCAGCAATAGCAGAGCTAGAATTAACAACTAGCTTCCAGCAAAATCAGCGGCACTGCGAGTTGGAATGTTCTATCGAGAAAACTTAATTTACCACAAAAAGCACACAATTACTTTGGCACAGAGCTATTACAAGCAATGGTCACCGTCAGTGAAATAAAATTATAGCAAATCCATGATCCAACTTCAAACAAAAAAAACGTTTCCACTTCAAAGTGTGTCATATTCAATCCCTGACGACTACGGTTTCAGAAATAATCAAAAAAGAGACGAGCAACTAGTACGTGCAACTGAAACGGTACTCAATAGATTAATGATGAACTGAGATGCAGTTCAATTCTCTTAAAAGAGCATGCGGTGTTTGCTCCAATTTGCAATAAATTCGTTCCGAACATCTATTTTCGACGACTCCAAATGAAATTAATTTGAGCAGTCTCCAATTGATCAACCGTTCCAGATAAAAGTACGTAAAAAAACATTCACGACAAATTTTCAAGACAATTATTGTGTAGCGCAATGGCCTGCCCACTTTGAACGCAAGCTTTGACTCGCAAATTCGCTATATTTGTTCACCCGGTACAGAAGTTCCCCATCAGAAAGAAATTTTACACTTTAGGGAAGGAATTTCTACGTTTGAGGGTTTCAAGTTAAGAGTTCTATTTATCTAATTTTGTTGCATTCCATAGAAGTTTGTGTTTTAGAACCATCCCATGCATTTGCTTAACTCAATTGTTCTGCAAGGTCATGTGAAAAATGTCTTCACACACAAAGGGGTGGAAAAACATCTGACAAAGGAGAATACAAGCTTTGCTGAAAGAATACTTTCCATTTTTCGATTTTTACATAACAGAGACAATTTTTCTGAAAATATTCACGAACCTAGGTCACAGGTGCATCATCAAGAAAGAAAAACCATCATTCCAAAAGAAGGAACAAACTTTTGACGAAAGAAAATTTCTACGGGAAAATAGGCCTTAAAATAAAGATACAAAAGCGGCCCCATTAAAATTTTTCCTCAAAATTTGCCTAACTCTCTACAATTCACAAAATTTTAAAAGAAATAGCTTCCATTATTCCCTATTTTTAAAAGGCCACTTTTGTACCCTTTCCGTCTTTGCATCCCTTCACGCACACGTACCTATCAAACATTTTATCCCTCATATTTTGACTTGATTATTTTGCTCGGTTTTTTATTAATAAGCTTAAGATCTTATCATTTCTCCATTAAAACGTCATGTGATGTTTGCTCACTGCTACAAGAATTGCCAGGCAAGTGTGTTAAAAATGCCAGATCTTTAGTTGAGCAAGACGTGTGTCATTTAGGGCAGGTAAGATATTGACTTCCGTGATATGGCAAAACCTAACTACAAAAATCAATTTTTTAAGAATATTGACTTTGTTGTCTTATATTGTTGCTCAACAAGGGAACTAAACCGCTATTTTTCCAGCTTTGTGCTAAAGCTGTTAGCAGCACGAACATCTATTTCTTCGCGTTTTCTGATCAGTAGCTTTACACAAACGAAAAAACATCAGGTTGTTTGCGACACCTGAAATGTAGTTAGGCTTTGCAATATCACGGCAGTTGAATGTCATCTTTAGTGCCGCACGAGCAGGTACTTGAGATTGTGGAATAGCCCAGCCCTGTCTTTCTTCGGAGTGATAAATTCAAGGCAGTTGGAGTGATTAAGAAAACTTTTTCGGTTTCAGTCATTGTCTCACTGCACTTCGTCAGTACATAAGATGTCTGTCATCGCTAGTTTGCCTCCAACATTCCGCATGGCTGGCAGCTTCCCTTCTGATCTCAGGTCGAACAAAGCTGGCTAGGAAATTTTTGGTGCTAGTAGGATGCTAGTCACTTATGAAACCACAGGTGTAGTTAATGGATTGAGTCAAGTTTTTTTGGCATGGCAAGATCTTTGTGACAGTAGACAGGTATATTCCGCTGTTGAATAGTACAGTGCAAGGCCGGTTTATTTAAGCAGAGATGGTCTGACACCTTCCTTCATCGTTGTAAATCTTCTACAGATGTTAATTCTTGCACAAACCTTTACTTTGATATTGACAATGCGTAGCTTGGAAGCCAGGCCGCATTATTGGATTGAACAGTATTGAGAAGTGTAAAATGTAAAAGACGAAGTGTTGTCTTTCTTATGTTAGTTCAAAAAGGGAGGAGCAAAAAAATTTCAAAGACGTGCAAGAAAGAAAAACATCAAAAAAGCGTGGGAACCACTGAGCCGGTAAAATGGAAAGCAGCTTAAAAACAGTTGCATGATCGAGTCAGCAAATTGCAAAAACGTGGGGTCTGGAACTCACGTTCAAAGATGAAAGTATGAATAGGTAGACTGTTTTTTTAAGTACAAGTAGTGTTTAACGAATAAAACAAAACTAAAAGTCTTCCCGTTTCCAGGTAGTTTAAAGATGAAACTAAATGCAAATAACTCTTCATTCAATAAAGAACATAATGGCAGAAATATGAAATATGCTTAATTGCTTATAACTTCTTCGCGTTTAACTAAAAACAAGACTGCATTCAACAGCAAACAAAGCCTAATCTACGCAATGCAAATAAACGCCTTTGGATACTTTCATAATTGATAAACATTCAGGCCTTTGATGATTTAGGACCAACTCCACCAGCTAAGTTGTAAACAACAACACTAACATCGTGAGCGAGAGAGTCAGCATTTTCCTGCAAAAAAATATGTATACATTAAGTAGACAGACAAAGGTTGAAAGGCCGGACCACATTTATTTTTGGCCTTGGAACGCGTAATCCACTGCTAATGCTTTTTGATATTAGCTGTGCATCAAATGCATTAAGACCGCTTTGACTTTTGACTGTTCTTAATTTAAAAAACCTTACTTTTACCAGTTGGATTCCAATACTTTTTAGCACAACGCTAGCACCTAGTATTAGAAATAGTAACAACTCCACCAAGCGCAGCACTGCAACTTCAGTACCATAAGAGCATAATATATTCGGGTGGGAAGAAGCTAAAAAATTCCAGAAAACTTTAACGTGGCATCTTAATCGTTTCACTAGCAGATCCGCCCAGACGTTCAATAGTAGTTTTTAGTAAAATAGATGATTGAAACAAGGCCGTAAGTTGCTTGTTGAAAACTGGTATTGTAGGTTCTCAATCTGGGATTCAATACAAATCAGATGCAAAGTGTAGTTAATTAGATCTTCAATATCATCGCATTACCTTCGTATCACTTTCGGCATATACCCTAACCACATCTTCAGTGCCGGAGGGTCGTACAAAAGATCGGGCGGACGGATACTTCGATATGATGTCATCAATAGCAGCTTGCAAGCCATTCGGCGTCACTACTTTACGTTCCGCATCAGTGGTCGTAATTACAGTCCTGTCAGCAACCTACGTCATATAGCTACAAGTAATAACAAGTAGGAAAATTATAAAAAAAATGGAATAGTTTACACTCCATAAAAACAACCTTGAAATGAAAGGGTATCCAGAATTCAAAGTGCTGTGTTGCTACTGTAAGATTCAAAAGCGAGTGAGTGGAGGATGACATCAGAGGCGTAGCTTCTAAAATTACATGCTTCATGTTTTTTTGACTTAAAACTTTGGAAAATAAATAATATTGGAAAAATATAGCGATGAGACTACTTTTAGAACATAGCTGAAATAAAGACAAATCTTTGCCAGGTGTCAGGTGTTGTGGCGACGCCTTTGCTCCTATCAATCTATGATAAGTTTATATTACACATTTTTGTTGTCTTCCCAACCTGAATCAAAATCCAGTCACGTCTCTGGCACACCACCCTGAATCAGCACATCTAAGCCTTGCAAAGCGGAAAAACAGGGATAAAAAAATAGCTTTTTCAAATGAGCTGTTCAACTTTTATTGATAACATCTCACCTTTACTTTAAGCTGACGGTTAGGTAAATCGGTGTAAAGTTGCGACCACTCTTTAACAGACCAACCTTTGGCAAACAATATCGCTTCCACAGCAAGCATATCGCACATAGCATCACCTACAGTCTAAAAAAGGATAAAGCATGCTCGTTTCTGCTTTAGCGCATTACTACATATAAAATAGAGGTTAAGAGGATCAAGACACATCTTGAAGGCAAGGTATTGGCAAAAATAATCATGCACTAAGTAAAACTTCTGCTAGTTGACATTTTTCGTTAATGTTGTTACCCGACCCCATTCGAGGAATGGCGGTATCGCAGAAAGCCATGGAGCCCCAGAAGTTATGCAATTCCCCAATGCCTGGACCAAAGGGTCACAGGTAGAAAAGGAGTCGCTAAAAACCGGGTTGCACAAAGAGTCCGCTGCTAAATAAGAAGGAAATGAATATCGTCCACAGTTGAATAAGCACAGACGCTACATCAAAAATTCTCAATGCTAGAGACATCAGACTTTAACAGAAGGCTGTGTCCGTTGCAGAAGACGAGAGGACAAAGCGAGCGTGACGAGGAAGCAGAAGCTACTCGCTAAATACTGAGGGGAGCTTTAAGTCAAAAAATTTTGATGAGGCAGTTGCCTCCAGACTAAAAGATGAGCCGATACAAGAAATATGAGGAGAGAGACTACAAGGGACAGTAGATGGCTAAAGCAGCACACCACGTCTTGCAAGCTCATGAACCGTGTTGTTACTCCAAAGAAATGAGCGACCGGGGACCCATTGATCCCTAAATGAAAGAGGAGAGGATGTATAGTTCTTGCCAGATGTGCCAAGGAGTATAACAACATACTGTTAGGATTAGATTTAGTAAAAAAAACATTCATTTCGATTTAGTATACAACAAGTTTTAAGAAAAGTAGAGCGGAAAAACTTAAGACATATTACTTATCATTGGATCATTAAATAAATGGCAGTCGGAAACTGCGACAATCCATGTGACTTTCGAGTACAGCACCCCCCAATACGCAGTGATAGTCTTAACCACGTAAAATCAATTGTTTCAAGAATTCAGTTTTGCAATTACTAAATTGTCTTCACCTCATTGATAATGTGCAAAAATGTCTTTAGTTTAGCAGCAGCTTCACGCTCCGCAGCAGGACTTTGATTGTTAGCAGCTGCTTCCGCAATTCGTTGATGGCATTCTTTTTTTACAGTAACCTGACAACGAAACAATTTCACATTATTGTTTTTGTGGCTACTCAATCGCTTCCTCAGAATATGCGTGTGGCATAAGACCATGAAGTCCCAAACCCACGGCCTGACCAGAGATTGCACCAAGAGAGTGCAAAGTAAAGTTCGCAGCACGACAAAACTAATTGAAAAGTATGCCGAGTCGGGTGACCACAAGAGCTTCACAACCTGTTAAACTGTCGGCAACGTGGTCAAGTGAGTTGAAGCGCCGATGTAGGCTACAAAGAGCGTGCGTTCAAACAACACCGAGGCTACGATGTTGTGTCTTTGGGAAAAGCACCTAAAAATAACTTCACCTGCTTGGTTGCATAGCTTCTAGAGCCTATAGTAACAGTTTTAACCAATAAAAGGTTTTCTTGTGACCAGATGACAAAAAAGCTTTCAAATGACCCGGATGTTAATAGCCGAAGATAAAAAAAAATTTTAAATGACTTCAATGTTAATAGCGGGAAACAAGACACTAAACAATTAATTTTTATGCACTTTGCAAACTGAGATGTTGTGTAATGGAAGACCAAGATTACGACACAAAACATAAAATAGTTTCATAAATTGTTATCTTGTTTCCAATCAGGGCACACAGCAGAGTTTGTGATAAATGTCATGCAAGAACAAATATAATTACTCATGGTGACCTTGATTCAAGAACCATTGATCAAAATAAAAAACGAATTGCTCACAGTTCCATGGCCGTTTGCTTCAAAATAAACTCCAATATCAAATTCCAGAGCCTTGTGGTGCAAATGTTTCACTCCAGTTTTAGTGCAAGCAACTGCTACGTTTAATGTATCACGTACGTAAGTAGTTGAGCTGCCGTTTGCGTAAGCAGTCTGTATCATTGCCAGTTGCACATCAAGCTTGGACTGAAAAGATTATTAATTAAATTTATCGAAACATGTTTGCTTAGAAAGATAACTCAAATTAAATGTGAAATAATTAAAATGACACTAAGCAAACAAATGTAAAACTCGAAAATAAATACAGCTAAAGTAGTTTGGGAGACAATAAATGATGGTATCAGCAATAGCGAAAAACTGATGTTGTTAGCTCCCATCAACTTTGGAACAGCACTAAAACCAATCGAGAAAATTGAATGGTCATTTCGAATTAGTTATTATTTGCACATAATAATTACATACTAAATGCGACCTAAAATAGATTACTTCAGTCACTTTTTACAGCACATTACACAAGCAGCAGCAGCCTATTCTAACCCGATCAAGTACAAAATACTAATGACGAACAACGTACTATCTATAAAACATGAATTACAATTAAAGCACCATAGGTTTCATTTTTCTACAGTTTGGAGTTTGTGAAACTAACAATATTACTTGATCTACAAGTTCTTTCATATAAAGAGTTATAAGAGATGCTATCTTGTCTCCATCGAGAAGTATGAAATTGCAATCACTGTCCAATGTATAATACACGATTCTGTCAGCATCACCATCAAAAGAAGCATATCGATGATAAGGTTCCATATTTAAACCTGCAAATGTTAACACTGAATACATCACAGTCTGGGAAGATTTTGCTCTCGATTTTTCTTAAGATAGATTCGCACACCTAGCAATGAAATGGGGATGCTAAACAATGAATCATGCTCCTGGTGCTGCAAGGCTCCAGTTACTTCTGCAGCAACGACAATAAAGCTTAGATTAAAGTTAGGTGCAGCATACCACTTGTAAACTTGATAAAATTGCGAGTCAGCAATGTGGTCCAAAGAGTTACAGTGCCATTTGTAGCAACAGCAATCGTGCTTTCAAACTTTACAACGGCTTGATAGCTTGGTTCATCGGAAAAGCACTTAACGGCAATTCTCCTGCTTGGTTGCAGCGCTTGCTGTAGAAATGCACTGCATCAAGCAGTATTAGCAGCTCCAACACAAGTATGCGCACCAAGTTGTTCTTGTATTAGCAATGATACTCTTTGCTGTGGTTGGAAGATAAGAATATGGAACAATAAAGCATTAACCACTAGTCAAAGAGGTCAGCTTAGTTTAGGTTCGCAATCAAATTCTAGAAGTCAATTGTTGAAAGCTGAAACCAACCATGTGGAGCTTGTTGTTGGATTTTAACATAATCAGCTCCACATTTTTCATTTAACTTTCCACTGCCAGATCCGTCATTGATGATATTGATGTTGATAAGTGATGCACCGATGTGATCACTGAGCTTTTGAAGTTTATTTGCTCCTACACCATTGGCACAATCAACAGAAACATTAGTTTCAATCAATCCCTGTCAAAAACGATCTAATTAAAAACACCTTTGAGAGGAAAAGCTATTTTGCTAAAGCCAGTGTAATGATGTACCATGGAAGATATGGCATGAAAAAAGAATGAGTGAAAGTGGCCAAGCTTGTGAATATCTGGGGCCAAAGTACATGTATTTTTTTAATGCAAACTTACGAACTGTAAGCACAAACTAGGTTTAAAGGTGAAAGAGCATAGAAAAACACTTGGGATGAAGCAAACTTTTCAAGAAGATTTTTATATTCTAAAAAATGCGGTGTAGTGGTAACTGTTTTGGGCTTCAGATCAAAAAGTCGGGAGCTTAAACTTCTGTAAAAGCACTATTGGTATTTGACAGGAAAAGAATTTAAAACTTAAACTGCTAAGTTGCCCCAGCAGGGAGTCTGGTTTGAAAGCAAGTATGTGGTAGACATACAGTGAATCAACACGTCTGAGCCTGCGAAACGTACAAAAAAGGCCATAAAATCAACTATTTCTTAAATGGAAAATCTTCACCAAAATGATCTTATTTACAAGATCTCATAGCATCCACCAACATTATGCTTGTTCTTTTACATTGGTCGTTGATAAAATTGCCAAACAAAAACGAATTTGATCTTGGTAAGTTTGTACTTCTCTTGATGCATTTACAATGAAACACATACTTGAGCAAGCAGGCTTTTAAATGCATCTGAAAACTGAATATAATATGATTCTTCATTAACATCGGTTTTGTTGTTGTTATAACAACAAACTATGTAATGCAATTGTGGAGTTGTCAACAATCCAAAATCTCTGCAATTACCCTTCAGTGCAATCACTCCATCTTGGGCTGCTTTGCTCAAAGCAAGACTGCTAGGTCTAAAAAATGAAAAAAATAGACTATACCAAAAAGTAATTGTTTTGTGCTCGTAAAGCTCAGCTTTCCAGTTTTTCCATAAAACTAGTTAGCACTATTTTCAAAGTTTTTACTTCAACCGTTAAATGGCTGAAATTTTGGCATAATTAAATCTCGGAGAAAACAGTCAGTTGTAGCTACAAAGCTTTCACCAAACATGCATCAGAAAGAGTCAAAAACATAATCGATTTTAGACTATTGCTATCTAAGAATTTGCAAAAGACAGCATAAAGTGCATCAGTATCAAAAACCTTAAAACACAAAGTACCAAGATGCAGTGTAACACCACATCAGAAATACAGCTTGGAGGAAATAAATAAATTGAACTAACTTACTAGATATTACAATTACTCAACTGATCAATACTAGAAAACTTGAAGCTGCTGTTTTGTCAATAAAAACATGCGAACTGAAAACTTATTTAAGGGAGTGCATAACTCCACTGAACAAAAGTTGAACACAGTTTCAAAGAGTGCATAACTGTTTTCCAGCTTTGATAGCTGGAATCAACAGGCACCTTATACATGTCATTGCAGAAACACAAGCTGTAAACTGAACCCCATGCACGTCAGTTGCAGTCATGGTTAATCATGACACTATTTGCTTGTGGTAATTATTTGAAGAACACAAATATGGAAAAAAAATCAAATATACAGGGTTTCCATAAAGTTACTACACAATTATTTGTAACAAAAAAAACACCTTTAAGCATGTGGATTCACAGTTCTTTAACAAAGCTGTTACTGGAGAAAATTACTTGGACAAACTGAAAACTGTCATCATGTCATTAGTGAAACAACAACCAGATTTCAATAACTTCTACTTTCAATAGGATGGAGCCTGACCCCATTTTGCAACAGCTGTTCAAAATTTCATGGATGAGGTATTTCCTGACAAATGGATTTAACAGGTGAGGGCCTATTAAATTTCCTCCATGACTTCCAGACATAATGCCAATGGACTTGTGCCTGGGGAGTCATTAAAAACTCTGCATATTTGAGGAAGCCAAAAAGTGTTTAAGATTTTTAACAATTTGTTGTTAATGCATTTGTTAACCTTGATGGTGACTTGTGTACCGAAGTTTGTCATAGGGTGGTGTTGTGTTGCAAAAAAAAAGCATTGAAACTGAAGGCTCCAATTTGAATATTTGTGATAACTGTAGCAAATGAAATTGTTTGTCTTGATTGTAACAGTTTTTTCCAATGTAATACAAGCATTTTTTAAGATTTCTATAACTCTAAAGGTGCTATTTTCTATTACAAATAACTGTACTGAAACTTTACAGACACCCTGTGTAGCTTAAACACCTTACCTGGTATCTCTTGCAAGTAACACAGTTGCATTTTGATTTATGTCTATTTTCTCAAGTTCAGCAATGGCTTCCAATTTTTTCATCAGATCATCATTGCTGACATTTGCTAACTGAGTTGCATATGATTCCCATTTCTCTGCCAACATTTCACCAGCAGGATCGATCAACTTTACACCATTATCATGCTGAAAAAAGCAAACATAAATAATATACAGTACATTGCCACAACTTTCAACTATTTAGCCCATTTAAGTTTTTTGTGGCTTTAAGCTGCCAAGATCTTCTATTATACCAAGAAAAACATTTATTACCTCGGGATTATGAGATGCAGTTACCATAACTCCAATTGCAGCTTTCTTTGCTTTAGAACGAAGAACAGCTAGCATGCCCATCCTAAAAAATATATGATCCATTCTATCGGCTTTTCCCCTAAATCCAGCCGTTCCATATGCCATTGTAAGTTTATCTGGTTTTGCATGAACTTCAGCAAGCTTTAGAATGGCAGTTTCATCAAATAAGTGTTCACTCATGATTAGGTTTAGGTGTATGTTCACAGCCACAAATTTTTATTAAACTGCTTTGTGCAAAGTACAAAATGATGAAGATAATCTGCAAGTGCCTACAAAAATAAAAGAAGTTTTATCCCGCTTTAACTCAATCCAATGAAATCTGAAATATAGTTCTGGAGCTAGGCTATATTACAATTGAGTTTAGGCCCAAATCAGAGATTCATCAACCTCATAAGCAATCATGGAACCGACTCGAAATCATGTTAGGATTATCTATTTTCCTACCTAAACAGCAGAACAGTAGTTGATACTAGCTCGTAAACTCAATACCGCTAACGGCTATGGTATCCCAATGCTAACAGTGAAAAAACAGCTTGGGACTTCAACTGCAACGTTGTCTGCAATCTGCAAACGTGGTAAGCTGCTAAACATGGCACGCTGCCAAGTCGAGAACATACCAAATTTCTATTCATAACCTTCTTAATTTTTACGGCGACTAGCAAGCTTCAACAAAAGAGATCCTATAAATAATAACGTGTCTCCATACATTTTCAGTATTAATAATATAGACATACAAAATTGTTTATGTAGACAGCAGAAGCTTTGCATAAAGAATGATTGGCTTTCTGTTGGATACGTCACCACTCGTGAGCGCCACTTCTATTATCTTCTAAGCCTTACCAGATTATTAAAAATTTTTGCACATATACTCTCCACTATTCTTTTGTTTGCATTGTATGCATGAATGAACAAGAGGATTGAGGATTGAGAATGTTGGAATCTTTTAGAAAGTTGGTTGGCAGTTGTTTTCTGAATTTGATTTTCTCCTAAAATGACACAAAGTACTGTGGATGCTTGTACGAAGAGTAAGTATAAGTCGATAAACTGTTTCATACAAAACAAAGAAGTATTTTTGGTTTTAATGTAGGTTAGAACTACCCTTGAATAGCCTGTTTCTGACTGCTATTTCAGTTAATTTTTTTGTCAGTTATGCTTGCATTATTTATTATGCTGTGTTCAGTAGATCTGTATTATGGTCAAAGTATCCTTGCATAAGCAGATGGGTGTAAGTAATATAGCAAAGACTAATTAATGGTGTGTCAATATTTCATTTTATTTTTGTATTACACCTACCGCATTATTTCAAATTAAAAGTTACTGGTACCAATTTATTAATTTAGCAGTTAAGCTACTCTAGGCCTATGTGTTACAAAAGCAAGATCAATTACTTCAGTATTTAAGTTTCTTAATCGTCGTCATCATTTTGAAATGTTTTAGACCAGGGGTGGGCAAACTTTCTAGTCGGAGGGCTGCATTGACCATTCAAATGTTTGTCAGGAGCCGCATTTACCATTTAAGAGTTGGCCGAGGGCCGCATTGCTCATTTAAGAGTGGCTGAGGGCCAGTGCTTAAAATCTTGCAATAGCTTTATACAATTGAAAGAGCTTGCATTAGCTTAAAATCTTGCGATAACTTGCAATATCGCATTGCGTGGGTTTGAAAATGATGGTGTCCAAAAAAAGGTCATCACCCTCTATTAGGATGGAAAATGCGTCAGTTCAAACAAGGAATTGCTTAGCAGCTCTTTCAATGATGGTTTCTAACGTTTTTGGCTCTTTAGTATGGCAAGTGTAGCTACCCATGTCATTTTGAATTAGATATATGGAAGTTTCTACAAGTGTTGGTGGGCCACACAAAATGTTCCTTGGGGTCGCATGCGGCCCACAGGCCGTAGTTTGCCCACCCTTGCTTAAGACTATTTATATCAGCACTAATATTATAGTCTGTTGTACTTCCTCCTGGCCAGCCTATAAGACGAAAATCTACAAGTACATTTGGTACTGTTACATCAGTACAAGTGGTGCAGTTTTTCATTAATTTTTGCTTACATAACAGCATAATGCAGTTCTGTTTTTCATTCTCTTGAATTATTGTGAATATGTCAAAGCAAGAAAGATTTTGTTTTTTGCAAAACTAGTACGGTAGTGACCAAGTACAGTTGGAGGTTTATGCTGTCTAAAAGCATCTTTATTTTGTTAAATTAATTTGGACAACACTAAAATAAGGAAATTTTCAGAATTATGGAAACATGAAAATACTAATAAATGCAAAAAAACACTAGTTTAAAATTACAAAAATACTGGTACAGAAATTTACAAAAGTGAAAACTCAACTTAATTGTCAAATTTTACCCAATTGAATAGTTATGCCTTTAGTTTGCATCAACTTCCTTAAATTTCCATATTTCTGCGATTTCCTTACTTTTATAGCTAGTACTGATAATTTTTTTTGGATTTCTGTAAGTAAGTAATTTCGTGTTTGATATGAATTTCTATGATTTAGTAATTCCATAAGTCATTGTGAATATTTATTTTTTAGTGTTGTCTGTTTATTGTATTTACTCTTACGTTATTTTTCACATTTTGTTCTTGCTGCTTTGCACATTGTATGATCTTATATCTTGTCTAAATTTTGAAGTATAAAGCTATGTGTAAGCTCCAGTTTTGCTAAAGTTCTGAACTTTTATTGCTCAAATTTCATAACTTTAAAGAAATCCTATAGCAGGATATAGGCCCTTCACAAATGCATCAACAAAAGTAGTGCTCCCTAACAAGTTTTAACAGTTTGATGTGAGCCCAAAAATCTTATTTTTGAACTAACAACTAAGTATGCCTTAGATTTAAGTATATTTTGTTTAAATCTATCTGTGCAAAAAAATTATCACTTTTGGCAAAGTGCCAATAAAAACAAAAGGGTTTTTATTCTCCTTAAGCCCATCCTTACAAAGCTTAAAGATCACATTGTCAATACTTTATACATTGTTATAAAACATCATGATAATTCCAACATTTTGGCCAAAGCATGTGTGAAATACATAGATGTGCAAAGTATGCTAATTGCAGAAACAGCTTTCATTGACATTGTACAGCAGCAATTCTTAATCTGGGGTACATGATTCTATTTTTAGTTGTCAATTTGAATGATTTTTTTTGAAGATTAATATTTTCTCTCCTTAATTTTTGTTAATGTTCTTTTTTGGCAATCAATATGAGAGGCCCTAGCAAAGTGGGTGTTGGGAGCGCATTTAGTAAATGGAACTGATAAAAGAGTAAAAAGGTTACAAACCACTGTTCCACACATTCAACCTAGATTGGCAAGTTTAAACTAGTGTGTTTTAGGCTTGGTTTTAAAAATCTTCAAATCATTAATTGATTAATCATTAAATGCAATTTTGTTTGATGCCAAGCAGAGAGAGGGCAGACACATTTTTTGTTGTAGGAAAAATGCAAGAAGAATTGTAAGAGATATGGAGAGAAAACTGCACATCAGTTTGTGGATACTTAGTGGGATTTTGGTAGCGTTCCAAGAAAGGTTATGGAGTGAGCAGTAAAAAAGAAAGGTTGCTGAAAGTATATGTTAGGGCAGTGATGAGCCTTTAGCAAGAAGTAAAGGTACATTTGTGTTGCCTCTGGTGATTTTTGTGATTGTGATTGATGCAATGTCAAAATTGATGAATGAACTTTTGTATACATATGACATGATTTTGATAAGTAAAAGCATGGAGAATTTGATAAAAACATGGCCAGAGGCATTTTAGAATAAGGAGATAAAGAATAACCTCAGGAACACAAAAGGAGTAGAGTTGGGGCACTTATTGCATTTGAGGTAATACCGTTATCATTACAATTACTTATAAAAATTGGAAACAGTGCTACCATTACTCATTACTTTAAATAAATGCAATGGGTCACAAACATTATTGATGTAATGTAACAAGTAAATTTCACAGAACAAACGTTACTCATTACTGCCAATTGTTTTAGCATTGCAGCTTACGTTTGCAAACTAAAAACAGCAGTGCATAAGTATGACAAAGATTTGATAATGAATATTTGTCAAGTGTACTCTCCCTGCAGAAAAATACAGAACAGCAAACTGACCAACAAAGCTAGCAGAATAAGAATGCACAACCCCACACATCCTTTCAAAGAGACCAACTTTTCAAAATGTTGATCTGTGAGGTCAGAACGCTTTGGCCTTATAACGCTTTTGCCAAGGGAAAAAGTCTTTTAACAGTGGCACTGGTAGCAGTACAGTGTTGCATTTGATGAAAATATCTTTCAGACTTATGACAGAAAAAAGACTGATGTGTAGAGGTACCCTTTCCAAGCAAGTGTTCAGAAATTTGATAAAGATATCTTTGTTGCATTCTTTTTCTGAAGGACAAGTTAAGTAAAGTTCTTTAAAACGTTCTGCTTCATTGTTACTGGAAGCATCCAAGCTGGAGTGGCTGCTGCTTGGATTTGATAAGTCAGGACAGGACTGCTTTCACTTTCTTGAACCAAAGAAACTGCTTTCATTATAATTTTTTTTGCTATCTCACTGTCAAAGTCAAATTAATTTTTTGTTAACCATGTCAACCACAAGAGTTTGAAATGTGGATTCAGTGTAGAGCTTTGGTGAAGATTCAAATCATCAAAACACTGTTAAAATCTGGTTTTGATACCGCTGGTCAGTGCACTTCGAACATTGCCAATGTTTATTGCAATGAGTTCTTACAATTTCTTTTAACGCATTGCTATGGTTGGCAGTAAGATATTCTTGTATGCTTGTGCTTCTCCTTTGGAAATTTTCAGTCTTAATCATGCTGTTGGCTATTTATAAAAATCTAACTTACTACCTCAGTCCATTGTTAGGTCTTGCTAAAATCGTTGTCTGCCAGACTATGATGAGGTGTCCTGTTACTATATGTAATATATATCATGCTAAATTTATACACTTTCAACTTTTATTGAGATGAAATCTGTTGCCTGTTATACAGAGCAGTAACAACTCTTTTCATTAGTTGTTTTCCTTATTACTTTTTTCTCTGTTTGTCATGGTGCAAAAAGTACAATTCCCTGTCGTGAGGCTCATGCCACATAAAGAACTTAATAAGTATCACAAATCTCTCTCATCAACCAAGCTTAATGTTATTCCGCTCAGCATAAAAATGAATTCTCAGAACAAAAAGTGATTTGTTTAAATCTGTTTTAAAAGAACTTTAAATTATGTACACTTATTGTTTCATTGCTTTCAGAAATATCAAAAACGATAAGATTTGAAAAAAATATGAGCGCACTTGCAAAATAATAGCAAGCAACTTTTGAAAATCCTCAATGAAGTAATTTCATTACTTCTTTGCAAATATAACAACACTACTGTTGTTGTTACTCAGTAACAAGTTGCAAATGTTGTTCGTTACTGCCCACCACTAGGAAGTTGGTGCCTAGGAGGTACCAAAAGTGAAGAGAGTGTCTCTGAATGTGGCAAAATACTTTGATTGTGGAAGATTCATTGGGATAATAAAAGAAATGATGGAACCAAATAAAGAATCAACCACTTTATGACCAATTGGAGTAGGTGGAAAGTTTCTCTCATTTGGAAGACAGGTCATTTGCCAGTGGTGAAAATAATGAAATGGCGACAACAAGAATAGGAGTTAGTTGAATAAAATCTTAAGCATGTGAGGAGTTGCTTCATTAAAAAATACTTTTGTTAGGAATGGTAGGAAGAATTTTGTCAGATTTGTTTAAAGTTGATGATGTATGGAAGTTCATACAACATCATCAATTATGTTGTAAAGAGATGTAATGTCTGGAGGAAAATGAGAACCCAATTTTAAAAAAGGCTTAGAGAGCACTAATGTAAGTAATAGGTGGTGTTTAATTACTGACAATGAAGTAGGGTGGATGGTAAAGTGATTCATCAAGAACCGAGATCAAACACTAAATTAAAATGTTAGCTTCAATGAAATCAGTCTACATGTTATTGCCATACCACTGCATCAATAAAAACTGACTTTGGGTGGGATTTGAACCCACGATCCACACCTGCTACCCTGGGGAGAGAACACAGGATTTTGGTAACCGGACATTCTAAATGTGAGCACCACCTTAACCACTAAGCCACCAAAGTGTGTTGATTAGCTCTGTGAATTTTGACATATAAGTCTGAAAGCTTTTAGCTTAACAATCCATAGGGCTGGAATCTATTGCACCCACAAGTAGTGTGCAAGAATTAGGTAATAATGTGCCCAATTGCCCTACAAGACTATGAAGCTAGAGCATGGGATGACAGCATGCTATCTTTAAGATCGTGTAAATTAGGGTTGATGGTAGAGTGATCCATCAAGAACAAAGATCAAGCCCTCGATTAAGATATCAGTCTACCCATCATTGCCTTACGACTGCATCAGTAAAAACTGACTTTAGATGGGATTTGAACCTACAATCTGCATCAGCTACCCTGGGATCAAGGTGGTGTTTCCAGTTGGAACATCCCTTTACCAAAAGCCTGGGTTTACAACCCAGGGTTGCTGTTGGATTGTGGATTCAAATCCCACCTGAAGTCAGTTTTTGCTGATGCTGTTATTTTACTAATGTAGATTGATTTCATTGAGGCTAACATCGTAATCAAAGGTTTGATCTCTGTTTTTGATGGATCACTCTACTATCACCCCTGATCTATATAACCTTAAAGACCGCATACCTTAATCTCCTGCTCTAGCTTGATGGTCTTGTCGGTTGATCTAGCAAATTATTACTTAATTCTTGCACCTCTGTAAATGGGGACAAAACCAAATTCTAGAAATTAGACCTCTCTTTTTCTTTGTAAACACTCTAAAACAGAGGTTTTTAGACAGTTTGAGATGTGCCCCCAGTGATAATGCCAACAAAGACTTTTGCCCCCCTTGTGGGTGGGGACCTTTTATTTTTTGAGATCAATTTCTTGTGGGGTCATTTTCCCACATTTGCTCATCAGAGATCAATATAAAAATCTTTTATTTCAGAGGTCAATTTTTGGACTGCAGTATAAGTTTTTCAGTAATCAATTGGTGCCATAGACCTGCACTCCCTTGTGAACCTTACATGCCTCACAGAAACCTCGCTCTCATAGCTTATTAGATGTCATATTACTCTTATCTTGCAATAATTTAGTGATGATATCACTTGAGAATACTACTAAACTATTTTGTTGACTAGTTTTGCAAACGAGAGATTGTCATTATAATTCAGCCTAAATAAAACTCCCAGTGAAGCTAACGTATACAATAAAAATCAGAAACAATGGCCAAGGAAAATCGTGGAATGCTTCAATCTGCAGTGAAAGTATTTTGGCTTTTGTTATTTGTTACATAAATGATTTTTAGATTGTGTTTGTTAGTTTTCATGTTTGGTAATTACTAATATGACTATTCTTCCAAAGAAGAAGTCGGGCAAAGAGAAATCCACCCCAGAGCAGCCATCGCATGAAGGAAGTAGCCATCATCATGGGACTACTCATCATGCTGTAAGAGTGCTCTTGTGTAATATTTTTGCTACGTGCATACAAAACTTATTTGTAGTAACAGCTTGCATTGTGTTGGATTAAGTTGTAATTCAACGTGGTTAGTAGTTTAGGTGTGTAAAAAAAGCCGTTTTATGTGCGTAGGCAATGATGAGAACAAGTTGCATCGTTTTAGTGATTGGTGTTTTGCAATAACGATGTTATTGCATTGACAGTATTGCATCACACTGTTTCAAATTCAACGTTGATAGACCTCCAAATTGTGCTTAATGACGAGCTTGAATTGAGTGGAGTAAATGTTTTTGTCCTCTGAGGAATGCATTTTTGTCGTTACGTTCTGACAAGTTATTGCTTGTTTTACCCGCCGTGGAATTACCGGTACCGCTGACACAGCATAATTCTTCCGCAAGCATTGCAGCCGAGCAGCGAAAACTGATGTAAAGTACGTTTCCCGAACACATTAAAAAACAGCTGTGGCTTCAACCTTGAATTCACAGAAAACTTTTTGCGGTTTCACAAAAGATTTCAGGAAGTCATACTGCAGAGATGCTGTGCAGTCGTAGCAAGCAGTTGTTGGTAAACATGAAACGCGTCCAAAGCTAAAATTGAATTTCATAAATTTGATCTACGAACAAAAAGTCTTCAAATTGAGAAAGAGCAGAAACAACCATTTCTAATGAGGATTTGCCAAAATTCATTAAAAACAGCCTAAATTAGGTAAAACAATTGATTTCGAAAAGTTGATCTTTGAAAAAAACATTTTCAGCTTGAGCAAGGTTAAAAATTTTATTTTTTAGTAGTTGGGGAATATTGAGCTGGAGGTCTCAGCATTAGCCAAGTCTTCGAATGTGTTTATGGCATCAAAAAATTGGAAACCCTTGCCCTATAGTTCAACAAATTCCATAAACTTTGCTTATAAACAACTTTTTCGTTTGCATTTTAATTATTTTTCCGACTTCAAAACTGCGCAAGCTTTCATCCAACTTAAGCATAACTGAAAAGTACTACGAAAAGGATATATTTTGTTACCAGTATGTTGTTTATCCAAACAAAAATGTAAGCCACTAATTAAGCCCTGTCTGCAATGAGGCCAACCACGGCATAACTCTTAGTTTGTTTTGCTTTGGCTCAGTCGCCATCCGCGCACCACTTGCGATTGAGCCAAAATAAAACTAACAAAGAGTTAAGCTGCACTTGGCCGTATTGCAGACCAAGCTTAATTGTTTGCAGATACCTGATAACAGAGTGCGACTGGAGTCTGCTGCTGTTCGAACGGCAAGTCACTCAAATGCGTCTTTGGATGAAAGACACAGAAATCGATTGAGATTGTCTTCTGAGTTTGTGAATCATTCAGAAAGTTCTTCTTCAAACCCACCGCTTGTCTCAAAGTTTGAAAACACAGATAGTAATCCATCTTGCACCAGTGGTGACACTGTTGCTATTCACAATAGGACAAAGCCTCCATCTCCAGAAATAATGGATGTTAAGGTTAAAATGGAAGGAAAACAACCTTGCAGTGCCAAGCCTGGATTAACTGACGCTCAGTCACACGTTGTTAAAAGACGGCATGGACGCCTGTCCCCACATTTGCAGCCATATGCAAGAAACAAACCTGCACGAAATGCAGTTAATGCCCCTGATAATAACGCCAGTTCTAGCTCTAGTGCAGCTTCGGTATCGCCTCACTATCATTCTTCATCGAGGCGTCATCATGTTTCTTGGGATGATCAAAAACCTGTTTCCCCACCGGTTTGCCCTACTGCAAGTGCTTCTAGGGGTTCTAGAAGAAGGCAGAGAATTCGATCAGATAGCAAGGAAGAAAAAGATCGTGCCGGAAACAATTCAGACGATGAACATGACGATTTAAGATTGCAAAGATTAAATCAAGGCATAGATTATGAAGAGGTAGGTTTTAAGTATGTTGAACATGTCATCTTTTTTATTTGGAATAGGAAAACCTGTATTGACATAACTAAAACACAGACGTACGAACTGTTAAAGGTTAAGTTGGATATACATTATTAATGTGGCCACGACTTTTGTTGATGGCATCACTATTGTTCATTAAAATTTGTTTTTACTGTAGGCCCTATCTTATTTTTTAGCACATCTTTTTAAGCTTGCTGGGATGGCATAAAGTATTTTTAACCTTTATAATAGTATATATTATATGATATCATGCTTTGCAGCTGGAGGTAAATTTTGCTCGAGCCCTGAAAGAAAGACGAGGCTTTTTAATTAAAGAAATGGTTGAAGATGGAGCATGCTTATTTCGAGCTGTTGGTGAGTAATCTTCATCACAAGATACATTTTGTTATCCCCAATGTAGAGGGTTGTGAGATTAGTAGCCCTTTTATCTTCTAAAGCTGCATCTACTAAAAATGTTAGCAGCTAACTCGCGAGTGCAACACCAAGCCGAAAGAAAAAAATGCAGATTTTTCTCATGCACTTTAATTCCTATTTCTGGCCTGTAGCTTTCTTGGCTAAAGTACGACAATGTAGTTACCTGGTTTAATTTAAATTACGGTCTGGAATTCAAGACTCCGTAGAACACCATTAGTTTTCATCAGGAGGGGCATTCGGAATTTGAAGTGCTGCGTTGCTTCAGTGAGAAATCTGTTTCGAAAGCGAGTGTGTAGTGGTAGACAAACATTGAATCAGCGCGTCTCGGCCGGCAAAATACGAGAAAAAAGACGTAAAATTGACTCGATGATTTTTTAACCGCGTATTTGCTACTGTCGTTTAATCGCAAATTTTTGTTTTCAGCTGAGCAAGTATATGGAGATCAAAACATGCATGATGAAGTAAGAAGGGCTTGCATGGATTACATGGTTAGTTGATCTGACTATAGCTGAAATGAACTTTTATTATTTTTATTTAAATGGAGCCAACTGTCTATGGTGTTGACGAACGATTACAACCAGAAATATCTGTTCAGTTCATAGTTTTTGTGATTGTGCCATCAACGACACCCTGTTTGTGCTACGAGCTCATTGTAATGTTTGAAGGTAGTGAAAGAGCCTAATAACTTGATTTGAATAACAGCATTAAAATTTTATGCACTTGAATATTCTCAAAATAAATGCGTTTCTAAGTATTGGTTTGAGTAAGACTAAAAGCTGGTTAAGTCATTAATGTCTACGCCAGTTGTTCTTGGCATAACTTCAATTTTTGGATAAATTTCGTTCGACAGATGAAAAACTCGGATTTTTTTTCGAACTACGTCACAGAAGATTTTAAAGCTTATATTGGAAGAAAACGGCTTCCTCATACATACGGAAACCACCTTGAAATACAGGCTATGGCAGAAATGTACAATCGTTCCTTTGAAGTATTTCAATATTCTACAGGTAAGTAACATAGGCTGAGTTTTTGTTTATTACTGCCGCAAAATCTTTTGTGACATATGCCCCCTAAGATATTTTTGTTTTTCTGTAATTGCTGTACATCACAAACTATACTCTGCCTATGTTGCTAGAATATATTTGCACGTAAATCGCTTGCTATACCGCAGGCAGATCTTTGTTGTGAAGTCTACACTGTGATGTAGTCAACTGGAAAAATGGGACTCTTTAATTAGTAGCTTGGAGTTCATTTTTTAAGGTAGTCCTTTTGCTTACAGATAGGAGATTATAAGTAAGCTTCTAATTATCTCCTCATCTCTATGCTATCACAATTAGTTAAACTTTTAAAAAATTGATACACTCCCCAATCATCAATTTTATTAAACAAAATGATTTGCTTTGAGAAAATCAGTTCGGCTTTGGAAAAATTCTTTGCAATATTTACAAACAGCTTATTACTCGTAGTGTCCGTGAAGTATCTCTACAATATCAAAAATTTAACAAAGTTTTATTTTTTGAGATGTTCTCATGTGGTTTGTTTTTTAGCAACGGTAAATATTTCAACTTTTTTACATGAGTTAGTATACAGTACACCTACGTGTACACTATCAGTCGCATGAAGGATCTCCAGCGGGTGTTCAATTTCTCTCCGTGTTCTTGCCAACATATCATCTGCAATAACTGTAGTATTTGCTTAAGCGATTTGTTGCTGGAAATCAATAATGTCTCGGACTTTGGTTCGGTAGACCATATCTTTTACATAACCCCACAAGAAAAGGTTCAACGTTGTAATGTTGGGGAAATGTGGCGGCAAAGGAATGGGACCATCATGTCTAGTCCACCAAGCTGGAAATTTTCGTTCTGACATTTCCGCGCTTTAAGACCCCAGGAGGTGGTGCACCGTCCTGGTGGAAAAGAGCTAATGGCTGATACTGAGATGAAGTAAAAGATCTAATGGCTCTTCCAGCTGTGGTTTCACACATTCTGTTAAAACGTCCGGACAAATTTGAGTCGTGATCGATTTTTCCGCGATGAAAAATGGTCCGATAATTTTATCATTTATACACTACACATTTATTTACTTTTAGGGGTGTCCCGCTGTAGTTTCTGGGTTTTGTAAGAGGTCTCCGAACCCCATGTCCTCGCATTGTGTCTGTTTTGCATCCAATTGAGTGGAATGTTAACTCATTGCTGAAGCAAACACGTTTTAAAAACACTGGATCTGAATCTAGCCTGTCCAGCATGCTCACTGCAAAATCTTTTGGTCGCAGCTTATCTTCTGGCTTAAGGGTCTGTAGCAACTGCACTTTACATGCATAAAGTCGCAAACTTTTATGCAAAACTCCATGAATAGTGGAATGTGATATCTGTAACTGCACAGAAGTTCTGCGAACGGACTTTCTAGGGCTTGTAGTATACATTGCACGCACCTATGCAATTTCTTCTGATATTTGAGCTCGGCCAGCTCCTTTTGATGGAATTGTAGACCTCGCACGTGGCTCTTTTTTATATTTGCGTTTAAAGTTTTGCTGAGCTTGGTTGTCTGCATTCATATCTATTAACCAGGAAACGCACTGGGCTTTATCCTGCGAAGTGCTCATTGTCACAAATTCCCTTTTCGCTGCTAAATTTTAAAGTTTCTACTTTATCACTAAATAAAGTATAATTTCAAACCTGATTATTTCAAAAAGAAGCTTGAAGTATTTTGCTTCATTATAAAACAAATCAAATCAAAATATCTCGAAAATAAAATTTTGTTGAATTTTTGAAATTGTAGCAATGATTTACGTACACTCTGCATGACAAATTTGTAAATAATGTTGATGAAAATTTGTATACATGCTGTCTGTTTTTGGATCTGTTAAAGGTCTCTGATAATGTTAATCATGATATTCTTGGAAATAAAACGTATTGTAAATTTGGAATTCGTGTTTAACCGCTTGATTTATTTACAAGTTATTTAAATTGCAGATATCAATATCATAATGTATCCCTGTCTTCATTTGTTGGAAGTACCTCAGGCATCTTGCCTTTGGGCGTTACTCTTTGTTATTCTCTGTACATTAGTAACATCCCGTTGCTTTCCAATTTTGAACCGCATAATATGCTGATGATATCTGCTAGTTAATGGCTAACAAAAACTTGGAAAACCAAGTTCAACTACAACTCAAAAAAATTAACTCCATATTCCGTAAAATAAACTATCCTTAAACTGTTCAAAAATATAATTGAAATATATGATATTAAGCAAACAACTTCTTGAAACGCATCAATGTATCTGTAGAATAGCTTTCAATGATATAGTTATTAATAGTGCCGACAATGTCAAATACGTTAGGTTATGTATTGACAAAAATTTCAATTGGACTTGGCAAATTAGTGATTTGTCGTTGCAGCTTGTCAGATAGTCGAGGCTATTTTACAAATTGCGCAATTTTGTTTCAAAAAAACACCTTTGCATGCTTCATTACAATCTTATTCGCTGCGAAATTTAATACCGTTAAGGAGTTACTGTCCAGGCACCTACCTGCAAAGGAAACTTCTCAAAAAACAATTCGGGCTGGGCGAAATACAATTTTGAGAATACTCGTAGTATTGTCTCGTAACTTACACACGCCAAATTTGCAATTATAAATAAAAAACTTTATTTGTTGAAATTAGAAGACATTTGTCACCTTGGATTGGCTAAATTTATGTTTCGACTTCATTTTAATCAACTGCCAATAAAATTTTGTGACTCCTTTCATAAGATGAACACTATTCATCAACATCAAACGAGATTGACAAAATCGACAGTTTACTATCGCCCTGGAATAAATAATTTTGTCAAAAGCTGTTTTTTCACTGAGGAACAAAGCCATGGAGTGGCCTCGATTCAGAATTGAAGAGCATGCGTTGGGTTGCTTTTAAAAAGGCGTATAAATAAAAATTGTGAAAAGAACAATACGTTTGGCGAAAATATCTGATGGTGTTGAGATCCATCTTCTATTCGTGTATTATTATTGTTGTCAGTCGCTTTACTTTTCAGTATTATTTCCGAAAAATTAGTCCACTAGACTTCTGTGGGCTATGCATTCAATCTAAAAAGTGTTATTTGTTTAGGAGCATAAAAATAGGATTTATTCGCAATTCTTAGTAAAAAGAATAAAGCCAAAATGCTGGTAAACATTTTATTAAAACGTTTCGCTTTTGCCTTAGGTGACCATTTATTTAACTGATGATGCTTTTAGTATAAAAGCGAAACGTTTTTAAAAAAATGTTATTTATTTGTTTTCGTAAATTACTGCATCTGCTGAGGTCATGGAGTATCTTTACTAAATACCGAAAGATTCTTTGATACTTCCTGGCATTTACAACCAGAGTTTCTTTTTCACTGACTATTGCAGCATATTATTTCTGTATATGCTGTGTTGGGGCGCGAGAGCAAAAAGTAAGCACACTCTCTTTAGTCAATACTTGCAACTTTTAAATTTTACCTATTTCGTGGCTTTAATTTTATACTCTGCTATGGTTGTGATGTTTTGTGATTACAGAACCGATTAACACCTTTCAATCTTCCAATATTACTGATAACGATCCTATAAGAGTCAGTTTTCACCGGCATACACATTACAATGCTGTCATCGATCCTCATAAAGCAAGCGTTGGTGTGGGACTGGGCTTACCTTCGTTCAGGCCTGGAGTAAGTCTGCTTATATGATGATTACAAAATTATGTGGCCAGGTAGAGTGGTTGGCATAAATCGGCGTGGTGTAAATTTGTTTGGTCAGTAGCAGTGTGGTCAAAACACTCTGCAAACGGTTTTAAACTAGTCTTTCATCCGTTTTCCTCTTAGTTTATGAAGTTTAGAATATAGCCAAGTCGCGTTACTATCCAGTTGTAGAAAAAGTAGAAAAATGTCTCCTATCAAAAATCACATGGATTTTTTTCAACTGATCTAGGCTTTAGGTTTAGTAGTAAGTACGGTATCGTACCTGGTAAAAGAAAGTGGTGGTAATTACTTCTTGTTGGCCCCTGTTCAAAATACGTAATATAAGTCCGTTGCCTGAAGCTGATGCGTATAATAGCTTAAAATTGCTGTTTTAAAAATGCATTGGCATACATGTCAAGAGTTGCCGACGTATCGTTAGTTACTTTTCAGTTGTGGCTGGTAGATCAAATTACCAATGATTTAAAAATGTAATTTAAGACAAAATCGAGTTACAAGTCCGCAATTTCTTAACTGTGGTATCTTATGTGTTAAATATTTTTCTGCCTTGTTTTGTAACCTTTTATATCAGTTTTTATCATGTGTGAGCACTGCTTACCGACTTCTGTGCAGACATGGAAATATGGTTGTGCGATATCATCAAAGTTAGAGATTACGAAAACTAATCAAAACAATCAGAGAGTGATATTTGATTACTACAATAATTTAGTTAGATACAATTGGGTGAGGATTTTTGGAGTTTAATGTTTCAAAGTAGCGAACTTTTGGTTACATGATGCCAAATCTTTATTGATGTCGTATAACAGTAACACTGCATTAATAAAATTGCTTTCTGTGTTGTTCAGCTTGCAGATGAGACACTTTTGGAAGATGCCCAACGTGCATCGGAGGAAGCGTTTTTGGAAGAGCAAATGCTCCAGGATAAGCTTCGTGCTGCAGATTGGGAGAACACCGAAGATGAAATGTTAAGAGAAGTTGCTCAAGAATCATTTGTAGAGTATCTACGCCAGCAAGAAGATATAGCCCAGTCCAAAAAACAAGTACATATTTTAAATAATGTACAAAAAATTAACCACTGGCGTTAAAGTGGAGACGCTGTGTTGAACTTCTTTTTGACGAAACAATTTACCAAAATGGCTGTGAAAATCCAAACGTATAGGGAGGAGTGCGTTCTAATGTCCAAAGTTGAGCTTTAATTTAGTTTTTTGATATGTCATAATTTTACCAATAAATCTGTAAACTGAAAAGCGTTAGCAGCTGACATTTTGGTTCTACCTTTTTGTGTTAGTAGACAGTAGCTACTCCTATTTTACTTCATGTAGTGTTTTCAGAGTGTTTGCCATTTGTTAAATTGTTATGAAATTACTCCATTGATAGTTTTTAATATTTTTGGTGCATTTTTTTCATTGTAATTGCTTTGTATTTACTTTGGTTGCTGTTTAGAGCCAATCGAGTGAAAGCAGTTCCACCACCCTCGAACCTACCTGCTCACGTGACGTGGAAAAGGACTCCCTCGAACAGGTTGGTTCGCTGTTTACCCACGTTGCTTATGCGAGTCGAGGGACGTTGCTGAGCGTTTACCTTGCAATCCAAAGGTTGTGTGTTTAATGCTCAGTGGATTCTGCATTGTTATGCTGTCAAAAAAACACTTTTTCCTGCTTGTTTGTAGCTGTATGAAAGAATACAATTGTACTTGACGTATGCATAGTACTGGTAACTCTGCAGCTGTATTTTATGCTTATCGTAAAGTTTTATCGTAACTGCAAAATCAAGTAGTGCGACATTTTTTTATATCCCGCCGTTCGGCTATACAGACTTTGCTTCGATCTTGAAAGGCAACAATGCAATTTCCGATTCGGTCTCGAACCCTAACTCGCTGCTGCGTCTGTCGGTAGTAGGTCGCTGATCCACCTCAGCCAGGCGTGCGCACCTGGACACGAAGAAACTAGGCGCCAAAAGGCCTATACGCCAAACCAACCAGGCGGCTTTACCGGGTTAAAATAGTGAAGCTGTTCACCTAGCATGTCGCAAGAGGCGACTCTTGGGTACCCACCAGTGGCAGTCCACCTTGTTGGTGGTGGGGCTACCAGTCAGTAATTTGCATTCATGGCTGGTACGAAATGAGCTGCCACTTTTCCCCTAACCTAATTCAAGTAGGTTGATGGCGTAAACGTGGATTCCCGTTCGCGCCGTACCTCCATCCCAAGGAAGAGGAGGGATAAACCAACCAAACAAACTAGACACCAATAGCATAAAAATTGCCAACTTCAAAAAAGACTGCGCAGCAAACCGTGTCCTCACCTAATTCTTTAGACTGGTTACCACTGGACACATAGGGTTTTCGATGTGCAAACGTAAAACAAGACGCGCTGTAAACCTAGATCTCAATTGATAACGTACCAAAAAAATAGTATGTACGCAAAAGCTGCAAAAAATTTTTAAAAAGTTAATATTAAGTCCTTTTTAATGAAAAGAAAAAAAAATTCACAAAAGTAAGTTCGACTGTAAGTATAGCAAACAAACCGCTCAAAATGCAGCTGTTACGAAGGTTTTCACATTACTCGCCGTAAAATAGGGCAAAAATGTCTACCGCAAAAACCCTTGGCAAAATTTTCCTGCTGGCTGAAATTCGTCACAAGCAAACAGCAACTGCAGTGATATTTCTAATGGTACAAAAAGCAAATCATTTTTGTTGCATCTCATGCGTGCGAAAGTCACAACCACCACCAACACGGCATCAAAGATGTTGCCTTCTTGCACGTGTTTTTTGTAGTTGGATACTTAAAGTCATTGACGTCTAGTTGTTTGCGTGCAGTTGTCGGGCATCGGTAAGCTACTAGCCAACATGAACGATGTCGGCAAAAACTTTTTGCTGCTATTATTTTCTTTACGGGAAATAACAACTCGCTCGCGCAGCATTTTAACTAGTACGTTTTTTTGAAAATAGCCTCAAGCAATGCTACTCTTCCTAACAACAAGTTTGTACTTGTGGAGACTCATTTTGTTGGTTCGTTGTTGTGGCTATGCCATGGTTGTCTTTGCAAAACAATCGTAGAATGAACTTGCCTTTAAGTTCATTACAGTTAACAAACCTTAATTTCAAATCAAGCTCCACTATTCTATAATGACTTTTTCGAATAAAGCGATGCTGAAAGAGCATCGTGGGATTTTGCCATATTTTTTTGACTTGGTTTGAAGAACGCAGCTCTTTTGTGTTAAACAGGGGCAAAGCTAATTACATTTCTTTTGATGCCTAAAAGATGATTTTCTATGATAAAAGAAATATTTTAGATGCATTTCGAGGTTTGACTTCCTGCTTTAAACATTCTTTAAAAGTAAACACATCAGCTGGGATAAAATTGAGTTTCTTTTTACATTTTGAGGATTGAATTTTCCTTTTTCTCTAAATAGGTTACCCAAGATGTGCAGTTATCAAGACATGTAAAGTTTTTTCTTTCCACTTAAACCCAGCTCATTCCTACAGCTTATTTTTTTAACTGATCTATATTCTTGCAGCTCCCTGCCTCATCATCCAGCGAGGTTGCAAGTACATCACAAGCCGCTTTCCCTGTCGCAACTTTAGGAAACCCAGGTATGCAAATGTGTAACCTAAACCTACAAGTACTAAACTTTATTTTTCCGAGTTACGTGGGATTGATTGTCGTTCAGTAATTCTTGAAAAACAGTGAAGTACATGTTGAAAAATTATAGTAACAGTTAAGACTACCGTAAAGGTATACTCATGAACGCGTTTCGATGGCAGTGCAGAAGTAACTTTATGCTAAACTTGCCCAGCTTGAACACTCTATATGATATTCTAAAGCAGTCTTGGCTTTCATTTTTTCTGAACAATGAAAGCAAGTACGTAACTCGTGGAGGTATAGGAGACAGTGTTTTCATGCCAAATGTATTAATCAAACTTCTTAAGATGGAAAAATTAACCCGATCTGAAAGCTGCAGCCATTTTCGTTTCAGTTTACCTTTGTCATGTGTTTGTAATTTTTAGCTAGTTTTTAGAGATGCGGAAGTTGTGTTTGATGCGTGGTCTGTTCATGACCCGGAACTTGTGATGTCACTGCTAAAATTATCAGTCGAACCATTAATCTTTTGTCCAGTAGTAGGTGGTGACAAAAAAATAGTCATTGCTTTAAATCGCTTTTGTTTGTTGGGAACAGCTGGTCATTTTAGTTCAATTATGTATCTGGCAGCCTCACTTAGCTGCCGTCTGAGGGCGCCCTAAACCCGTGTCGGCGACATGCCTGCTATTTCAACTTAGTGAAGCACGGCATTACTGTAAACTCGGTTCAAGCGAGTTGCAACATGCTGATGGGGAAAAAGCGAAAGCTATGTCAAACCTGCCTTGTATTTGGATAAGGCGATATAGCTTTGGTGGGTAGTGGGTACCTTTATTTAACATTTGGGTAAGCAGCAGCTATCCTGGCGAAGCATGGACACTCATCATCAGTTGATTCATATTGCAATTAATTTCATTTGAAGCGATGAATCTTATCAGTTGTATGATCGTGGGTGTTACGTACCAGTTTCATGATTTTTTGACAGCTCTCGGAGATTGGGTTGATGAAGATGACGAAAGCAGGGTACTTGCTCAGGTCCTGGCGCAATCTCAGCGAGAATACTACGATGCATTAACCCGGCCAAAATCTACTGATGAGTCCTCTGCAACCTGCAGCAAGTATGCATCTGGTTTTGACTGAAACTAACTGAAAGACCGCCTGTCTCTATATTGCTTTATTTAGGAAAAAGTGTCGTTTTAGTGTTTCAGTTACCATTTTACGTTTTTGTTTTGTTGTGTCTACCGATTATGCAAAATGTTTACAGAATAATATGCCAATTTAAGGTCAATTAGATTTTGCAACTTCAGTTATAAATGTCAAAAGGCGTTGCTCTTGTGGAAATATGACATTAAATTCTAACCAGTTTCTGGTCCACAAAGAACAGAAATTTAAAACTCTTATATAGCGTTTGTGTTATTGCTTACTATACCAATTTTGTGTTGTTGTTTGTCAGCTGTTGATCGAAACAAATCATATTTTGCACATTGCATTTGGTTTTATTTTAGTACGATGCGCACACGTTGGTGCTACCCGTACTGCTGTAACACTTCTGCGTATGTTGCCCATTTTTTCATTACCAGGCTCTTTGCTGCTGGGTTAATTTATCGACATGGTGACCAATGTTCTCTACCTACTGAAATTGGACTCTTCTGCTTGCTTGTAGCTGGCGGGGCTTACAAACGTTGTAAAAATGGGGTTAAACGCTTGAGTGCGTGGCCTTCAAGTGGTAGACAATATTGGTATCAAAGTGCAACGTCATGTTTTTGCCCAAGGTCGTATTGCCCTCGAAGAAAAGATACAAGCCGTTACCCATCTACATCTATTGTTTTGTTGAAAAGATAACGATAAGAATTAAACAATCGTGCAGTAGTTTGTGTGAGATTTTATGTTAAAATTTTACACGAGTTTCGCGTGGTACTTAAACAAAATGTTAGGTGATTAGTCAAATTCTTGCTTTTCTTGATCTTTCAAACGAAGGAAAAACTTGTGAAATCGATCAATTGGTAGCTTAAGAATTTCACAGATGTTCTATCGCAACTGATGTAGTTAGGATGGGAAAATACATTAATCTTTCCCTGCAAGTTTGTTTTGAACTGCCGCTAAATTATGGTATTATTAGTTCCTACTCCATTTCCAGGCAACAGTGAAGTGTTTGAATACAGAAGTACAAAATTCCAAAGGCGCATGGAACTAGTGCTGCGTATTTATCTTTCACCTAAAGTTGTTTATTGGCTAGGTAGCAATTCCTTTGTCGAGTTGTATCAAACAGTTTAAAAATAGAATTCGCAGATCTTTTGCTTGGCGCTGAGCTGTTGGAGAAGTGTAAACAATGAAGTATGATACTGTGTAAAATTAACTCAGTTGTAATTAAAACAGGTCTTGGCACTGAGACAAGTTGCAGTGAAACATGTCAAAGCGTCTGCATTATGTTTGATTTCATTTTTACGATGTAATTTCGTGACGTGTTGTTTAAATGTCATAGTTGACAAATTAGCGTTAAGTTGCGTTTGAATTATAGTGTTTCCACCTCCCTTTGTTTTTTATTATATGACATCGTTTTAATGAACTAGGTCATTAACTGTAATAACCTAACAAAGCGCAATATGTGTTGTAGTGCTGCTGAAAATCCAAAATTTATTTTTTAAATCGAGTTTTTTTCTATCAAGAAAGCTGTATCAATATTGCTTCGCCGGGTTCACATGATGGAGCCGCTCACCCAGTCTGCCGAAAAATTCGACTTTTAATCACCCACTAATGGCAGTCGGCCTTGTTGGTGGTGGGGCTAACAGTCTGCGATTCATATTTCTGGCTTGATTCGAAATGACGCGTGATCTCGACTGGCTTTTCAGATAAAAAGTAGCTCACACAACGACAGCGATTTTGATATTCCTTCAAATGACTTCACAACGTTAGTTTTACTTTTCCGATTCGCATTTAGGCATAGCGATATGACGTGAAAACAATGATAATGTGAAAAATTTTATAGATACTGTTAAACGTCTTTGGTAAGCCGCTTATTGACCTGACAAATCCAAAGATTGTCGTTTCCGTGCAAGTAATTTTGAAAACTACTTGATGTATGAAATATTTTTTGGTCTTGGTAGCACTTTGATTGTACTTACCTTTCATTTCAATGCCACCCAGTTTTTGAACACTAAACCGAAATTGATTTTGAGTTGTGTTTTTATTGACTAAATTTTTATTCTAACAACCTACCGTAATTGTTCCTTTATTGTGCTTCAGTTCGTGCTGTTTCTTTCACATGTCATTTGGAGCGGCTCATCGCGTATTTTAATTCGCTGCTTTTGAATCCATCTCCTTTTTCATAATATTAAAGAACGCTGTGACGGTGAGGATGTGTGAGAAAAGCAACATTTTAAACTATAAGTGTAATAAGAGATTTATTGAAGCTAGCTTGCACTATTACGTCAATTAGCGAATACGCTTGCTCTCTAGGCTATGGTAAATTTACTTGGTTCGTCTGATTTAGGTACCCTACTTTTTCGCTTCAATTAGGTAGCGTAGGTATTTAAGCAATTTTGGGTTCATATTTATATGCTTTTGTAGGTGTTCGATTTTAATCAAAAGTGATTTAAATACTGAAATGAGGCAAATGTTTCTCAGATTTTTGATTGAGCGAATTTGACATTGTTATCATCAAGTACTTAATAGGAATACCTGTTCTTTAAATGCTTGCTTTATAATTAGGTTGTAGGTTACATATCGGTAACTCAAAAACAAGCTAATTGCCTGCGGTTCCACGCTTGAGGTAATATGTTTGTCAGCTATATCTAGTAGAGGCTCTACGCTGAAATAAGCTAAATATTTTTATCATCTTTTGCGTCATAGAAAAAACTCACGTTATGAGTCACTTTTAAAACAATTGCATAAATCAAGCAAAAAGTCGTTAAAAAAAACAGTACTTTTATTGCAACACAAAGCGTACAATATCGGTAAATACAAATCAAATCTTACATTAGTGTTACGCAAAAGACAAAAAGAATGTCCTGTGAATAGTGGATTAGAGGAAATTTGGGAGGGTTTAGCCAAATTTTGGATATATAGATGCCGATTTACGTAATTATTCTGACCCAAATCTGCCCTGGCAGCGAGCAGGTCCGCAATCATTAGCTTGGAAGTTCTACGCCCGCATCGGCTTCGTGTAAAAATTAATTGGCTCTCCCATTTTTTAATGCATTTAATTTATTTTACACCAATTTGGATGATTGGATAGAGACTTATTTTTGAGGAAAGTTTTAAAGCGGGTAACCAGAGGTGACCTTCACATAAAGGTTTTTATTTATGCGCAAGTAAATTACGGGCGCCATGGAGCAGTGCGGTAAGCTAAACACAATTTCAGTGTGATCCGGATCCACACCCTTTAATTTACCGGATGCTCTACCATTTAAGCTGCGGAGTACCATATAGCACCCAGCTGTTAGCTGTTTGTAAACCAAGCCTTTATGACACCATAGAGACTGCTCCATGACAAGTGAACCCAATTGTTAACAGTCCAGGAGTCCTTTAAAGTATTAATAGTAGTAACAAACGGAGTCCTTGAAAATAATTTAATAACCCATGACGTCAAAATGCGCAAATATTCAAATAAAATTCAGGCCAAGTTAATTTCTAAGTTGTGGGAATTTTTCAGTGTTGTTGGTTATCGGTATTCAAAACGATTATCTATTTTTTAGTTTTTGCGAAGAGTCACGATCCAAACAACGTTTAGTTTGGCAAAATAGGCGGGACCATTCGTAAAATACGGGTAGCAAAGGCGCATTATCATCATTAGGATTCATGCCAAGTGTAAGATACTTTACGTGGCACCTGGCAGATATGGATATCACGATACTTTAGAAAGCGCGCAAGTTTTCTGACACTCCATTGATATAACCAGGCATCTTGAGAAATCGGTGTACCACAAGCCACTGTTTAGAACAGAGCTCTTCAACCGGGGTTCCGTGAGTATCAGCCATTCTGCATAGATTCCTCTTTTGGTTTTATTTGGCAGAACATGATGTTCTTTTTTATTTTTTGAAAAGGATTTGGCAATACGTAACAACTCTACGCGCAAACGCGCGACATATTTATTTTAATTGCGCGTTTTTCTTTGATAGTAAACGCAACCATTTCATTTCAAATATTATTGTGCCATAAATACGCGACAAAGCAAGATTTAGATTTTCCTGAAAGATTGCAAAGCAAAGGTTAAATGTCCGAAGAATGCATTACTAGTTGCTTACTTGCATAACTATTTATGATGCTTGTATCATCACCAGAGCAAGTTTTGGTTGCAATAGTTTGCAATTTATTTCGCTTCTGTTTTCTTAACACAAAAATCTCGACAATCCGATAAAAACAACGAGCGAAAAAGGAATGCAGGTGACAAAACGAGTTGACATTAAACATGCCCAAATTTTTTAAAAAACATTCAAAAAAATTTTATTAACATTAAGCATACCTAAAAGTTTAATTAGCCTAACACCAAAAAAAATTGACTTTGTAGACCTAACAAAATTTTGATAAATAAATTAATGTTTCTTGAGTTTTTGTGTCAAAATGAACATTAGATTAAAGAAAACACACAAATCCTCAATAAAGCTGGCAATACACCCGCCTTACATCAGCAGCCAACGCTGCAATCACTCGGTGCAAAATTTAAATATAAAATCCTGATTCACCTAATGATTACTAGATAGCTTTGTCTCGTTTGAAATGTTTTGGCAAGCGCTGGCTAGCGAATCCCAAATCGCTGAAGACAAATCGATGAGAAAAAGACTGAAGATTTAATCTTTCAAGGGCATGCTGTGGAAGTTCCTTCTAATAGTGGGCAATTAAAAGGTAGGAAGTGGTGCATACCCCACCGTTGTGTAACAAGCAAGTTCAGGGTTGTCTTTGACGCTGCAGCTCAATTTCAGCAAACTTCCTTGAATGATCAATTTTTCCTAAACAATAATCTAGTGGGAGTGCTGACTCGCTATTGGAAATATCCGGTTGCTGTTGTGGGGGATGAGCGAGCGATGTTTTTACAAGTTCGAGTGACCCTTATAGATCAATTAGCCTTGCGTTTTTTGTGGTGAACGGATAGCGACCTGACTCGGCCACCCAAGGAATATCAGATGACCGTCCATTGTTTTGGTCTCACAAGTTCACCGTCGGTAGCTGGGTTTGCTTTGCCCCGAACTGCTGAAGATAATCGGGCGAAGGTGTCGGAGAATGCGGTAGAGATAGTTCGTAAAAACATTTATGTGTATGATATGTTGACTTCGCCACCTGATATTGATAGTGCAGTTAAGCTTGTGCACGATATCGAAGCATTGCGGCAAGGTGGCGGTTTTGAATTTGCAAAGCTTTCAAGCAACTTACCACAAGTGCTTAAAACGCTGCTAGCCGAGCGCTTAGCGTCTGAGCAAAGTCAAGTTGATTTATATGCAGGGATTCCAAAACAAAAGATCCTGGTTTTAGTGTGATATCCTCAAGAGAATGTACTGGGGGTAAAAGTATCGGAACTGGCATATCCGATTACTCTCAGAGATTTACTGTCATTGATAATAACTTAGCATTTTTGATCCTTTGGGTCTTCGGGTCTTCTTTCGCCTTTCTTATTACCATTAAAGTTGTTGCTTCAACGCCTCGTTGAGTTTGTTTGGAATGCTGACATGTTTGAAGTCGAGAAACAGACTTTTAGGAAGCTCTATAAGCATCTGCATAAGTTGGGAAAAATATCGATTCCTCGTTGTTTGGGTGGGTTCTTTTCTCTAAAAAATGTTCAGTTGCACGTATTTGCCGATGCTTTCTCGGCAGGCATTTGTGTTGTATGTTACAGTATTTGCGCCTGTCAAATGCTAATGATTGTTTTGTGTCGTTCGTGATGGGCAAGTCCCTTGTTGCACTGGCAAAGCCGTAAACTGTTCCTCGCATAGAATTTAATGAAAAGTTCACATCATTATCAATCATAAAACTTTACAAGAAGATTGCAATGTTGCAAATAAAATCCAAAAAAACAAAATTTGACGAGACCATCCCTGGACGCGTTTGGTGCTTTTGGACTCTTTAGCAGGGCCTGTCTCGTCAGCCAAAAAGCAAAAACGAGGGAAGACTGCCAAAGCTAGGCCTTTTATCCAGAAGTTCTTTTTTCTTAATTGCGATCAGCGATGCATGCGAAAAAGGCAACACACCTTTCACACGAGGGAAGAGGGTAAGTCGCATGATTGACAGTGAACTAATGGAGGCAATTTATTATTATCGCTTGGATTTGTGAGCCGCTGTTATTGCTGTGCGTTTGGCAAAATTCGTGACACGTGAGCTTGATGTTACCCCGGCAAAAACTGTATTTTGGTCAGACTCTACTACGGTTCTAAACTATCTGCAAAACACTTTCAAACGCAGACCTGTTTTTGAAACCAACTGCATTAAACTAATTGGAGAATATTCCTTTGTTGAACAGTGGCGTTGGGTGAACACAGACGCAAATCCAGCAGATTTGTATTCACGGAGTGTTTCCCCTTGGCAGCTACACAAGGCTAAGATGCGGTTGATTGGACCCAATTTTCTGTTTGAATCAGAGGATACATGGCCCACTGCACCAAGGCAGCCAGAAAGAGCTGTTGTCACTTCCAATATTTGTTCACAAGCTTTGCGCCAAACTGATTTAACTCCTGAGAAAGTCAATTTAACTGAGGGTGTTCTTGGCCGGATCGTAGACAAATACAGTGTTCTTCATCGAGCTGTGCGCACCGCAGCCTAGTTGTTACGAATGAAACGTCAGCTTTATGCCAGAATAACAGATAAACCTATCGGCAATGACCTATTGACGGATTATATTGACGCCAACGAGTATGATGGTGCACTTCTGGCTCTTATTTCCCTGGCGCAACGTAAAGAGTTTGGTGGTTTAGTGAAGGCACCCGAGTGTCATCCGTATCACAAAATTGAGTCCGGGGAGTGTGGTGAAGACCTGAAACGGCTTTTGAAGCCTGTTGTGAAATATTGCCCATTTGTGGAGGCAGGGATTCTTCGCATTGGTGGGCGTTTGCAACGTTCAGGCGAGTCTTACGATGTAAAGCATCCGATTATATTGTGATGGAGTAATCATCTCACAGCCCTTATTGTCGATGACATACCCTGCAAGAGTGGGCATAACGCTGCTGCTTACGTCATAAATGAACTTCGCCGGAGATTTTATATCGTGGTTCAAGAGAGAACAGTAAAACATCTGATGAAGACTTACTGCATGGGTTGTCGGAATCGTCGAGCGGCTCCGTCTTCTCAAATCATGAGCCCCTTGACGCGAGCAAGGCTTGAAGGGGGTCAACGTTTGTTTACGGTGGTAGGTGCAGACTTTATGAGTCCAATTTTGACCAAATGTCAAAGAAATTCTCTGAAACGTTACTTTTTCATTTTTACATGCCTAGCCTCCCGTGCTACGCATTAGGAAATTGCGTATGATTTAACCACGGGTTCATTTCTTATGGCTTTGGGCCAATTTCTGGCTGCCCGAGGCTCATCTACGAAAACAATATATTGTGATAATAGGATAAACTTCATTGGTGCGCAGTCAGAATAAAAACGTGGGCTTGAGCGTTTACGTCGACGAGGGATATGCAATAAGCTGTCCCTCGTGGTACTGCCTTTCGACATTTACCTCCCCTGGCTAGTCATCAAGGAGGGGTATAGGAAGCCCCTCTACGGCTTGTCAGAAAGGCAATGGACGCTATATTGACAGATGAGTACTACCGGAAGTTGAGTGATGAAGGTTTATGGACCTTGCTGAAGAAAATTGAATGCATGCCAAATTGCCGGCAGCTCACGAGAGTAAGTGCTGATTCTGAAGATTTTCGTGCCTTATCACCAATGACTCTTTTGAATGGATGTATCGATCCGCAATTACCCTCGAACGTGTTCGCAAGCTCAGATGGATTACGTGCATCATATAGCTACTCAACTAATTTTAGCGAAAGTCCAGTTGCACGAGTTCAGTATTTCCAGAGGTCCAGTAAAATTTTTGACTTGAAATGATAATTATGATACTATCATTATCAGCAAATTCATAAAAATACTTGGATCTTCTCCTAGTCTACACTCTACACCAGGGGTGGGGAGCCTGCGGCCCGCGAGACTATTAAACGTGGCCCGCGTTCAAAAGTTGTAAACGCTTAAATATTTTCTTGAGACAACCTTGCCAGCATTTGCCATTTATATCAACATCGTGCTCGTGCAGCCTTGTAATGGCATAATTTTCTATTGGTGACGTAACAAACAAGAAAACTAACCTGTGAATAATTTTAGCATTAGGCTACCCTACGACGCAAACTGCATTTAGTTACTGAGCACGTCGAAGTATCTTTGATTTTGTAATTAAATTTTAAATCTGCAAAATGGCTTCGGCTAAAAAGAGAAAAATAGGTGATGAAGGTAGAATGTTCAACAAGGAATGGGAAAACTCTTATTTCTTTGTCGAAATTAGTGAAAAACCCGTCTGTTTTGTTTGTGGCAAACATGTAGCAGCAATGAAAAAATCAAATCTGCCGCGCCATTATGATTCCTGCCACGGTAATCTTGAAAAGTTGACAGGGCAGGCTCGATAGGATAAGATTGCCTTTCTTAAGAGGGGTTTGAATGCACAGCAAACTGCTTTGCAAAGATATTGCAAGACCGATAATGATATTATTCAAACCAGTTATGAAATTAGCGAAGCAATTGCGAAAAAGCTGAAGCCACACATAGGAGAATTCGTGAAAGAATGTATCGTTCCAGCTGCTAAGTTGATAGCACCAGAGAAAGTCGCTGTTTTTGAAAAAATCAGTCTATCGAGAAGAACAGTCTCAAGTCGGATTCAGGAAATGGGAGATAATATTGAAAAAACACTGAAGGATAAAGCTCAAGATTTCGAATTTTTTACGTTGGCCCTCGATGAGACTACAGATATTACAAATACAGCCCAGCTAGCGATTTTCATTAGAGGTGTAACTTCCGACTTTAAAATACGAGATTTGTTGTCACTGGAATCCATGCATGGAACTACACGTGGCGAGGACTTGTTTGAGAAACTTCTCTTGGCAATGAAAAAATTTAATCTTCCGTTTGAAAAATTAGGTGGAATTGTTACAGATGGTGCTCCAGCCATGGTTGGTTCACAAAAGGGATTAACAGCACTTCTTAAAAAAGAGCTGACTCGTTGCGGTCTTGCTGCAGATGACTTGGTTGTATGTCATTGCATCATCCACCAACAAAACTTGTGTGCAAAGTCACTTCAACTTCGTAACGTCATGTCAACAGGAATAAAGTGGATCAACTTTATCAAAAGCAGAGGTCTAAATAGCCGCCTATTTAAAAAATTACTCGAAGACTTAAATGCGGATTACCACAATCTTATTTACTATTGCGAAGTTCGATGGATGAGTCGTAGTGAAATGTTAACACGTTTTTATTTGCTACGAAATGAAATCGATCAATTCATGGATATGCAGGGAAATCCTGTCGTTGAACTAAGTGATAACCGGTGGTTATGTGACCTCGCATTTATGGTTGATAACAGCAAACATTTTTCAGAACTCAATATAAAGTTGCAGGGACCAAGCCAGCTTCTAAACTCCATGTTTGCAAAAGTGAAATCATTTGAAACAAAATTACAGCTGTGGAAAGTACAACTTCAAAATAATAACACCACACACTTTCCATCCTTACAAGAACAAAAACCATCTACCACAGCTAAATATGCGCTTGAGTGTGCAAAGATTTCTGAGACATTCAGTGAAAGATTCCAGGACATGAAAAGCAAACAAATGGAGTTGGATATTTTCCCCACTCCTTTTAATGTAGTTGCAGCTGCCGCTCCTAATAACTTTCCACATGAAATAATTGAGCTTCAGACTAATGATACGTTGAAAAGTATGTACCTTAACACTCCACTGGTTGAGTTTTATCAACGCTACGTAACTGCTGATAATTTTCCCATACTGCAGAAACATGCTCTTAAATACTGTATGTGTCTCTCTTTGGAAGCATCTACTGTTGCGAACAATTTTTTTCTAAACTGAATCTCGCAAAGAGTCGGTTTCGCTCCAGAATATCGGATGAAAACCTTGGACAGCAATTACGAATTGCGACATCTTCGGCTTCAGCGGATATCGCACGCCTCACCAAAGAGAAGAACTTTCAGCCATCTCATTGAGAGCTAAAATAAAAATCATTTGTGTATTTTGAGTGTGTTTATGCGGAATTTAAAAGTCAAGTTGTTATTGCGGCCCGCCATCAATGTCATGCAATTCATGCGGCCCGCAGTACCAAGCAGGTTCCCCACCCCTGCTCTACACTAATCATCGAATTCAAAAACAAAATGAATTTATTGAAATTCTTTCTGCTAATTTTGTGAAAAAAGTGCATTTCCTACTTTTAGTCAGTTCTTAAAACTTAGTCTATGAAAGTAACAGCAAATCAAGGGCGGTAGTGGGGCGTTAAGCAAAAAATCACATTTTCGTTAGTGGAACCACTGTATTAAGTTGTAATTCCTCCTATTTCGCACAAATTGAAGTTCATTAACTTAATTTCATGTCCAAAGAATCAGGTCTTGTAACTCTGCTGAGAAAAAAAGCAGCGGATAATTCAAAATCAGACCTGATTCACGACCACTAGATTATTCACCAGGAAGCCCTGGTCACACGAGTTTTTAACATGAATGAGTGTGTGAATTTCATTGAAAAAACGGGATTGAACCATCGCCAATTTAAGACTTTTCTCGAAGAGTGTAACGCAGAATATGGAGATGTGTATTTTGCTCCAGTCCGATGGCAAAGTAAAGGAGCAACACTGATGCGATTCTTTTTTACTTCGAAATAAAATTGCTGAGTTTGTGAATTTTAAAAATCGAGAGGTGCCTGAGCTGAAATGTTATCAATGGCTATGTGATTTAGCTTTTTTAACTGATATTATGAGTCATCTGAACAGTTTGAGTTTGCATCTTCAAGGAGCTGGCAAATTTGTTTCAAGTCTTTATGATCACGTGAAAGCATTTCGAAGAAAACTGGACTTGCTGCAAAAACAACTAAAAAGTGGAGATCTGTCTCACTACGCGGCATGTAGGAAGCTAATTGAAGAAGATCGGAACTGTAACGAGGCATTGAAATTACTGCGTTCTGAAAAATACACCAACAAGATTGAAGAGGTTAAACAAGAATTTTAGCGACGATTTTGTGATTTCGACTTACCTGAAGTGGCATCGCGCCGGAAGAAAAGGAGTTAATTGCCTCCTACACAACACCTAAAAGTGATATTTTTGTGAGCCATTTAGTAAAAGATTTTCTTGCGCAAAGAGTGTGACTCAATTAGTAATTATGTAGTTAGTCAATTTGACAGTAGAGAGCTCAATGATTGAGTTAGAGCAAGTTAATCACTTAGTAACTAGCAAGTTACCTGGATAATATAGCTGAGTTTTTAGCAAGTTACTTTCCTTTACTTCTGCTTACGATTCCTTCCAATGCTGATCTGATCATGGAATTTGAGATGATTGCAATTAAGCCAGTAAAGCACAAGGAGTATAAGTGTTGTTCATCTTTTTCATCAGAATAGGGGAATAACGCAGTTATGAATCATTTTCAGGATGTGGCGCAAGAATTGCTTTGTCGAAAAAAGTAATTTATGTGTCACGAGGCTTTGCAAAACAACTCGTATCAAATTACTCAACGTTAAGTCAAATATTCCAGTAGCGATAAACAGTCTAGCGGAAAGCAAGCGCTATCACAGTGAGAGCAGCGAGACTCAGGAGAGTAAATACAAATTTTGGATTTTAACGTTTAGATGCCTATCTTTAAAAAGTGACGTGCAGGTACATAGCACATAGGATATTTGAATCATCGAGCTAAAACATAACCTAGTTTGATTTTTTAAAAACTACTTTAGCTAAGCTTTACGGTAGCTTACAGATTTTATTGATTAACAAAAAGCTTATTGAAGCTAGAGTTTCCCGAAGCCTGAGAGGAATTTAACGTGTCTAGGTGAACAGCAGATCAGGATTTACTTAATGTGGGTTCTTTGAAACCATATGGTGGGGGGCCCTATTGATGCTGATAAAAGTCACGAGTGACGAGCGACATAAGGCGAAATGAGCAAACGAAGCGTTTATATACGACTACAATGCACCATGATGATGAGAGAAATTACTGATGGGAGATATCAGTGAAGGGAGATCGTAGAGAACAAACAGTATTTACGACCAGTGTGAAATAATAAACGACCAATTCGATAACGAAGCCTGTACAAATGTTGTAAATCTAGGTCACATCCATGTTGACTCTACATGATTGCAAAAATCATAAGGAGTGAATTACTCAACATACGCTCTATCGGAATAAATAAAAAACAAGAGAAAAGTCTTTACTTCTATCCCGGCCGATTTATCTCTCATAAAGTTCTCACCGTGTAAATTTCAAACTTCAAGAGGCAAGTACCGCGAGAACGAATCTACAAGGGGGTCACTTAAAATGCCAGTGGCGGTTTAGTAGTTCGTAATTCCTGAGCTACAACATATCAAAGGCCAGGGCAATCTGTTCTATGCGAACATGTTTTGCAGTGAAATCATTGATTTGAGAAACGCCAGCATTTTGAAAGTTGAAACAAAGTATTTTCGACGTTTTGACGCTGAACCATGGTGCGTCAACTCGCGCCCAAATGTTACATATATATCGGATGGTGATGGTCTACCCAGTGTTGCCTCTTTGTTGGTGCTAAATGACCCAGAATCTCTTTAAATTTATCTAAAATCATCTAGATCCTTTAATCAATGATCCGGAAAACTATCTTTACATGAAAATGGATAGCCCGCTGATAGAACAATAATGTTCTCAACCAGCACTGTAAATGTCACGTTTACTTAAAGAAAAACGCTGATTGGTTAGACTCTTGAGTAGCGCTTTTTCAAACCTGCGCTGCAATTCTTCGAGAATTGTTGCTTGTACACTTCACCGCTCGGACAGTCAATAATGTTCTTAAACTGCTATAAATCACGTAGTTTTGACCCAGTGTTGACGATTATATCTAAGATAGAAAATATCTTGGATAAAAAATGAATTATCTAAATTTTTATCCGTTAGCTTGATCATCAAATTTCTTATCACGCTTAAAAAAAGTTGTCTAGATCTGGGAAAAAACTATCTAGGATGGCAACCCTGGGTTTACCTCATGTTTATTGATCTTTAGCGTTTTATATTTATCATTTTTTGTTACAGCCACGATATTGACTAGCCCTTTCATTTGCTGGATCAGCGTGATCCAACTGCAGGCCCGCCGGCCAATTTTGGCCCGCACGTAATTACGGTGATTATCGTGATTACGATAGGGTTGCCATGCGTCCCGAAAACTCCGGACATGTCCGGAATTCAGGAGTTCTGTTCGGAGATAACATGAACATGGTTGTTTGAAAATTTACTCAAATGGCCGTGATGACCTTTTTTCTTTTTGGAGGACACCTTTATTTGGTTTTGGGGTAACACATTGTCGCCGAATACGATTAAGTCACCGTCCTGTACCCTAGTGACCGGCAGATGACGATTCGACGACTAGAAGATTAGCTTGGTAGAGTGCAACGACTACCTTCTATGCCCTAACCTTCGGCCTAAGAACTTACGCTTATGAAGCTAAGTTGCAGCCCACTCTTTAACACCACAACTTATATTAATGCATAAGCGGTTGCACTCCGACAATCACCGACACCACACTGTAGCATCCGATAGCCCCTCTTCCCTCCAGTAGTACTTGGCCCTTGCCTTCTAATTCTTCACCCTTCTTCCTTCTTTTCTTTCTTCTCTGTTCTGTTGTCTGTTTGCTTTTGTCTCTTTCTCTGAGTTTTCAAAATGGCCCACCCGTATATATACTTCCCATTCGAACGTAACCGAAACAACGTTCCCAAATATTTTAGCCCATCAAAAAAAATCTAGAAACTAAAAATTAACAAAAAAAGGTTTGAAAACGGGGGAATACCGGAAACTGCTACCCAAAGAACAACCAATAAAAACGCATATAAAATCAATTAAAAAAGCTTGTCTACGAGGGGAGTACAGGAAATAACTACCAATAAAATTACTTTGAGAATAAAATACACAAGCGAAGGTTTGTATACGGGGAAATACCAGAAATAATGACCAAAACAGAAAAACTGCGTCGACACGGAATAATAATATGAACTTTCCAGAGATTATTATTGTTACACACATCCTTAGTTGAAACCGCGGCCCGCAAATAAATTTTTAGTTTCCGATGGCTCGCTACAAAATTAAGTCGGACTACTCTGTGCTAGATTGAAGGTTGTATAGCTGTGTCTACTTTTAAGGTAGCCGAAAAATTCAAAAATAACACTTGTAGTCGACTTGAAGCTTTTGTGAGCGAATGCTCACTTTTTCAAGCAAAATGAGAGAAAATAAGTGAATTAAAATTAAGAAAACTATTTTGGATTTATAGTAAATGAAAGACTAATAAATGACCCAAAATTTATACAAATAATACAAATTTCTGTGCATTTATTAGTCTCTTATTTACTTTTAAGACTAATAAATGACCCAAAATTTATACAAATAATACAAATTTCTGTGCATTTATTAGTCTCTTATTTACTTTTAAGACTAATAAATGACCCAAAATTTATACAAATAATACAAATTTCTGTGCATTTATTAGTCTCTTATTTACTTTTAAGACTAATAAATGACCCAAAATTTATACAAATAATACAAATTTCTGTGCATTTATTAGTCTCTTATTTACTTTTAAGACTAATAAATGACCCAAAATTTATACAAATAATACAAATTTCTGTGCATTTATTAGTCTCTTATTTACTTTTAAGACTAATAAATGACCCAAAATTTATACAAATAATACAAATTTCTGTGCATATATTAGTCTCTTATTTACTTTTTCAGAAGTGAGCAATCGCTCACGAAAGCCTGCAATATGATATATTTGCCGGCATCGTTGACATCGTTTCTGATATCAGTTCGAACCACCTCTGCCACTAATTCAATTGGGTTGTTCTGTTCTCGATTAGACTTGATGGAAAACCAAGTGGATGGGTCTAAATGACGAGCAAGACTTTCATCATTTTCAGCAAAAGCACAAATCAGTTCCACATAGTAACCACGATAAAAAGAGCTTGCGTTCTCATCACTTCCGCGAAAGACCAACTCTTGCTTAGCTAAAAAATATGTTTTATTAATAAGAATTTTTAAACTTTTTGATTTACTTTAACTTGCAATTGTGGAGGCTAATATTAAGTCTTTTCTGTTCATTTTAAGCTACATTGATTCTTAAAGTTCCAAACGTTTTCAAAGAAATTTTGCCTTGAACGTAAATATTAGATTTCTCATGCTTGCTGATGCTTCTCGGAAAATTCTTAAAGTCACAAAACCCCGGATTATAGTCCAAATATTATCACTTGTTGAAAGCAAGAGACAGGAAAAGTAGAAAAAACGATTTCTTAAAGCACAGTCACACAGTCATCCCCTTTTGGTGTACCACTCCCTCTGAAAAAAGCGATTTTTTTCCAGTCTTCTAAGCAAATTTTTTAGGTCTGGAATAGTCTTTATTTATGACTTCGTTTTTAGATTGAAAGCTTAGTTTTGAAAAATCCCTCGGTTTTGATGCTAAATCTTCCTTCATTTTACTTAAACACATGCTGTCGTCGGAAACAAATTTATAACATTACGCTATGCTCTTATTCCAGGTTGGCAAAGGAAAAAAGTGTTTTTTCTTATTTTTATGACGTCAGATTTGAGCCATGCCACCAATTGTATCAGTATTGTATGCCCGGCAATTATGCCAAAGAAAAAAGCACGCATTGTGCAGTTTATAAAACTTCCATTATCTGCGAGGAGGCAGAGCTCGATTGTGCCGTGCCTCGCGTATTTCAGCGATTTTGGTCGCAAAAACGCTTGATCTGAATAGCGTCACAGGGATAGCAACGATAATAAAGTTGGATCGGCTGTAAAAATAGAGAAAAAAAACCGGTGCCAAAAAAATCATTCCTTGCCTTATTTATTTTTACTTCGCCATATTTCGGCAGGTGAGGTACTGCCTCCCCTGACCTCATGTCCATGGTCCGTAGAAAGTCCAGAATCAGATGAGAAGTGTCCTGCGTGTGATGGCCGCAGGCGCTGCATTAAGGATTCTCAATTCCGCTACTTCTAGAAAAGTAAAAGTTTAACAGAAAGCTGAGTACTTTGCAGCAAAGACAATAGAGGACGCAACAAACATGATGTGAAGCACAAGTTTCTTAGCAGATACTGAGGAGAACTGTGTCTCGAAGAATTTAGATGAGACTGTATGCCTCCAGTTCGAGAGAAGAGATGAATGAATACAAGAAATAAGAAGAGAGCAACTGTCATTACCGGAAGAAATCAGTGGCGGTAACCCGTTGGAGCTTGATAAAAAAGAAGAGAAAGAATATTTCTTGCCAGATGAGCCAAAGAGTGTTAGATAGAAGAAAGGATGAAGAAGAGGAAAGTGTCGCAAGAAAAAAGTGAGAGCCTGAGAGGAGGAAAAGGAAAGGATAGCATCAAAATGGCTGATGATGTTAAGACTGGTGGAGTGCTTGCAGAATGGCGCAGGCTTCAGCAGAAACGCTTAAAAACACTTGGCCTGCCGAATAAGAAAGGGTGACCTCAGCGCCACAAAGTAAGCAGTATTCAAGGATACCGGAATCTCCTTTTCCGAGAGGATTAGGAAGAGAACTATCAGTCCAAATCACGAAGTCTTGAGATTGGACACGTGAAAAGGGTGATAGCCGCACTTTGGGGAGAAAGAGGAAGGTCAGAGCGTTGAAAGCCTTAAAAAATAGCTTTGAGTTCAAAGCCTTGAAAAATTCAATTGTAGCAAAGATCGTTCGACAGCCTGGTTAGGCTTTGTTAAACCAATTCGAAATGGATTGAAAAAGATAAAGAATTTGATCAAAAATAAATCGACCAGGGTGGAAACTGGCCTGGTGGAAAGAAAGAATAAAATTAGACTCCAGGCAAAAGAATAGACCGATTAAAATGATGCGCTCAAACAGCTTTTGAAACGGATGAGGTGAGAAAGATGGACCAGAAGGAAGCAGGTAAGTCAAGAGGATTTCTGATCATGTGAATGAGAACAGTAGAGAAAGACTTTCAGATAAAGGGAAAGGAATGAAAAGACCAGGAAAGATTAAAGATGTGAAGAAGATCCATGTCGAAGCAATGTTGGTGCTTTAGCACGTGATAGACGACTCTGCCTGGGCAAATGGCTGTGAAAGAGAAGTGGTTGGCGGCAGTGGCAAGAAATTTGTTAGAGATGAGTGGAGAGCAGGTGGAAGAAAGAGAATATTCAGAACAGGAGGCTCGTCGGAGCTCAGACAAGTAGCCTCCGGCTCTACTACGCAAATTCGTTGACTGAAAAGCCAAAGAGTGAGATTTCGGGTAGTTTGCATAAACCGACGTCGCCTCCCCGAGAGAGGATCTGTTGGGAAAGAAAGGGATGGAGGAGGATGACGAAGAAGCAGAACCAGCGACAGATTGAAGAATAGAGTAGACTGATTTGGAATCAGATTTAGAAGAGAGCGACGAGCATGCGTCGTGTCATGTCTAAGCTTTGGCTTTGGCGATGATGCTAGAGGCATACCGAGAGGCTGAGATATAAGCTTGTTGCTTTCCATTGCTTCAGTGAGCGGAAGCAAAACTTGCGTTTTTACCTTACCACTTCTTCTACTTTAGGAGACCACCAGACTTGAGGTTGGCGTCTAACGCAGCCGAAAGGAATGGAAGATTCTGCCGCATTTGGTGCCAAGGTAAAGAGCACTGCAACATAAGAAAGAGAAATGGAGGCGTATTCCTTTGCAGAAAGACAGTGTTGGTCGATAAGAAGAGCAAAGTCATTCCAACAATCTTTCTTGAAATGGAAGGAAGGAGGACTTCATTGGGGCGGGATGATGGAGAAAAAACAAAAGTAAGAAAAACTGGCAGTTAATGAGAGCCCAAGTACTAAAGCACCTCTCAAAAGCAGAAAAGGATAAGAGAAGGGGGCGCAGGAGATATCAGAAAAGGAGCGACTGCCGGAGGAACGATGTAGAAGAGTGGGGGTGTCAAAGTCATTGAGGAAAGGGAGGTCGGAGAAGATGACTCAATCAAATACTTTCTTCTCACGGCGGTTTGAAGTACCTTTTCAGTTTCAAAGGGGCAGTTGAAGTTCCCCACCGCAGAGAGCTTTCTGGAGGAAGGGAGGGCAGAAGGAGAAAAAAGTGTTTTTTCATAAAGTTTGGCGTATTTGCCAAGCGAAAGGTTAATAAAAAAGAATTTTTTTGTTGGTTGCTGTATATACTATTAGCCAGCTCTGCCAAGTTCGCTTGCAGAGCCCCCAGTAGTAGCATCGGGGTTAAGAAAATCAGTTTAATGACTAGTTATGAAAAGGCAACAAAAGGTCACTATTTTTCTCCACAGATAGTTCTTGTTCTTTAATCAAGTGTACTTTAAAAAGTGATAAAGTGAAAAATATTATGGACAGTGTAGGTGTAGCCCCTATTCCTATTATACCGATGATTTCATTTCTTCGAGAGTTAACGACACAATTTAAATCAAACAGGGGAGATGACGCTGCCAAAGTAGCAAATGTTTTCAAAAATCGGGCATTAATTAGCAGGCCTTGATTTGGTGCGTTCCCTGTGGCCCACAAGGATGTTCTATCTACCACTCAGAAAAGTTCAGTCATATTTGAATACAAGTGCCACTGAGATAGTCGGTACGTAGGGCAAACATCTCAACGACTACAGGATCGCATCAAGCAACGTGTTCAGCAATGGTTATGACAACAATTGACCCGTCCATGCCGATCTCAACCACACAGATCGTGCAAACGAAACGACACCAAACCAGATTGTGACTCTGCCATTGGTCAACATCATTTTGAAAATGATCAATGTGCATTGAACTATGATAACAACCGGTTTTCAATTCTCGCCACAGCAAGCAGCTCTTTCCACCTTAATCTCTCAGAGGCTGCTTATATCAAGACCTAGCGCCCAACATTATGCAAATAGAAAGAGTTTGTTTACGCTCTCAAACTCTTTAGATACTTGCGGCATTTGGCCTCCTGCTGTGCTTTCTCTAACTTTCGCAATTGCGAAATCTTTCTTTGACGCGCTTTACAATACTAGCGCTACCATTTGGTTCGTCCTAATTGCCTAACGTTCAAATTAACCACATAAAACACTTACTCACTCCCGATCTTCCCTTTTGGCTATAACCGCCACTGATGAGAGCGTCACGAAAAGCTTATGGCTCAAACAGCTTTTTTCAAAGCTATAATGAAAGCAAATTACTAATTATAAACGCAAATTTTGCGCAAATTGCAAAAGGCATTGAGAGCCCAGCACGAATTACTAAAACATCTATTGATGTTTGTTAACCTCATCTTAGACTTGTTCATTTTTTTCTTTTGCGCCGCTTGGACCAACAAACACCAACGCGATGTTTTTGTTCCCAGTTATTCTTGAACAGTTTGAATGAAATTAGATCACCTGGTCTCGAAACCATTACAAGTATGACCCAATTGGCCAACCAATTTTGTAGCAGCTGCTATTTTTTAAAAAATCTTTTTTATAAATACCATTTGCTCCAACTTTCGCTATTGCGAAATCTTTCTTCGGCGCGCTTTACAATACTAGCGCTACCGTTAGCTTGTCTTGATTGCTTACGTCCAAATTAACCACATAAAATACTTACCGGTACTCATTCTAGATCTTCCCTTTTGACGCGATATTGCCACTGATGAGAGCGTTTCGAAAAGCTTATGGCTCAAACAGTTTTTTCAAAGCTATATTAAAATTCTGTACCTCAACAAGATATTTGCTTGTTCACAAAAGCAAATATACAATGTGCTTGCTTTAAGATCTTGTGTGCAGTACCGACTTTCATTCTATACCAGTTGTTGTCCTGAGACAAGATTCTATCTGAAGATTACCGACCTGCTTCTAGCGGTTATATCTCTGCTCGCCGTCTGGACCTTGAGTGGCAACCAACGTCTCCTTTTCTCGAAATTCAATATTATTTCCCAAGCTCGTAAATTGCAGCCAAGAGCACACAGCAAAACGTAAATTAATTTAAAATACAGCCCAAAAACTAAAAACATTACTCAAACCATTAAAAGCTCTTTCAAGGTCTTATCAAAACAAGAAGCAAGCATTAGTCACTTTAATAATTTCCGATTAACGTAGATAACTTCATGTTTTACTCCTTAGCACACGTGCTCAATTTTCTTACCCAAGTTAATTTGTCGGTCCAGACTATCGCACAGTAGTTTCGAAGCGACAATGCTACGCGCCATGCGCGGACATAGCAATAATAATTGGAAGTCACAAGGGGGAAGCATTAAAAACTCAGTTTCTCACGCTAACACCAGTGGTCTTCAAAGTGCGGTCCGCGGGCCGGAGCCGGCTCCCCGAAGCTTTTAATTTGGCCCGCCTCATTCTCTTGATATAAAACATGCGTATTATATTTTAGCAATGAGTGCACGCTCGATCGAGTAGCGTGAGAATAATCCTCACTGCGTCGAAGGGCTGAATTAACCTCTCGTTACTCCAAATTGGGGTGATGAGCTTTTTTTAAAGATTACTACAATTTCAAAGGGCTGAAATGACCCATTTTTACTTCACATTAATGAATCATTTAGAATCTAGGCCCCCGAAGCTTTAAAAAATCAGCAATGTGGTCCTCTATCAGAAAACTTTGGAGACCCCGATTCTATGCGTTTCGATTGGTCGATGTAGGTACACTGAAAGACTGGTTAATCTGCATGATAGGTATCACCCATTCATTCATGGGATGAATTCTTAGCTAGTGACAACGTAATTTTTCGGACAACATATTTGGAAGTTGAAATCACTCTTAGAACTGTACCAGGCTATCACTGATATTGCTTTTTCAAGTTAGGTTACGTAGTGGTATATGTAAATAGAAAAGTGTTGCTAAAATATTAATGTTATTTACTTTATCCAAAACTGATAATAAAATTTAAGATTCTTGGATGACTAAAATAAATTATGAGTCAAAGTTTTTGATTCAATCTTTAGCGTGCGTGGTGTATAAAATGGTTCTAAGCTTACATTAATATTCAGATATTTCTTTTTCTGTCGTTTTGGTAGATGCACCGGTCGGGTGGACTAAGGCGCTACGAATAAATTGTTACCCGACGTCTTCCTTGGAATGCGGGCATAACTTTAGACCACGGAGCCCCAGAAGCAGGGAAACTTATCATGGTCTGGAGTTTCTGGACCAAAGTTACTTAACAATAGAGTCCGTAGCCGGACATAATACGAGATGACGAGTCTCTCGAGTCTGGTGGCCGTAGGCGGTGCACGAATTTTTATCAATTCTGAAGAGAAAAGCGATCAGAAGAACCTATGTGTCGGTAGTTAATAGCAAAAAAATTTAGTGCAAGCGAGAGGAGATTTACAGTGCAAGTTATTTTAAGAGAATGAAGGAATTAGAAAGTGGAAAGATTTTTGGGTTAGGTGATGTCTTATGGTTAGCCCACCATTGCTGAAGAGCCTCAGTTCCCGACATATTTATGGTGGTTACAACCACACTTTTAAGCACTAATTAATCATCTGTCATTTCCTTTTTATGGTCTTGACACAAACATGAAACTTGTTTTTTCAGATAACTTTTTCAAAAAGGTTATTTTGGTTTCGCAGCAAAGTTTAGAACGAAAATTCATGACTTTTGGTTGGTAGATGTTAAAATGCCGGACACCTAAGTATTTTTAAAAATTATTTTTGGACACAGATTTTAAAACTGAAATCATGGACACATGGTAACCCTATGATAGGAGCACTACTGGATCTAGAGGAGTGGATGCAAAGGATAAGCGTATAAATGCTACAACGGTGGCCGAAACAGCGCCCTTCGTTTGGCTGGTGTGTCTGTCGCGTTTTTGACCAAAAAAAATAAGGACTAATTGTTACCTATGCGGAGAAGATGGAAAGAACTGTGTAAAGAGCTCCTGTCAAATATACGAGAGAGTGTGAGAAACAACAAACGACGAAAGAGAGCCAAGGTTAGGTAAGACATAGTGTTAACCAACGCGCGTCTCAGCGTGATAACGTGGTTGCCGACCTCGTTGGATTGAGTTGAAATAAGGCTGTTGCCCTTTCCGAGGGCCCTAGATACCGTACCCTCAAATACTTCTCTGATATCGTGCGGTAATTTGTTTAAGATTTCATTTCCGTAGTCTATGCAAACTTTGCTTTGTACGCCCATTTAAACAACGTTGAGGCAATTATAGTCGAATTCTTGTCTTTCTTTTATCTTTCAAACGAAACAAAATTAAGTTCGATCAAGTAGTATGAATTTTATTGACACTCCAACATAGACGCAGCGCTTTGTTATGTATGGAGGGAAATAAGGAAGAGGATTTTTTTAGAGATTAACGTTCAAACAGTGATCATTTTTCGACTTTTGTCAAAAAAGCAGACATTTTTATCAAATTTATGTAACCGATGGAGGATTTATCCTTCTTACTTTATGCCTATTTCCATCTCATCAACTGAAGTAGTAAGTGCAGAAAATAGGCCTGCACGTATTTTTTCCTGCAAGTTTAGAATTGGCGCTTAGTTTTGATATACCGTATTCCGATATACTTTCTGGCTCCACTTCGAGCAAGGCTAGCTTGAAAACCATTTTACTCTAGGTGGCTTTGCTTTGAGGAAAAGTAAAATGTTGTGATATACCGGTGGTTTACAATAGGAGAAAAATATGGCAAAGCCACATGAAACAAGAGGACCTTTGCGTTGGCTGCTTAGCTTCCGATAAATCTCCTAAAATTGTTCTCTGATTCTGCAGTTTAATTCCAAGTCCATCACAGCAAAACCTAAACAATACAACTTACAGATTTTCTGCTGGGCGCTAAGCGATAGTGGTACGGGTAAGATGGAGAGAAAATCAAGTTATAAACCGTGTAAAATTTTCTCAGTTATGACCAAATTTTAGGCTATGCTGGCATTAAATGGCGCCAAAATAATACATGAGTTCATTTTACATTGTAATTTTGACGTGTTGTTTCATTGCCGTAGTTTAAAGATTAGCTTGAAGTTGCGTTTAAATTGTAGTAGGTCTTTAGTAGGTAGTAGTTCAAGATTCCTTCGTTTTTTTTGTTTTTTTTTTTGATATGACATTGTTTAAATGTCATATTATAAACTAACTCAGTAAACAACATGTTGTAGTGTTACTGAAAACCCAAGAGGATCTTTCAATCAAATTTTTCACGAAAGCGAGCGATAATAATATCGTTTTTAAGACACCAACCTTGGAAATTTATTCCAAGATCTTGGAAATTTTCAATCAAATTGGGAATTTTGATTTTGTAAAATTGTTGGGAAAAATTTTTAAATTTTTAAGATCTAACTTCGAATTTTCTTTTTTGCGGCAAAAATCTGTTTTTGGTGATCAGCTTGCAATCAGAGAATTGATGATATGTGTTCAGCGAGTCTTTTGGAGAGAAAAAAGTATTTTATGCAACGTAGCCTAAGTTTTTGAACAGAAACCTTTTTTGGAAGATCAGTTATGTGTCCAAATGCATTAAATTCTTGGAAATATTTGTAGGCTACAAAAATTACATTTTATGGGATTGTTCTGTGTCGGTGTTTGCAAATTCCAAGTTAGCAACTCTGATTGTTTCATATGGTTAAATGTTAGAAAGTAAGACTGCTTACTCAGCGTGTGTAATGGTGTCATCAGCGGAGCACAGAGCATTCTGGCAAGCACTACCAACCGACACGTTGATATGGCTGGAAAAGCCGTTCCGTTTGTGGTACGTAACGACTTCTCCAGACCGCATTGCAGAGTGTTCAAACTGCATAAGCAGTGAGCTACGCATGATTGCAGCGCGACACAATGCTGTCAGATAGAATACTCAATCTGCACTGCACCGAGGTCCAATAATTTATTATCTATAGGTCCTAGCTTGACTGCACTTCAATATATTTTCATGCGCATCTTTGCCTAGATTATGTACTATGAAAACTTGTTCTAATCAAGTTTGATTTCGAGTTTTCCCTTAATTAGTGTTTTTATTGACTTAATTCGTATTCTAACGACCTAGTTGGTTTGTTGTGCTTCAGTTCATGCTGTTTCTTTCATTTGTCATTTGGAGCGGCTCATCCCGTATTTTAATTCGCTGGTATTAAATCCATCTTCTTTTCAAAAATATTTAATGACGACGTGATGGTGAAGATCTGTGAAAAAAAGCATTTTCACCTTGTAACATTAGATAAAAAAATTGCAAAACGTTTTTGCGCCAGTGCAGAATTTTCCAGAAAATAAATGTAAGCTGTTAACCAATGTGTGAATATAAAGCAAGCGATGAAGCTGTAAGATTTCGAGGCTTATCTAGGTTTATCTCTTGGGCAACAAGTTTCGGCGACCGCATTGTCACTAAGTATTCAACGTTTTCAACTGAGTCAGTGACATCAAACATCAAAAACTCATTTCTCAAAAAATGAAGATTAGCACCAGCGTGGAAAGGCCGACCTGGGTTCGGTATCAAATTTTTCCGATATCACTTAAATTTTCACCAAAGAGGAGTGCATAGGAAATAAAATTGTGGTAGAGATCAGTTTTAAAGCTTCTAAAACCTCATCGAATTTCGAATGTGGACGCAACATTTTAAAAAAACTCGAGCCTTCTAAAAAATCCGAGTGCTTGTTAACCCCCACTTCACCCTGCAATGGCTTGACCTAGGTATTTGCATAATGAAAGCAATTGGATGGAGAGCAGCTGATTGATGCGAAAGTTGGTACAATTTTGTTAATTTATATTGATCTCTTGCTACGTCAAATAAAGAAAAAACCAACAATTGCATATATATATTGATGCGCTGTTGTAATTGATTAGAAACTAAGCTACACGGCTTCGACTTTGGCATTGGTAATTTTTACAGCAGATCAATGGGTGTCCGATTAAACGCGGGAAATGATTGATAAATATCGATTGAAAGACTTGATGATGCCAACTGGGCTACTAGGCTCACTTGTCAAACATTCATTCAAAACTAAGCGCATCAAAGATTTTTCAAGGAGATAACAATTTTCACGACTTTTTTTATTTATTTCTGTATATGACCCCGTGAAAAGGTGTCACCCTTATTCCTGACTCAATTTTTGTAAAAGTAACATTTTGCGCTGTTTTCAGGTTCGAAGTGGAGCTGTGCTCCGAAAATACGCTAGTGTTACAGACTATCTAATTTTTGAGCGTTTTAGAGTCGCAAGTAGTGTTTGATCCCAAAACTAAGTAAATCTAGCAGAAAGCTGGTTGCTACTTAATAAAAGCAGGTTTATTTTGGCATGTTAGAAAAATTTTAGGGGAAGTAAGCAACAACTTTTTACTAGATGACTGTTAAATCTCTACCCTATACCCAGAAACCGAGTTTTTCAACTACTGTAGCGCTGCACACTAGAATGCCAAGGAAAATTGGACAATTTCACCTAACTGAGTTAAAAATAATTTTGATCTTGCATGTATTATTTAGGCAGCAGCGTTTTCAAGGAAGGGGAGAAAAAAAGGGCGATTGCCACCCAGACAATGTGATGGAATCAAAAAATGTACAAATGACCATTTCCAATGAGTTGATTCTCGAAGTCTTTAAGTTGGGTTTGTGATGAAAATGATCAAAACAATCACTCTAAAAAAGTTAGTCTTCACATAAAAAGTTTTTCTAGTAGGTTTGCTAAGAAGGCAAATCTATCAACTTAACGCGAGATCCACAGAAAACTTTTCAGATCGTTTACACCCCATAACTAATGATAACATTATACTCAGTTAATTCTTGGACCCCTAAAGAAAATTTCTGGTTGTAATATATACCAGTGGCTTTTGTGTTTATTTTTAACGCTTTTGACTGGTGGTGTACCTTGTGATTTTTATTAAGAAAAAAACTTAAGAAATTTTTGGTTAAAAAAAGAATGAAAAAGCTCTGCCCTAAAAAAGATTAATAAACCAATCTAAAGATTAGTCTGCGCCGGAAATTGCTGATAACTTTTCTACCTGAAGCTTCTATTTGGTGTCAAACTTTAATAGATAAAAAATTCTTAATGACATTTAATGATTCTTCTATTTGGTGTCATTTTCAGAAGAAATTCTTCAGTAGAGTAGACTAGAAAGCAGAAAGGGCATCAACAGAAAATTTTCTTTTTGAAAATGCATTTCTTCATTTATGTGTATGAGCTCATGCTCTGTTTGCATGTCTTTAGTCAGACTTGGCCACCACGATGGGGTGGACTGCTCGGCCCCACTGCCTGTCTGCCGCATAATCTTCTCTTCCTTTGTTTACATTTTTTTCCGCACTTTCTTTGCTCTTTGTTTTTTGCCATTGAGTGACTGCTTGATTCGATAGCCACTGGTCCCTCCATAGCTCTATCTCTCGAAACACTAAGCTCAATTGAATATAATGTACTATGTCGTTGTTTTTTTTTTTGCATCTTTTGGCTTTTACCTTCCGTTGGAAAAATAAAAGGATCACATGAAGAATTGTCACCTCTGAGTTTCTACCGGAAGAATCATCACCCTAGATTTCAAATAGAAACAGCGAATCATACACAGAAATTGCGTCACTTGAAGAATCATCACCCCAAGCCAATCTGGGATGACAATTCTTTAAATAATCCAAACAAAATCTATCATGCTTGCTTTCTTGAATTTTTTGGATAAATGCGATGACGCTCAAGATTCTTGTTATTTTTTATTAATATGAGACTCTTTTCAAATCATCTCCTTTTGTGATTTGCAGTAGGGAGAAACTGACTGTAACTGGGGTTTGTAAGGAATGCGCAAAAACGTTGAGAACCGCTAGGCAAAATCATAGATAATGAGAAATTACCATATTCAACTTATCAAATAGAAGAGGAATAAAAAGTTTGGTAGAGGCAACATCAAAACTACCTTACAATATTCTATTAGTAGTCTCCAATATTCTACAATATACGCCAGTGCAATTGGCAAGCCATAATGTGATCTGGAACTTGAGCTTTAAATACCGGTTCCGCTCGGCCCTGCCGCATGCAATGCAGCGCTCTCAACGCCAAACTGTTGTTGTTGTTGCTACCCGGCCCCTTGGAAGGGTTAGGGGCATGGCAGAAGACGATGAAACCCCAGAAACCGGGAAACTCCCCAGGGCCTGGATTAGAGGTCGCACAGAGAAAGATGGTCGTCAAAGAGCGAGTGGCGCAAAGAGTCTGTAACTGGACAGTGCATAATAAGATCAGAGATGTCCTGGGACGGATGCCCACAAGCGATGTTAAAAGGATTCTCGATTCTGCCAATCCTAGAGAAATAACAGAAGGCTGTGTCCGTTGCAGAGAAAACGACAGAGGAGGCACAAGTTCTTTAGTGGAAACCGAGGGAGCTTGTGTGTCGAAAAGTCTACATCAGACCGTACGAAAAAAGAGAAGAGTGGATACGAGAGATAAGAGGAGAGAGACTACACGGGATTGCAGAGGGTACAAGTAGCGCTGCTCGTCTGGCCAGCTGATCAGCCGCGTCATTTTTTGGGAAAAACGAGTGTCCGGGAACCCATTGTAGCCTAATAGTACAGGAGAGAGAAGACAGTTCCTGCCGGATCTTCCAGAGAATTTCAGGTAAAAAGAAAGACGGAGGAGAGGATAGGGTGCAAGGACAGAGCGAGAATCGGAGAGGAGGAGAAGAGAAGTGGGAGACTTGTTCGTGCTGCCGAGACCAGCAAAGAGCGTGCAGAATGGTGCAACCTTTAGCGGAAAAACTTAAACAAACTGGGCCTGGCGAAAAGAGTGGCCTCAGTGCCGCAAAGTGAGCAGTTGGCAACGACGTCAGAGCCGCCTTTGCAAAAAGGAGAAGAAACAGAGCCATCTGTCTAGAGCACTAGATAGTGAGGTGGGAGAGAGTCAAGGTGAGCGAGAGCCGCACATTGGCGAGAGAGAAGAGGATCAGAGCGAGAGCATGAAAAGAAAAGGGTGGAATCCACAGTGAATGAAGGCATGTTTCAAGGAGGTGAGGGAGGGCAGGCAAAGAGAGCTTTTTTAGAAGAAAGAATGAGCGGGTGAGTGGACGTAAAAGCTCTCCAGTAAGATGTGTAGAGTCTTGGCTTCACTCCAAGTCTGGCCAAACTTGAAATAAGAAAGGACGTTGGGAGACTAAGAGCTCGCTTATAAGATGGCGGAACGAAATGAGTCAGGGTGGCTGGTAGGGGAGGTAGAGACGCCTCAGAGAGAAGTGGGATAGGGGAGGACGAGAAACAGCCGAAGATAGCGCAATTAGCCGCTCAATGAAGGCGTTCCAATTTGGTAATATTGGTAACGCTTAAAAAAGGAAACCATTCGGGTGAAGCATAAGTGAGAAGGGGTCGAAGAAAAAGTTTATACAGAAGAGAGAGGGACTTTTTAGAGGGACCCCATGAGGAAGCAGAGATACAGCGTAAGATTTTGAGACGAAGAAAAACTTGGCCTTTAGCAAAGATACTTGTCCAAAGAAGGAAAGAGTGCGGTCGAAGGTAAACACAAGAAAAGTTGGAGTGGGGATAAACCGGAAGTGGGAGTGGAATAGGAAGAGATGGAACTGGAGATTAGCTTGATGGGGATCCACTGAGAAGAAAGAGGCCTCACATTTGCTCGGATTGAGAGGAAGACACCAGTACTCAGATCAGCGCTTCAATAGAATCAGAGCTCCTTGTGTGGCCTTTACCGCAGCAGGGACTGAGGAGGAGGAGGACCAAATGGCCAGATAGTCAGCATAAAGAGAGCAGCTCACGGAAGAAGGCAAAGAACCAGAGAGATCATTGAAGAAGAGAGAGAAAAGTACAGGGCCAACAATGGATCCTTGCGGAACACCTCACCGGACTTAAAAGGAGCAATTTTAGTGATTTTGAAAAGCCACGCAAGCGCGCCTATCAGAAAGGAAAGATTGAGTCCAACGAGCAAAACAAGGAGGAAGGCCAGCCGAAATAAGTTTGTGAAAAAGGGCGGGGTACCAGACAAAATCGAAAGCTTTGGAGAAATCGATAGTAGACAGGATCGTCCGAGAGCCCGACTTGGGTACGTTACACCCATCTTAAATAGACTAAGAAAGATACAGAATTTGATACAGAAAAGACCGTCCAGAGAGGAAACCAGCCTGGCGTGGAGAGAGGATGGCGTTAGACTCCAGAAAAAAGACTAGACGTGATAAAATGATGCGTTCAAAAAGCTTTGAGACGCACGAAGTGAGAGAGATAAGCAGAAAGGAAGTAAGAGAGTCAAGAGGCTTTTCCATCTTGTGGATGGGAATAGTAGAAGATGTCTTCCAGATGGAAGGAAAGGAATGCAAAGACCATGGAACCTTGAAAATGTGAAGGAGAAAATTTATGCCAGACCGAGGAAGGTGCTTTAGCATGAGATAAGAAACTTTGTCTGGGCCAGTATCAATAAGGAGGAGAGGTTTGTGGCAGCTGCAAGAAATTCAGCGGGAGAGAAGGGAAAGCAAAAAGAGGAATGAGACTCCTCAGGGCACGTGGCTCGGCGGAGCTCGGAAAGGTAGCCACCGGCTCTGCTACGCAGGGCATTTTGCTGAGAGACACAAAAGTGAGATCTCAGGTAGGCGGCGAAGACCGGTGCCGACTCCATGGAAGAGGAATAGTTGGGGAAGTTAGGAGAGTAGGAAGATGAGAACGAAGAGCCAGCGACCTAACGAAGGATAAAATACACAAATTTAGGTGAGAGAGAAGAGCAAGCCGCCTGCCATGCCTCAGCCTTGGTCTTGGCGATGACTGACGAGGCATGCCGTGAAGCGGAGATGTGAGCCTGACAATCTTTATCACTTCTGTGAGCGGCAGCAAAATCCTTACTTCTTTCACTAACTGCTTCTTCCACTTCAATGGATCACCACGCTTGAGGTTGACATTTGATGCGGCCGAAAGGAATGGAAATTTTGGCCGCATTCAGTATCAGAGAAGAAAAGAGAGCAGCAGCAGAGGAAAGAGAAAGAGACGAGTATTCCTTTGCAGAAGGTCAGTGAGAGTCGAAGTAAAAAGCAAAGCCATTCCAACGAACTTTCTGAAAATTGAAGGAAGGGAGACGTTCGTTGGGGTAAAAGACCGGAGAAAGAGGGACAGTTAGTAGAATTGGTAGGTGATTAGAACCCAGGTTCTAAAGCACCGCCCATAAACAAGAGAGGGCGAGAGAGGAGGAAGCAAAAGAGATGTCGGGAGAAAAGCGACTGCCAAAGGAGCGGTGGAGAAGAGTAGGTACGTCAGGGTCATTGAGGGGAGGAGGTCAGAGAAGATTACCCAATCGAATACTTCCTCCCAACGGGAATCAAAAGTAACTTTTGAGTCTTAGAGGAGGTAATGGCAGTTGAATTCCACTAGGATGAAGAGATTTCTGGAGGAGAGAAGAATGGAGCGAGAAAAGAAGTCGGTTCTTTCATCCGTCGGAAACGAGCGAAAGGAGGGAGCATAAACATTAAAGAATGAGACTGAGGAGGAGTTGTTTAGCGAGATGTTGAATTCTTCGTAATCAGAGCAAAGGTCAAGCAAAGAAAGAGAGCAGGTAGAAAGTTCAGAGAAGGATAAGTGATGTCTCATGAAAATGATGACGCCGTTGCTAGCGTGCGTGTTATCGGTAGAGAAAATACCAGAACGAAAGTGCGTGCAATCAGATCGCAGAGCACAGAAACCAGGAATCTGGAAAAAAAAGATGAATTGAGGTTAGATTCCTGGATACAAGTAAGGTCAACGGAATGAGACGAGATAAAGTGAGTAGTTTAGTGCTCTTGGCTCGAATACCTCCAGCATTCCATTGAAAAACCCTTATGGAGTCATGGGTAAAGAGGAAGCAGGAGGTAAAGAAAAAACAGCCAGGAACATGAGGCGGTGGTGAGGCTACAGAGGGAGAAGATACGAAGTGAGCCGAGGGAGGATAAGAGGTTTGAAAGCGAGGGTGGGGTGTGAGTGTTGCATTAGCAGAGGGGGTGCCCAAATGGGTCAGATTCAACAGTGGAAGTAAACAAGCTGGAGAAGTCCGAGGAGAAAGACACAGTGTTGGTAGATGGGGGATCTCCAGAAGAAGCAGGGACGCAGCAGGTAGAGCAGCTTCAGGAGTGAGAGCTTCCAAGAGTTTTGAATCTAGAAAAGCGAAAAGTTGCTAGTTGCTAATTAGCAATTTTCTAGGCGATCTTCTATAAAGAGGGATCTGTCTCCAGCATCACACTAAGGTAAAATAGAAAACTTTGCTCAAAAATGATCACCAACATCACGCGGTACCATACAACAATCCATTACATCATGTCAATAACCCGCGATCGCTTTCGACCTTATTGGGTCTCATCAGGCGGGTGTAAAAAACACTCAACAATAAACATGCTGAAAAAAACAAATTTTCCATGATGTTGGTGATAATTTTTGAGCAAAATTTTGAATCCAGAAAAGGAGAGAAGTGAGCACCTAAAATGAACCCATTTGGAGGAGGTGCAGCATTGCACCGACCTACCCCTCCAGATCACATTCATGTTATCAACCTCCTCGAGGTGAGTCCCGGTAACTGCTTAGCAGGCTAATGATAAGGAAGAGAAGACAACGAAGAAAGAGAATGCTAATTCTTTCTCAGTATGGGCCATCTGATGCCTCTCCCGAGCACGTGCCTTTATCAGGGTAGACTCCATCTGTCATAAGGAGTGGCACCAGGTTGCTCCAGCTGAATGTTGAAGGCATCACAAAGGCCAAAATCTCCATCATCAAACATCTGGCCGATACCCATGATGCTACTGCCATCCTCCGACAAGAGGCGCATGCAGATGACATCAACCGCTAAAAGATCGTTGATTATGACCTGGCTGCCCACACCAACAGCACCACCCACGGAACTACCACTTTTGTGCGTAGTTCTACCATTTGGACATATATGGATTCCTGCAGAGAAGATGACGATCTAGAATGGACTACTGTGAAAATCAAGGGAGTGTGTTTCATGAATGTGTATAAATCGCCAAACACACGTCTTTAGGAAAGCTCTGTACCTTGCCTGGAGGCTCCGGTTATGAATGAGAGTGACTTTAACTCACATAGTGTTAAGTGGGGGTATAATTCAACTAACAGTGATGGCCAAGTTTTAGAGAACTGGGCTTCTACATCCAGTGCCCGCTTGATCTTTGACCCCAAGCAACTGGACAGCTTTGGATCTCCACGATGGGAAACTACAACTAATCCGGACCTAGCTTTTGTTAATCTGGAAGGCCCCTTACCTTGCCGACTTGTGCTGAATCCCTTTCTGCGCTCATACCACCGCCCGTCGTTCATCTCCCCTATAAACCCTGTCCAATCAACACAAACTATTCCACTAAAAAGATGGAACTTTTGTAAGGCAAACTGGCCGTTTTTCAAAAACATTTTGGACCAAGAAACTGACAGTGTACCTGACCCTGAAATATGTGAAATCAATAAAGCGTACAATATGATATGCAAAGTTATGCAAAACTCTGCCAAGTAAAGCATACAATGCGGACGAAGAAAATCTTACATTTCGACTTGGGATCAGGAAAGTCAAAAGAAGTATAATGAGTTTGTTAATGCACAGAGTCCCACAGAAGCTGATTGCAAAGCGAGTGACCTTATAGACCATCTTGACCAAAACCGCAGACAACGTTGGGAAGAGGACGTTGAAAGCATTGACTTCTCCAATTCCAGTCGCTTGGCTTGGCAAACTTTCAACAGACTCACCAGGTGCTCCAACAGACCGAAAAAGTGTTCTGTTTCCTCCAATGCCTTTGCACACCAATTGTTTTGTAATGGCCGCTACAAGAACGTGGATAAGGAAGCAACTAGAGCTGTGAAACAAGAAATCAAACAGCTTTGGTCAACTCCCACAAGCAATACGGATCTATCATCTCCATTTACTACACGCGAGCTAAAAACTGCAATTGGCCAAGTGAAATGCGGGAAAGCAAAAAACCCAGATAAAATCTCCCCTGAATTCTTGAAACATAGTGGTGGTAACTTCCGGAAACGGCTGAGAAGATTCTTTTTACTGTGTCTTCAACGACTTGTCATTCCTAAGATCTGGAGAAAAGTTTCAGTAGTTGCAATCCTCAAGCCTAAAAAGCCTGTTGACGATCCAAAAAATTACAGGGCGATTTCCCTTTTATGTGTCCCTTTCAAGGTTCTTGAACGATTTCTGCTTACACGGCTGAAACCTATTGTAGAGAAGGCCCTACCAGCAACACAAGCAGGTTTTCGACCCGGTCGCTCTACAGTTGATCAAATTGTTCATCTGACTGATGACATTGAAAATGGGTTTGAAAAACGTAAAAAAGCTGGCCTGGTATTAGTTGATTTGACGCTGCCTATGACACACTATGGCATAGTGGACTTACTTTAAAGATGTTTCAAGTGATTCCTGACCGCCATATGGTTCGTTTTCTGTGTGAGCTGATCTCCAACAGACGCCTTACACACCAAACAAGTGAAGGCCGATTGAGTCGCCCGCGCCCTTTGAAAAATGGCGTTCCACAGGGTTCCACTCTTTCACCCCTGCTGTTTAACATCTACATCGGCGACTTGCCTCACACCCAGTCCCAACAGTATGGATATGCTGATAATCTGGTCCTACTGTATGTGGATAAAGACTGGAAGAAAATAGAGAAAACGCTGGAGTCGGATATGATGAACATCTCTACCTACTTGAATAAATGGACACTGAAACTCAGCACGGCAAAGACTACAACAACCGCCTTCCATCTTAACAATAGGAAAGCTAACAGACAACTAAAGATATTTGTCAGGGGATCACTGCTGCCATACCAGAGCCATCCCACATACCTGGGAGTTAAACTTGATGGGCAATTCACGTATCGGCAACACTTGGAAGGCCTACGCTCCAAAGTTTCTGCTAGAAATAGCCTGATTAGATGCTTGGCGGGAACCTCGTGGGGTACAAAAACATCGACACACCGCATTTTTGCTTTGGCGGTAGCATACAGTACAGCAGAATACGCAGCTTGGTGCCGAAGTAAGCATACGAGAAAATTTGGATGTTGCCCTTATTGATACCATGCGTATCATTACTGGATGCCTCCAACCCACCCCGACCGAGTGTCTTCCAGTGCTGGCAGGTATTTTTCCACCAAGCCTGCGTAGAGTGGAGCTTACCTCCAAATTCGTTAACAAAGTTGTTGCTTCTGAACACCATCCTTTGCACTCCCGCATTTCCTCTACCCCAGAAGCGTTTTACCCAGACAACGGCTCCTCTCCCGACGACCTTTCACCCGTCATGCAGTGCTATTACATGGTACACCACAGCTCAACATTATGGAATCCTGGACGAACTACTGGAGCTCTGCGCGTTCACGCCAGGTCGAATTTTGTTTGTCACCTGCAAACAAACTCCCCCCAAGGACAGATTTCCCGCGCAAGGAGTGGTGTACTTTGAATGGTCTTCGAACAGGAGTTGGATGTTTCAACTACTGTTTGTCTAAGTGGGACTTAAGATCATCATTTAGTTGCAGTTGTGGTACAACAGATCAAACCAAGGACTTCGTCATAGTCTGTCCCCAGAACCCAGCTCCAAGTGGCAAAAGAGGCCTCATGCAATGAGATGAACCAACCCAAAGATGGCTGAAAAAACTCCCTTCGTTTTGAATCTTCATACGAACGACGACGACATTTCCAGCGCACATTGAACAGGCAAAGACTGGACCAGGATTAGGATGAACGTTGTCGCTCATCAGCAGAAAGAGAAGAATGAGAAAACGGCCAAGAGAAAAGTAGGAGAAGACAAGCGGCCAATTTCAAAAAGACTGCGGGCTGCTCTTCTGCAGTCGTTCAGGGGGCAGCACGGAGAAAAAATGGTTTGTATGAGATGTGTTATTGGGGTAACTGGCACCCTCGAGAAAACCAACACCCATTTAGATCTAACCCAAACGGCATCGGGGACCGCACCACCACGTTGAGGCGGCTGTTAAATGGTGCAGGAGCTCCCAAGTCGGCGATATACTTAAACGTGGAAAGTGTTTCGGAAATTGGAAACTACTAAAACACGGAAGTTCTGCGGAATTGTGAGTTAGGGTCGCGTTAGTCTGCAAAATCTCAGCGTTTTAATAGTAACCCCCAGCTTGCAGCCTTTCTATGACAAGTCCAACACTTAGTCTACCGAGTCACGCTGCCAAATACTGGTCATGTCTAAATTCTAAAGCCTGACAAAAATCACCGAACTATTCAGTTTATTTAATACAGAGGAGATAAGTAACGGAACTGCTTCATGAGATTTTTTTGCAACGAACAACTTACTTGAGTAGGAAGTAACACTATCTGAACGGTTACGCTACAACTTTACTTAGCGGTACCGAAAAGTAGGTGCTGAAAATTTGATGCCTGCTAAATAGGAATGCGGTGTGCTAGCATACAAACCAGCTTTGAATTCATGATTTAATCTTGAGCGAATCCTTATTTGAAGTTTGCCATTTTGGGTTTTAAAAACCAATTGATAGATCTAGAGATGCGGAAGCTGGAAGCGATCCTTTTTCTGTGGAAGCGGAAGCGCGAAAATTCTACCTGCTTTCGCTTCCACATAGGAGGGAAGAATGGAGGGAGAAAAGAAATTGATTCTGCTATCCTTCTGTGAAGAGCGAATAGAGGGGAGCATACACATTAAGAAATGAGAGCGAGGAGGAGTCGTTTAGAGAGACGTTGACCTCTACATAATCAGAGTAGGGGTCAAGCGAAGAAAGAGAGGAGGTAGATAGCTCAGAGAAGGATAAGCCCTGCCTGACGTAAATGATGACGCCGCCGCTAGCGTCTGCGACATTAGTAGAAAAAATACCAGATCGGGAGTGGGTGCCATCGGATCGCAGAGCATAGAATCCAGGGATCCGGAAAGAGGAAGATAAATTAAGGTTAGATTCCTGGATACAAATAAGGTCAACGGGATGAGACGAAATAAAGTGTAGCACTTCAGTGCTTCTGGCTCGGAGACCCGCAGCATTCCATTGAAGAACCCTCAGGGAGTTAGGGAGGGGAAGAGGAAGCAGGAGGTAAAGAGAAACACCCAGGAGCATGAGGCGGTGGTGAGAGTGCAGAGGGAGAAGATACGAAGTGGGTGGAAAAAGGATAAGGGGTTTAAAAGCGAGGGTGGGGGTGCGAGTGCTGCATTAGCAGAAGGGGGCCAGATTGAGCAGTGGAGGTATACCAGCTGGAGAAGCCCGAGGAGGAAGTCACAGTGCTGGTAGGTATAGCATCTCCAAAAAAAGCAGGGACGCAGCAGGGAGGGCAGCTCCAGGAGTGAGAGCTGCCAAGAGTTCTGAATCTAGAAAAAGAGAGTAGTGAGCACTATGAATAAACCCAATTAGAGCATGTGCAGCATTGCACTGACCTACCCCGTCAGGTCACATTTCCAGCGCACACTGAAGAGGGAAAGACGGGGCAAAGGCTAGGATGAACGTTGCCGCTCATCAGGAGAAGGAGAAGAATGAGAAGACAGGCAAGAAAAAGGCAGGAGGAGAGAGAAGACAGGACGATTTTAAAGAGGCTGCGTGCTACCCTTCTGTGGTCGTTCAGGAGGCTGCACGGCGAAAAAATGGTTTGTGTGAGGGGAGTGCCCGGGGTAACTGGGACCCTCGGGAAGATCAACAACCATTTTAACCCAACCCAAATGCGGTTGGGGCCGCACCACCACGTTGAGGCGGCTGTTGATTGCTGCAGTTCAATTTTGCTCGCTTTACATGAAAATACTGTATATGCGATAGAAATTTCGCACTTCACTATCCAAAAAGATCGGAGCCAATACGTGTTTTGGGGACGGACAGAAAGTCCGTAATGATGATTAGAGTTAAAGTTAACTCAAAGTCAGAGTTAGTTGAGGATAGAGAGGGAAAATCAGAGCTACACGGTCTAATTTGTTGTTGTGACGACCGGTTATTGTCGAGAGCTGTAATGTGGTCATACGGTTTAGATCTGAGAAGCATTAAGTTAACTGTTGTAAAAGTAGTTGTAAGTAGTGAAGGAACTTGTAATAACTGTCTATTTGTTGACGTGTTTAATTATTTTTTGAAGTGTAGTAACGAAATATTTGATTTTGTGGCAAGCAATTCGTGATTTCTAAATTTTTGTTAGTGGGGGTTTCGTGACAAACGCGAAAGTACATTATGGGTTCCGCGATAACAAAAATATTGAAAAGCACTGTTCTACATTCAACACGAGTTCTGATATCTAAGAAAAAGAAACACAGAGTAGTTTGGAACAATAAGCTCAAGCGAAGTAGTTAAAGTAATAGCAATAAATGAAGGTTTTTGTCTTCTCAAAATGATGAAGTGTAGGAGAAAGAAGGCTACAGACCCACAAAAGTTTAAAAAAATTGTCAACGGTCGTTTTCTCGTTTTTTTGTTAGTGGAAGCGGAAGCGTTTGAAAAATAACCGCTTCCACACCCCTGGATAGACCTACTACTGTTAATGCTAACAAGGTGAAATGCGATAAATTATTATCAGCGGACTGTGGTCTCTCACTACTTATTTTAAAAAGTTTGTTCTTTATCTGATACGTGCGAAGTTTTGTCAAAATAATGGCGTAATATTTTGCTTTTTGAATGTCTTGTTGCAACTTAGTTAAAACACCGCAGCTAAAATCATTTAAAATTTCATTAGTTATCGCAGGAGATAAGGCTTTTCAAGAGCATTTTGGGCAATAGGCCTACTGTCCGCATTTGGAGACTGTGGATCACGTGTCCCGTTACCCTCAAGTGTGACCACAAATTTATCCATATCATTAAATAAATTATCTCAATCACTAAGTCAAAGTATATCGCAGTGATAATACCAACAACACCTCTAATTCCTACCTCTGTCCTAATTAATAAATAACTATCGTTTTTGCTTATCGCATTGCTCATTTTTTAGTAGCCTATTGTAAGATCTTTACACTCAACCCAGCAAAGCTCCACATATTTTGTTGCTCTATCGTCAGTGAACACGCTCAAGCGTAATTGCTAGCCTAGATGCCTACATGCTGTATTTAAAAAACGAGATTACTCTGCACAGAAGGACCTCGCAGTAGGAGTGCCTTGTTGTACGAGAAATTGGCTTTGCGAGCGGCTATTCGCAAAAATTTTGTCTCATACGACGAGTAAAAATTCTTAGTACGAGCAATCGCAGGCCCTCAACGTCCAGGAGCCTCAAAATTCGATTTCGAAGTTTGTAATTCTATTAAAAACTTGACAAACTTAAAACCCTACCTAAGTATATCCAGTACATATCAAGTTTTTCAGACTAGAAAAGTCTATACACAACTGATTTCAACTAGGTTATAGGCAAGCTATTGTTACGTCGTTTGCATCATAATAAGGGCAGTTTGTATTGGGCGTATTCTGCTGGAAGCTAAAAGGTTACTAAGTATTTTTAAATTTTAAATTCAAGAACAAGGCAGATTACTCTTGATAGGTTTTTCAAGAAACAATCTACCAGTGCTCAAAGTGACGGAAGTGGGGCCAAAAATGCCAAAGTGATGATGACAGAAATATTAAAACACCCGAAATTGTTCCACCTGACGTTTTAATGGACATAGATTCTCATGAGAGACAATAACCTATTCTCAGCTTCACTGTCTTCCATACCCTTAGATGGTCTCCGTTTTAAGCTTAGTAGATTGATAAAACATGGTTACTGTTCATACTACATGTACAGTATCGTTTATTTATTTTATTGCGCCTTTTTTGTTTAAAAAATAAACCGAATAACAGACATTTTGGGGATGGAACGGATTATTTATTTTCATATTAATTTTAATGCAAAAAATTGCTTCGTAATACGAGTAAATTGCAATACGAGCTCAGCCTGGTCACGGTTTAAACTCGTACTGCGTGGTTCTACTGTATTAGTTTTCGCCGCTTTTCTTTATGCCAGTGGCAAGAAAAGCAAAACCAACTCGAATAATCTCGTAAGTGACATCACAATCGAGTATCTGCAGCAGTTCTGACGATCGTTATAGGCTGCGGTTATGAAAATACTCTACAACGCACCAGTGACTTCCTCTGAAAAAGATTTTCACTGGTTAAAATTTGCACGCGCTTTGACCAATCACGGGTAATCTCAAAGCTAGAACATGTCAGTTTTCCTAATGATTGCTAAAATGTATGGGGGGCCGAAAATATTTGGGGGGGCTGAAAACAGTCTGGGGGGCTGCAGCCCCAAAGCCCTCCTTACTTTTACGCCTATGCGCTCCACGTTTTAACAACTTTTAAACATTTACGAGCGTTCTGCTAAAAGCTTAAGACAGCAATAAAAAATTATGATCGCATAGACCAGTGGTTCTCCAACTGAGCATCGCGACGCAGGAGTGCGTCGTTTTAATTTTCCAAGGGTGTCGAACAATAGATTGGTTTTGTGCCAATTACTCTAGCCTTTATTCGGTCAGAAGAGCTCGCTCTGAACGCATATTTTTGATTTAATTCCTTCTAACATTTATATTTATATTTTTACAAAAGTGTTGTCAATACACTGTTACAATTTTTGACTTGTTACTCAAGAATCAACTTACGCAATTTCAACTTAACTGGCTCAAAGCAAATTGGACAAAAACAGAAAGATGAGTTACAATTTCAAAAAATCGTAATATTGGAATTGAAGATGACAGACCAAATACAATATATCGGAAACATAACAATAGTTATTTAAATTGTTGGTCATATTTATCTTGCGTTACAGCAAACTAAAACCTTAAGATGCTGGCTGGTGCGTCGCAAAGTATTGCGAGTTTTTTCAAGTGCGTCGCATCGAAAAAAGTTTGAGAACCACTGGCATAGACCAATGTTTCTTCACGTTTTTCTACCTCAGCACACCTTTTGGTCAGGTCTAAGCAGTCCAGCACCCCCTACCATTGGCAAACACCTGGTTGCTTATAAGGATAAAGTAAAAACAAGTGCAATAGATCGTGATCACGTGTTTGGTTCATTCTTCAAAGCAAAAATAGCAATTATGGCAATAGCATTGACAAAAACAATAAGAAAATAAAGAAAAGCTCATGGACAAACTCAATTTAAAATATACTCATCAATGCGATTTTTGTTCTTGCTTTTGCGCAACTAGTTTTTCATATGGTGGCATCGTGTTTGCCAGGGCCACTCTCATGTCATGTAACAGGCCTCCACGAAGACGGTAGCGGACAGTTGTCTTGATTAATAGTATTGTCGAGAATGCCTTCTCGCACACGTAAATAGTTTGGAATGGAGTGATCATCTCCAGCGCTGCCCTCGCCGGTCCAGAATATGCAGCCAATTGATCACACAAAGAATGAGACAGAGATGATGCGCGGAATTTTGTCTTGCACCCTGGTTCTCTTGTAAACCAACAAATTCCTCCTTCAGGTTGTCAGCATCACTCATTTCTGCCAAGAAGGGCTGCTGAATTCATTCTGGAAATGTCAAATCATGGGGGAAGTACTTTTTCATGGTGGTTTCAAAGTGCGATAGACGAGTAGCAATATTTTCCAAAACCATTGTGCTGATTGTCTTATCCCTCAAATTTTATTCAAGAATTGAAAAGTTTCCCACCCTTCCTCCTTCAAGCCAACGCTTTCAGAACGCGAGTTTCCTTTTGAAGGCTTCGATCTTCCCTGTGCAAAGACTATGATTAGCATACATGCCTTGCATGAAGATGTTGAGATCATTCAAATGACTGAATATAAGTGCAGGATAAAACAGAGAAAGGATAAAGACTTTGTTCTCGAATTTTTCCGCGAAATTACTCTGATATTCTCGAAGAAATACTGCAATCTCATCTTTGAGCTCTGCCATACGAGTCAAGATTTGCCACAGGAGAGCCACCTCACTTCTGTATGAAAAAGAACTTGATGTTCACTTGCCATTTCTTCACAGAAATACTTGAACCTTCTGTGGTGTAAAGAACGGCTGTGGATGAAATTTACAACTTGCACACAGATAGACAGAAAATCTTTCGGGTTAGGCGGTAACGTCTTTTCCGCCAAGGCATGGCAATGGAGAAAGCAGTGCTTCACTATGATATCTGGTATCTTCTTCTTTAACAAAGCAGCAAAGCCAGAACTCTTTCCGATCATGGCTGGGGCACCATCTGAGCATATTAATCTTAACTTCTCGCATTTTATTTGATGCTTCTCAAAAAAATGAGCCACAAGTCGCAATACATCATTGCCTTCGTCGTTGTTAGCAATGGCTCACAGAAGAGTAATTTGTCTTTAATACCACCATCCCTGATGTACCTGACTCATGTTGGAAAAATCCGTTGATTCGTCTAATTGTAAACTAATGCGGATGGGACTATCTTTAATCTCCTGAACAATCTGTTCTTAGATGTCATAGCTCATGCCAGCAACTCTCCCTGCAATGACCTTATTGGACAGAGGTACTTCCTTCATCTTCTTGGCTGCCTCTGTTCCCAATATCAGTTTTACCATCTGAATAGCGCATGTCTTAATTAGGTTTTCCGCAGCTGAAGTGCAGCCTTTACTTGGATGCACTGGTATGCCACCTCGTAAGAAGCTCATAGAAGTGGTATTTGCATTGGCTTGAATCCAGGTTGGGGTAATGTACTCCTTTAGCCATATCTAGCCCTTTTAGCCTGGAAAGCCTGTTCATGTTCTGCTGCGAAAAACAGGTTAAAGTTTACTCCAGAATTAAATTTTAAAATATGCGGTAAAGATATGTTTGTCCTTTTACCTTTGACCGCCACATATGTGACCTTCTCCAGCACCCCCTGAAATTGATTTCAGCACCCGAGGTTAAGAAACATTAACATAGACTTACAAGAAAAAGTACTAACTACTAGAATCAAAATGTGTCTGTATCATTTAAATCTAGATCACCAGATATCAACTCATTATTTGGCATCTGGTGCTCTCTTAAATAAAAAATTAATTTTTACTCCCCTTCTTATTTTAATTTGTATTTCCCCAGACGGATTCCAAAATGACCTCCCCAAAACAAAAAAATTTCTCCAAAAAAAAGATCTTTAACCAAAATTTACAAAGTGGTCTTCATAACAAGAAAGTCATCAACATAAGTTAAGACAGTCCTTTCCGAAATCCTTCTAAATTCGACCTCATCCCTTAACATAGTGTCTGTGTGGGCGGGTATTCTTTTATGGTGACGCCATTTTCCGCACCATCCAGGTAAATGTAAATTAATTACTTTGTAATTAATTACTTTGTAGTTAATCACAATGTAAATTAAGCTACAAATTGGCTAAGAACTTTGAATCTTTAGAAAGTTTTTCATATTCTTTGTGATACAATCACTCGCAATTGAGAACCACTAGTTGAAAAAGACAGGACAAAACTGTTAAAAATAACACTACTTTTTACTTCCACTACTTAGGTACGAGTAGTTTGATTCTTCAACTGCGGTAATTGTTTACTTTTACTGAAGTAAAAATAACTATCAGTGCTTTCTACTTTACTTGACTAATCTTTTGAAGTAATTAGCAAAGCTAAAAATAGATTTTTATGCTGCTTTCACCACCCATCATTAATGATCTCAAATTACTTCAGATTTGCTTTCAGAAATCATCAACCTTTAGAAATTATTATTTTCTGGATAAAAGTTATCAATTTCCGAAAGAAAAGCCAGAGTAATTTGAGCTATTTAAAATCTGAATACGAAAAAGTGCAGCTACAAGCTCTGCTAACTGCAAAACCAAAACTTTTAATGCATCTAGGATGCGTTGCTGCTCTGCTGGTAAGCTGAACGCATTAGCTCCTTTTATACACGCACACGGTGATATTTAAGGGATTTCCCCTTTAAAAAAGCCCGCTGGAGTTATTCTTTATCTGCTGTAAAATGCTCTGAGAGTTGAATTTTACTGCTAGAATATAATGATATAGCTGTGGAAGCAAAACAAGTCCAGATATTTATTATGCAATAGTCAGGGATGAGCAATTTCTACCGCAATCGCAGGCACAGAGTCAGAAAGGCTCGATTCAATGAAAGAGACTGTAGGGCTCGAGTCGTTTGCACGAAATTGCATTTGCTTTAAGTAACTCGACTGCAAAAATTCTAGTTGAGTCTCTCCTCACCTCTCGATAATTTCATTATTTACCTGAAAATTATTTTCTAGCTTGCAAAGCTTATGTTTTTCACTTTTGATCCAATTGAAAATTGTTACGAATAAATTAACATCAAAGTAATTTTGATATTATATCAAACTTTTACCATTTATTTTGAACTGCCTTAAGATCACATGCCACAAAATCTTGCTTCCAATACTTTGTTTGAGCTGAAAAACAAAAACGCTTTCTGAAATTTTGTTTGAAATTGATGTTCAAACATCACTTATAATACTTCGAAAGCTTAAAATAAAACTTTGGTCAGCAGTAGGTAACGTTAGTTACAGTAATAACACGTCACAGTACTTAATGACGTCAGTAGCCTACAGGCACGCGCTAGCGCACAGATAATATCGCAACTTAGTAATGCCTAGTTTAGCATCTTGTGATTTAAATTTAGCAAACAGATTTGTCAAAGCGTAGTGGGTGCACTTGGTAGTCTATAGCATTTCATCTTCAATAAGCGAAAACCCTAACACTTACGGACAGGGTTGCCAAAAAAGTTTGGAAAATTTCAGCCCAAGTCACCAAAAAAGTAGCGCATCACAGCGTGAACCAGCCCAATAGCAAGCAAGCAGCCACAAAAAGTTTGTCTCTAAAAAATCTTTGTATAAAAGTGGTATCGCAACCGAAAAGATCTCAATGTACTGTACCAATGAGAGTAAGCCATCCGCTACACAATTTCTAGTTTCAGTTGACGCAATTTCGGTTCAAATAGAGTGTGATCACCTTTTTCATTTTGAAGCCCGAAATGAAGCATCTGCGCTCTTCCACTGACCACATAACTTAACGAATTAATGATGAACCAAGTCATCAACTGGCACAAACGATTGCTTGTGCGTTTGCTTAATCGGTTAAGCTGTTGTTTTAATGAACAAAAAATGATTGCCCAATTAGTCCGCTACTCCCCTCGTTTTTCAAACTAGCCCAAAAATGGGCAACCCGTGCATCTAAAAAATTGTACGCCTGAGTGACATTAAAGTAGCACAATCCGCGGTTTTCCGCCCAATCCGGCAACACTGCTCGCGGAAAGCGTTCCAAAGCATTGGATTGAATAAAACGCGGTGCGGTGACGATACCCCTTTCTTAGATCTATTTCGTGTAAGTTTAAAAAATTTGGGTATACATGTATTTATCGTCAATTCGCTTTGTCACCTGCATTTCTTTTCCGCTCCTTGTTTTTAAGCGCTGTCCAGTTTTTTTGTGTTGAGAAAACAGAAGCGAAATAAATTGCCGACTGCTAACTACTAACGAGGAAATTCCGCGAAATTGTAGATCAGCGATAAGATTGGAGTTGGTTTTGATTGGAGTTTGGGTTATGCAATATTTCTGTGTGGTTACAAAAATTAACCTTAATTTTTTCCTATAGTCGGTAAGGTAATTAAATGTCTTTGACTACACGAGATGTATTTATAACGTCACAAAAATAACAAAATTCACGTGCAATAATCACGCAGTGTTTTCACTTATAACCAAAGGTGAGCAGTAGCGCGCTACTTTTTAAGTAGCAACAGCGGTAGCGCCGTTGCTTTTTCATCATGTAGTGGTAGCGTCGCTACTTTACAGAAATTGTAATGTCGCTCTCGCTACTGTTGAATATGATAACTCAGAATATTGAAAACGATTTTTTGTTGTAGCTAGATAAAGCTTAGTTTATCAAGTAGTAGTAGTGATTCAGTTTTTATCCGGTGTTGTGCCTTTAGCAGAGATCGCCGGATTTACCCCATTCCTTCTGCAATTGCTCGCACTCCATCCCTCCACTTGTCTCGTCTCAGGGCATCCTCCTTCTTCAAACCAATCTTCTCTGTCTCCTCTTCCACTTGCTTCTTCCAGGTCTTCCTCGCTTTCTCTTGCCACTCACTTCAAGATTCAGAGCAACCCTCAAAACACTATCGTAATCCCTCCTCAGCACATGTCCATACCATTTAACTCCATTCGCTGTTGCTAACCGGTCTATAGTTTCCTTCAAGCCCAACATGTCCATCTGTTTCTCAGTCGTTTTCCTGTCTACAACTTTCTGACCGCACATGGCTCTCACCATAGCTCTCTCCGTTCTCGTCAAAATTGCTTTTTCATTTTCTTTTAGACACCATGTCTCACTTCCATACAGTATTACTGATCTTACACAACAGCGATAGACTTTACCTTTTATCTTCAGAGGAAACCTATTTCGAAGCAACAATTCTTCACATTCCCTGAATCTTACCCAACCGATTCTTACTCTTGCTGTAACTGCCGCTTCACAACCCCCACTAGCATTTAGTCTGAAAAGTGAAAAACTGAAAATACAAAGACGTGTGTGGGAAAGCAAGTTGCACATAGCTTTAAAATTTCACGGCTCTGCTGGGAACTCTTTTTTCATAAAAAACATAATTGTAATTGCCCGATGGTGACTGCAAGAATTCTATAAAAAATTAAACATCTTTTTAAATCACAGTAAAGCTTCTGACACCACGAGCAGCTATAAAATAGTTCAAAGACTCCCCAATCTCAAGATTGCAAAACTTGCACTTATTACTTTTTACGTCCCGCAGAGCAGTTTGTTTAATTGAAGTGTTCTTATTAAGCGCAAGAGATTACTAGGAATTAAAGACAAAAAAACTAGGCAGTACATGTATAACTGGACTTAATTTAATCAGATTCAGACTTTATTTCGACGTGAGGTCAGTTTTTCTCTGGAGAGCGAGGCTTTTAGAGAAGGAGATAGAATGCTAGCTTCTAAAATAAATAAGATAAAGTTAGAAGATAGAAATCGTTTGGAAAAGCTTCATAGGGAGGGGGAATCTGCTGATCAAGATGGTGTGAATGAGTAGCAACACCATTGACTTCCGGCACTTTTGAAGGAATTCCGACCAGAGCAAATATTCAATACAGATGACACAAGACTTTTTTTTATAGATGTTTGCATGACAAGGCACACGTTTTCAAAAATGAAAAATGCTCAGGGGGTAAATTATCAAAAGAAAACTTAACTGTGCTGGTGACAACCCGTGTGACTGGAGAAAAATTGCCACCTCTTGTCATGGGAAAATCAACAAACCCAAGATGGTTCAAACACATAAAGAATCTAAAAGTTTTCTATGAAGCTAACTCATAAGTCGGGATGACTTCACGCTTTTTTGAAAAGTGGCTAAGAAAACTAGATTTTCAAACAATAATAAACGATAGAAAAATTGCTATGATTCTGGAAAGCTGTCCTGCTTAGACATTAGTGGTCTAACCAACAATAAGCCTGCTTGCCTCCTAACACCACTGCAAAAACACAACCAATGGATTCTGGTATTACACGGTGTTTGAAAACGCATTATAGGAAGAGCCTTGCAAAACTGCGTCTCTTGGCTTTTGATGTCCTAAAAGCATTGAGGCTTCTCAGTCAAGCATGAAATAGCGTCGAGACGACAATTCAAAGCTTTTTCAAAAAGATCACCTTTGTTCGATTGAAAGCTGAAGAAGAGGTATGAGGAAGTGAAAATAATGTCCGCAGGTATGTTGATGAAATTTGGGAAAGACACCAAGCATGTGGCTTGAATCCAGAAGCGTGTGCTTTCACGGAGTACTGTGAAAGTGATGCAAACATCGTTACTCGTAGAACAGTCACAGAGAGCGACATCTTACATGACCTACAAAGTGCAGCGGAAAGTGAACTGGAAGAGAGCGATAATGATGATGGTAGCGATCTCGTAGAAGCTCTTCCAACCCCTGCAGAAGCATTGACATCAATGAGGCAAGCTAGATCGATAGTCACGAAGATGATAACGAAATGCTGCATTTTCTAGCAAAAATAGAACATTATGTGGTACGTAAATCATCTCAAAACCAAAACATTTAAAGATCGATACTTTTTTGCTAAAAAATAATGAAATTCTATGCAGCACTGAGCTACAGTACGTAACAATGAGTAGGCTACTGTGAAAATTGATTTTACTGTTGATTATTGCAAAACACGTTCACATGTACTGTGCGAGTTTCGAATTTTTGCGTGAGTTTTCCTTCGACAATGTTGGTGTTTTTACGCAATAACCCTAACTGGTAAACAAGTCTTTGTGTGGAATCAAAAAAGCAGTTTTTAAAAGGTTTGTGGCAATTTGGCTCTAACGCAAATTAATTTATAACGGCAGCTTTTTGAAATTCCCTGGAGGTACCGTTATTGGCGAATTCTACTGTACCGCAATTGCAAACGTTCAACAACATTTGATGCAAGGTCTGGATGCAGGGAAGCATCTTGAGTGTCTTCAAGTGAAGGAAAATTTACGATGTTTTCTTTCTTTGCACGCCCAATTTGCAGCAGGACTTTTTTCTAATGCATACAAGTTTATGTCCCGACTTGTGGAAAAACTGCTGAGTTTCATCCCGCAATTTAAACAGAAGGTAAAGCACACAACTATGTGACAGCCACCTCACTTTCGTATGATACAAAAGCGCGCTGTGTTACTTACTCATCTCCTCACAAAACAATTGAAACAGTTGGTGATTCAGAGCACCGCCACAGATCATGTTCACAATCTCACGCAAATTTCCAGTTTTCTTCAGTTTGGAGGGCAATGTTGGTGCTGCAAGAGCGTGCTGATGAAGAAAGCAGTGTGTAATTTTCAGATTAGGAATTCTCTTTTCTCAGCAATGCAGCAAACCATGAACGTTTGCCCGGCATGGCTAGTTCCCCATCAGTGCATATAAAACCAATCCTGTCGGTGTTTTTTGAAGAATTCTTTTACTATAATATATACTTCTCTGGCTTGTGATGAAGTTTTCAGTAGCTGACAGAACAAAAAACCATCTTTCATTTCCTTGTTCTTCACATACTGGACTAATGCTTTATCTGACAGGAATTTGACACGTCAGTTGATTTAGCCAACTGCAGATAAATCTGTATTGAACTCGTCTTGATGTCATCAACAACTGCTCTAAGATACCTGCGCTCATATCGACGATTCGGTTATGGATAATATCATGGAATAAAGATACTCGTTGCAGCTTCTTTGCCGAGAACAATATCTGCCATTTAAAAATACATGGCTTGAATCAGCATTTCCTCACCAACTGAATGAATCTTTTTTTGACCAAGCAGTTTGGTATGCAACTTGATAAGAACCTTGCAGTAATAATTTTTCTGGTGGTGAAAATCCATGCATAAGAAATGTGCCGGCACAATCAAGTTTCGCTCTTTTGTCTCATAACGTCGCAATGTCATTCTCTGCATTTCTGCCGCCATGTCTGTTCTTGAAACGTTCTTCCAGCTTTAATTGTTTCAAGTTCGAATTTGAAAACATAATGCTGCACAGGACAAACTGTAGACGCTGTGTACCATCTTTCTCGGTAGTAAATCTAAAGCCATACTGAGCGTAGTCGTTATTTTACATTGGATTTTTGGACATGATGAAAACAAAATATTTGCCACACAACACAGCGCAGTGATTTACTCACTATTAGCAGGCTACGTAATAACCACCAGCACGTATTAACAATGCAGTTAGATCTCGTTTTGCTATTGTCAGTGTAAATGTCGCTGAAAAAAAACAAATGAGGTCAATAAAAAAAAATCAATCTCCCACAAGCCGAATTTCATAGGCGGTGAAAAAGAGCCTTGGTAGAAAAAATGCTTTTATTACATGTGGCAGATCGAAGTCATTTTGTCGCTCTCGTAATTTCTGAGGTGAAATTAAAGTTCTGCAATTTTTTATTTGTAAAATTGAAGTCTGCTACATAAACAATGGCCGCGTATTTACATTATCAACCTAAATCAGGGGTGGCCAACCTATGGCGCATGCGCCAAACGTGGCGCATTCCATGGTTAGAGGTGGCGCATTGCATCTTTAACACGAAAATGAATGAAGTTTAAATATTGATACCAAAGTTGTCACAATATGACGCCCAGGTGTACTTCTTAATTGGACCCTGGCTGCATCTGGCGATAACCTCAGTTTTCTCGCCAATTCAGGGGTGATCTCCAAAAAAAAAGGTCATCTTCTTTCCAACATCGGAAAAGTTGCCTCTGAATGTGATATATTTGGTCATATACAGTCTATACCACACAAATATATGTCATTCTGAGGCAGCTTTGTTGCGGTGATCGCCAGATATACCACATGATAAATCTATATATTATCACACGCTTTAGAGGACCAAAAGGAAATCAATGTATGTGTGGCGCATTTGATTTAATGGCGAAAAATATTGGCGCATCTCAATTACTGGCGAAAAATATTGGCGCATGGAATCAAAAAGGTTGGCCACCCCTGACCTAAATGATTCAGTATCCACGCACTTCCAAGGAACAGGTCTCGCATCTCTGGTTGAGAAAATCTACTCTGGTGGAGCAATGGATAATGTCGAATCTATCTGCTGCAGTGTTAGATTCGTGGCTCTAGTGCTGGAGGGGAATGCCACAGGCAGGCTCTATCTTATCGGGTAGGTTTCTATTAAGCACTTTCGCAAGTGGCGTCTTTTGCGCCGGAATATCAGTCTAGGTTCTACTAGGGTTTTACCTATTTTTTAATGTAGGTTGAAATCTGTTTTGGCATGACCTAATCGTAAACGGTTCTATATTACTTATATTTTTTCTTGACGCTATTCTTATTAAATTGTGTAGAAACCAGAAAGTTGTTGAGTAGGATCATCATTGAGTTAATCTTTCTTTTACTAGTAATTCAATTTTTCTGTGTTGATTTTCATTAATTTTGCTTTTTATCGCCTTGCAAACGAAGATGGAAGCCGACCTACCAGGTACTAAAGCGAGTTAAGATTATTAAAAATGGTTTGCTGGCACGAAGAAGAATTAAAGTGGAAGTTTCAAGTTTCTACAGGAAGGTTGCGTATGACACATTTCGCGCCAAAAAAGTGGCTGACCAAGCGCTGTAATTTATAGAGGTATAGTGCGAACACCAACTTTTGGGGTTATTTTAAAAACTAATGAGAAATTTAATTAAAAATTGGAATGAATTACTGCTAGTTAGATCCTCGGAAACAAACAAATTTGATCAAAAGCAATTTGGTTGAGACTAGTCTTTCAGTTGGCTAGTCTAAACTTAGTAGGCTACTGTGTGCCAGTTTTTAAAAAATTGCCCCTAAGAGAAGTGCCATCTAAATACCATTTGCTCCTCAGTTAAAAATAACTCTATACGAATTAGATACTTGTCGGTACATCAGTAAAAACAACCATTATCTGATCATTACTACCGGAACCGTAAGCTTGCCGGCAAGCTTGCTTGTTGTGTCCTAGGGCAAGGCACTTAACGGCATGCCTCTATTTTTATGTGGCAAACAGGTGGTGGGGCCAAGCAGTGGCCCAATCTGACGAAAGACATGCAAACAGAGCATGAATAAATGAATCGGTACCGTAAGTTTTTAAACTACCTTTGTTTCAACAGCCTAGGCAATAGCCCAAAAAATTGTTTAAGAAATAGTTAAGGTCACAAAATCACATCTGATATATCAATATGACTGGTCTGCAATCACTATTGACAAAAAATTTCAAAAAGTTACTGATTTCATCCATCAACATCTAATTGAACATATGACAAACGGTACAGAAGTCTGCACTGTCATTTAGGCTATAGTATAATTTAAGTTTACAACTTTTCAATATTTTTATGGAACTAAATATACTGTATAAGTTGCACATTACAATTAACTTAAACTCAGTATTCCCAAACACGCTGATTAATTGAATATAAAACCCAACAGAAGCTGGCTGCAAATAAGCCTGCATGTTTAGCAATAATAAGCAAACCTTAGCAACTCTGACCTTACTTTGACTTCGGATTCATTCCTTAACATCAGTAAAACAACATATTTGAACGTTCATTTAACAACTGTCATGTTTATGTATTTGATTTGCAAAAAACGATATTATTCCAATTCAAATTAATGCAAAAACACTGAAAGTCGTCAGCTACTTTTTTCAAAAGCGCGTTTTGATGACGTGCATGCAACCTTCCTATTTTACCTGGCTGAAATTAGTGATGTCGTGGGCATATATTTTCTATTGTTTCTCGTTTACCCTCAATTAAAATATCGGCCAGCTTTTAGTTCTACTTGCTGTTCTTTGTTCTGTGACAAACTCACACATCAGTATAACCAACAAGCCTAACCACCATCATAATTATGACGTCACATTACACACGTGCAGTCAGCGAACAAGTATAACCATTCATATCATTGTGACGTTTACAGTTCATGGCCTTCCCTTCTAAAACAAAGGTTAAGAATGAAAGAAAAATATGTTTTGGGACAGGTTAATAAATACAAAAAAATTGAATAACAAAATAAATAATAACATAATCACACAATGTCTCTAAATCAGCGTCGAGTATAAATTTTATGGCCGCATCTTCTATAGCCGTGGTCTTCAATCTTTCTTGAGCCACGGACCGGTTGAAAGTCATTCAATATTCTCGCGGACCGGCTTTGAAGCACGAAAGATAAATAGGCCTGCATGCCCCTGAAACATGCATCAACTGGCACTGTGAAAATTAAGTTAATTTATTAAATCTATGTGAAACATAGGATATTAACTGTACAAATGTTCAGCCTTCAAAATTAGAAAAAGAATAAAGCAGTAATAGTATATAGTTATTATTTCCTGTGAGGCCCGGTAACAAGTAACCCACGGACCGGTACCGATCCGCGGCCCGGGGGTTGGGGACCACTGTTCTATAGTTATATTTATGCCTATTGTTCACAGTTTCACTACGTGGCGTTGGTAACTGCATACCAGGATAAGGGGTTCTTGATGTTGTACGGAAATTATGCGTGTCTGGGTGTTCATGGCCATTACTAGTTACCAAATCAGTGCCAACACAAAACTTGTACGATTTAGCAAGCTAAACCTACAACTTTCTTTGAAAGGCTGTAAGTGCCGCCTATCAAAACCAGTGCATCCGAAGGAGTACAAACTAGATAAGAACGAAAAGCGCTATGCGCTTTATTAACAACAGCTGGTTCTTTAATTATACCTTTGTGCCAATTATCATCGTCACCAGTAAGAAGGTGAGTCAAAGGCTTTTTAGAGGGTTTATAGCAGTGGAGTACGCTGGGGGGACTTCTGTGCGCGCTTTCCGCCTCAGAAACAGTAAAACGTCTTTTTCAGCGATTATTTGCCCAAAATCACCCTCGCTCCCTCCTATCATGATACTGTAGAACATGGTTACCGGTAGCCATGATTGTCAGTTGAGACGTGAATTTGGCGAAAATTTGCGCCGTGGACGGTCGGTCACCGAAAAAAGATGAACTACCACCTATATTCGGACGAAACTTTCGCAAACTTTAGAGGTCAACGCTGCGTCATCGCGCATAATTTTGAGCACCGCGTTCATTGATCTCCGATCTTTACAAACAAATGTCTCGCGACCCCCTCAAAAAATTTCGGCGTACGCCCCTGGATCATAGCATAACTTTTATAGTTGTTCGTGAGTCGTTAACTGCTCATGAGCGTTAATCACATTTGGGCGAAGCAAAGTGTTCTTTACCGAAATCTTTGATCGCAATAGTCGACTCGTAAGCAACTGGGATGAAACCTACTTCAGATCACTAATAGGTGCATTGCGATACTAGAGCAAAGCAAGGTAAGGATCTTGATTCTACTCATTGGCTTTGCGAAGTATTTCTTTCAATGTTTGCGCACATCTGTCAACCTGACCGTTGCAGGTGGGATATCCAGGACTTGACGTTGCTAAGGTAATGTGCCAAGACTGTGCGAACTCACGGCTGGCGAGGTAAATGTTGTCGCAGAGAACTTCTTGAAATATACCAAGAAAAACAAAGATTGCCTTCAAATTCCCAGTGACGGTGGAAGCAGTCTTTTTTGTTAGCACTCATAACTCGGGATATTTTGAAAAATAGTTCACCAACACCAAATGATTTTTGTCATGTAAGGCGAAAATGTCCGTAGCGATCTTTTGAAAGGATTCTGGTGGTATATTGTCAGGGATCAAAGGTTCTTTCTTGCTACTTCTTTGGTATCTGCAACATACAGAGCATTTTAAAATAAAGATCTTAATGTATTTCGGCATTCCAAGCCAATATATAACTTGGAAAGCTCGTGCCTTAGTTTTCTCCATCCCAAAATGACTCATAAAGCAAAGCCAATAGATAGGGACGGAAGCTTCACCGGGACAACAATATGCTTTCCTGCAAAATAATTCGACCGTATGGAGCTATCTCTTTGATGTTAATGAGGAATAATATATGGAGATGCGCATTTTTTTTGGTACTTTGGCGAGCCTGTTTTGACATAAAAGGGAACTCTCGAAAAGAATTTTATCTTGTGTAGTATTGTCTTATATTTCTTTTGTCTTTTTTGACAGCTGACAGTCAAGTTTTTGACAAGACTGTGAACCATCGGTTCCGTATCGTCTTCCAATTCACGGTCTGTTTGCCTTTGAAGTTATGCTGTGTAAAGCGTGTCTGCTGCTTACATGCATGGGAGTGTACTGTATCATAGGGTCACAAACAATGCTCCTTCTAATTTTTTTCGCCATGTACGGGAAAATTTTTAAAGTGCGCGCTCTTAAAAAAAATTTAAATTTGTATTGAAAAATTATTTAGTTTATAAATTTCAAGTGCGGCATTATTTTACTTGTGTACGCGCGCACAAGTGCACATCTTAGAGGGAAACTGGTCATAAGGCTGAAGACTAAGCATCATTCTCTGTAGGATGAACTTTACGATCAGGCTTCTTTGGAATTGATTCCAAAAACTTGTGGTCTGTTTGGGCTAGTGCAGATTTTCTGCCAAAAATGTACAGATGGAGTTTTTTAGTGGCAAATATAATAGCAAGCATTTTCTTTGTGCGCACTTGCATTCTGCAGGCGTCATTGACCGAGAAGCATAGGTGACAGGTTTGTGGTCTGGTAGCAAACAGGCACCGAGATCAGATTTAGAAGCATCAGCTGGGATCGTAACAGGCTTTTGAACATTGTAATAGGCCAACGTGGGTCTAGTTTTAAAAGCTAGTTTTAGTGGCAGAAAGGCTTGATCATATTCAGCTTGTCACACCCATTTAGCATCATTCTTCAAGAAAGCTCGAGGCAGAATAATGATTGCAGATTCATTCGGAATGTATTGTGATAGATACTTGATTATCTCACGAAATTGTTGCAAAGACGTCGCATCAATAGGTGAGGGTACATTTATTATCATTTCAAACTTTCTCCTGTCGGATGGAAATTCTTCAAAACAAACAGGCTCAAAATTGTACCGCGTTCAGGCTACTCATATATGCAACAGCATTGACTTTAAACTGCATCTTATCCAAATTTTTCCGAGCTCTACCCATCATTTGGCGAAAAACAGCATTGTTTTCTTGCTGATAGGATGCTGCGGTGGTAATGCCAACTGCTATGACATGAACCCCCAGGATATCGCTGAATTTTTGTTTGTTTTCCTCCTGCTTTACTTTGCTGACAGAAGACATTCCAAAAGGCATGCGTAGGAAACGTTTTCCGTTCCATAAGGTGTGAAAAGTGCAAAGTACGAAGACTGGTCGGTAAGCAGGGTGCACCAGAACCCGTCTTTTATGTCAATGTCACTAAATATTTTTGTATCGTACAACCAGGTTTGAACGTCAGCTGGAGATGAAATACCACGGCGCTCTCTTAAAATGGCTGCATTCAAATGTTTGAGATTAAGACATATGCAAAGATTGCCATTTTTTTCAACCATCACTTGATGGCTTACCTGTTCAGTAGGCCTGTCGACACAAGCAACAACGCCATTTTCTTCTAAAGTATTTTAAGTGGTATTCAATGTAAATTGCTTTGGATAGGGGTATTTCCGGGTGCTCTAAATAACACCTCAAGCGTCTTGTTTTAATGGAATGTGATATTTCTTGTTGTACCGCTCTGCTCCATAAAAAGCTTGACAATCACGCTCAGCAGCGCTTCGTGACAGCACAATAGAATTGGCAAATACACGCTGAATTAAGTTTATATTTGCATAGGCATTCTTCCCTAGAATAGGGTTGCCATACTCAGCAATAACACGAAACAGTAAATTAGACATATTGCCATTGGGAGCAGTGTATCTTATTACTTTAGCGCCCTAGGGGATTATCTCGTGCTGTGCAAACGCGAATAAAATAGTTTTGATTGCGTCAAGAGGTTTTAACTTAAGCTTACGGTATTCACAACTTAAAAGCGCATTCGCAACTGCACCTGCATCCAGCTTAAAATTGAGTATAACTTGACTTGACATACTTTGAAGATAGAACAGTGCATTATTTATTCATTTGCGATTGTCTTATGAATTTCATCTCCTAGAAGAGTCTGTTTTTAAAGAGCATTTCTTCACTCGAGGTTTGATTATCGTATTGGGTCACTGTATGGAGATTTTGCTCTGACTGCCGTCTACAATTGCAGACAGCGACAAAGTGACTTTTCTTGTTCCAGTTGCAACAGGTTTTCCCGTACGCAAGACATGAGAGTGGTGCGTGACTAGTACCACAGTGCCAGCAAGACCGAGACATAGCCGAAGAGGTAGCATCCTTTTGTTACTAGGTGGCTTGTTTTGTTTTCTCTACTTTGAAAACCTCTGCGGAAGTTTGCTGTGATGACGTCATCACTTGCCTCGGCTGAACGACCAATCGCTAAAGCTTTCTAAAGAGTTAATTCTGCGTCTTGGAGCGTAGTTTTCCTTACAGTGTCCTGCAGCATACCAACCACAACGCCATCCCTAGTATGGTTGTTGTGGTTGTTACCAGAACTTCTAAAGGTTGGGGGCATGACCGAGGACCATGAAGCCCCAAAAGCTGAAGGATTCTCGATTCTGCCAATTCTAGAAAGAGAAGAGTTTAACGGAAGACTATGCGCGATGCAATGAAGACAAGAGAGGACACAGCGAGCGTGACGAGATAGCGCAAGCTTCTCTGTGGATACTGAGGGGGCCTGTGGGTCAAAGAATTTAGATGAAACAGTACGTCAGCAATACGATAGAACAGAAGATTGGATGCGAGAGGTAATAGGGAAGAGACTGCAAGGGACTGCAGAAGGCAGAAGTTGCGCACCCCGTCTGGCTAGCTGATCAGCCGCGTCGTTGACCGGCAGAAATGGATGTCCGGGAACCCAATGTAGCCCAACAGCAAAGGAGAAAAGAAAAGACAGTTCCTGCCAGATCTGACAGAGAGTTTGAGATAAGAGGAAAGACGAAGGAGAGGACAGTGTAGCGAGGACAGAGCGAAAGGAGAAGAAAAGAAAAACGGCAGACTTGTTAGTGCTGTCAAGCAGAGAGCTTGCACAATGGCGCAGGCTTCAGCAAGAAAGGTAGAACAAACTGGGGCTGTCGAAATGGAAAGGGTATGCTCAGCGCTACAAAGTGAGCAGTTGGCAAGGACGCCAGAGCCGCTTTTGCCAAAACGAAAAGGAACAGAGCCATCAGTTCAGATCGTGAGATGGCAGAGTCAAGGTGAGCGAGAGCCACACCTTGGCGAAAAAGAGGAGGGTTAGTGAGGGAGCATGGAGTAGAAAGAGTCAGCTCCACAGTGAAGGAAGGCATGTTTCAAGGAGGAGAGAGAGAGCAAGCAAAAAGGGACACTCAAGAAGAAGTAAGAGGAAGCATGAGCGGGTGAGTGGACGCAAAACTCTCCAGGAGGATCTGGAGCGTCTTGGTTTTACTTCACATCTGGCCAAATCTGAAATTGGAAAGGAGGTTGGAAGATGAAAGCTCGCTCTTAAGATGACAGGGTGAAATGAATTAGAGTAACTTGTAGGGGGGTTGAAGACGCCTCAGAAAGGAGAACTGGAATAGAAGAGGACGAGAGGCAGCCGGAGATCACGCTCGGTGAAGGCGCTCCAACTTTATAACGTTTGTAGCGCTAAGAAAGGGAAACCACCCGCATAAAGCATAAGTTAGAAGGGGCCGAAGAAAAGCTTGGTGCAGAAGAGAGACGAACTTCTTAGAGGGGCCCCACAAAGAAGCAAAAATACAGCGAAAAGCCTTGAGACGAAGGAAGAACTTGGCCTTCAGCGAAGATACGTGTTTAGAAAAGGAAAGAGTGCGGTCAAAGGTGACTCCAAGAAAGGTGGTAGTAGGATTGAAACGGAGGGGAGAGTTGAGCAGGTACAGGTGCGGCTAAAGATTGGATTGGTGTTGATCAACTGAGAAGAACAAGCCTTACATTTTTCAGGATTGAGAGAAATACACCAGCGCTCGAGTCGGGCCTGGGTTTCCTGTGTAGCTTCCGTAGCAGTAGTTATCGAGTAGGAGGGAGACCAGATGGCCAGGTCGTCGGCATAAAGAGAGCAGCTGGCGAAAGAAGGAAGAGAAGCAGGAAGGTCATTGAAGAAAAGAGAGAAAATAATAGCGTCAAGAAAGCATCCTTGCGGAACACATGGGCGGACTCAAAAGAAGCGTCTATAGTGATATTGAAAAACCACGCAAGCACGCCTATCAGAAAGGAAAAATTAAGTCCAACGAGCAAAACAAGGAGGGGACTTACGGTAAAGAGCATTAGAATATTGGTAATTATACCATTGGAAAAAAGAAAAGACCATTTGAAATAAGTTTATAAAAAAGAGCGGGATACCAGACAAGAGTCGAAAGCCTTGGAGAAGTCGATCGTAGCAAGAATCGTCCAAGAGCCGGGCTTGAATGTGTTAAACCCGTCTGAAATAAACTGAGAAATAAACAAAATTTGATTGAGAGTAGACCTTCCGCGCAGAGACCGGTCTGATGGGGAGAGAGAGAATAGTGTTTGACTCTAGAAAGAAGAGTAGATGTGACAGAGTGATGCGTTCAAAAAGCTTTGAGACGCAGAAGGTGAGAGAGATAAGCCGGAAGGAGGCAGGAGAGTCGAGGGGCTTTCCCATCTTATGGATAGAAATAATTGAAGATGTCTTCCAAATGGAAGGAAAGGAATGTAAAGACCAAGAAAGATTGAAAATGTGAAGAAGTGAATCCATGCCAGAGCGTTGAAGGTGCAGCATTTCACCCACCTACCCCTCCAGGTCACATTTCTAGCGCACACTGAGAAGGGAAAGACACTACCAGGATTGGAATGAACCCGGCCGCTCATCAGAAGAAGAATAAGAATACAGAAAATAGAGAAGCAGAAGAGAAGGAGAGATGGGGGACCCATTTTAAAGAAACTGAGCGCTGCCCTTCTACGGTCGTTCAGAGAGCGGCACGGTGAAAAAAATGATTGGATAAGGGGAGTACCAGGATGACTGGGATTTTCGGAAAGGCCAACAACCATTCTGGCTCACCCCACACGGGGTCGGGGATCGCACCACCAAGTTGCGGCGGTTGTTGATGGGTGCACCTCTAAGTTGGTCGTCGACTTGATTACTAAACAACTTTTTAGAAAAAGATGCAGCTCTGTTGTCCGCTGATCAAAAGCTTTACCTACATGTTGATTTCTCCGCCAAAACTTATAATCTTCAAAAAAATGTTTTTTCTTGTTTCGCAGTAAGTCCTAAAAATCTGCAGAACGTGATCTAAGTTATCTTTGGCGCCAATGCTCCTTTTAGTGTTTGCAAAAGTATGAACTATGTCTTGAGCATCTGTACCAGCACTGTGCAGCACAATTACCACTTGGGTGGCGCCAGATTTTTCTCAGAGCTCTGCAGCTATATAGTAGTTTCGAAATTGCTGTTCTTATTTTCGCCAATCATTCGCCAAATAGCTCGAATTATTACGAAAACTAAATGACACCGGTGGCTTAAATATCCCGTTCATGGCTTAAGGTTCTGACACATAAAATGTTCCTCGTTCAATCCTCAGTGCAAAATGTCTACCAGCTTTCTGTCCTACTTCCTGTTTATCTACTTTTGTAATCTCACACATTAGTACAGTAAACATGTCTAACCATCCATCGTCATTATGACATCTCAGCACATGATCCATGTGTTGTTCGCAAAGTGCACCGCACAAAATAGTTTAATCTTTGAATATTCCGCTCCGCAATAGCTTTTTTCTGACACTTTTTATCACTCATAGCTGCTCGCTGTCAAATCGCATACACACTTGGCTACATTGCTTAATCGAAAGGCACATTCGATAAACACTGATGGCTGTTATGCAAAATGAGCGAGGACTCTACTTTAGAAAGATGGGAAAAAATTACTCTGCTTTTTTGAATCCTCACTTGTGAATGAAGTTACGGCAACTGCCAAGAGAAAGTTGCATCCCAAGTTTTACTCGTAACTGCGCTCTTAGTTGCCTCTTCTTTTTCATTGTGGTCTTTTTTGTAAGGGTTTTTTTTTGTGGAATCAGGTGTTGTGGCAGACTTCTAGTAGATCTTCCGGTAACTACTATGTCGCGTTTCAATAGAATTTTCGTTCCATCTTAATCTTTAATTTACTTCTTAAAATTGAGACGACTTGTAGTATCGCTCGAATAATTAAGTCTGGTTGCAACTTAATAGCTAGGAAAAGATTGGCTTCCACTGAGATACTTTAGCTCATGCACTTCTCGATCAAGAACAGAACAAATATATTCATAAACTACTTTAAGACTTTAAATTCCTTCGCTTGTTGAACACCAAAAAGAACAATGCACTTAAATATAACAATCAGACCCAACCAAAACTAATTCCACTAAGTAACCGCTAGTCACACTAATAAAAATCCACAATAAATCACCACAAGTCAATACACTTCTTTTCTCTATTACTGTACTACTCTACTGAACTACTCTCTCTCTCTCTCTCTCTCTCTCTCTCTCTCTCTCTCTCTCTCTCTTTCTCTCTCTCTCTCTCTCTAAATTGTAAAAATCTCGCTGCCTTATATATACTGAGACGAGTCTTCCAAAAAATGCTAGAACATCACGTGACATAGAAAAGAAAAACCCCGTTAATCTTGGGGAAAAGACAAAATTCATTAGAATACACTAGAACTTGATCACGTAGTCAACCATTGTGACGTCACAAGAGGCTATGAGTTACAAATCTATTACTAAATGCGAACAAAAAAGGACTTTTTTCGAAAACAGTTTAGCAAGTTTAGGGCTTCAGACAATGCAGATTTACAAATAAAATAATCACAGCAAAACACAACGACAGATTACAACAACTATACTTATATATAGAACTATTCTTACAACGAAAATTTACTTATTCGTGACATAATAGATGGTGTTTTGTTCATATTTTGGTTGGTAAAACATACTGGGCTTTGTAGACTCTCAACCAGTGAGCCATGGCTTACTAGTGTGCCACAGGACATAAATCGGATGGGCCACGGCTTCAGTTTTAATCATTTTGGACAGCGGTTTTCAAAGGGAGCGAAAGTACAATACTATAAACTTTTAAAAAGTCGAGTCCAAAAATAGGTCTTCGCTTTCAATTTGAGTTGAAAATACAACTGACGTAGGCCCAACTTTTCGAAGTTGGCCACGAAATATTTTACCGAATAAAAAGATGCCACGGCAGTGGGGTATCCAGAAACTGTTGGTAGGGGGATACAATGAGTTATTTTGCTTATTGCAAAAAAGTGCTATATAAGCTGTTAATGCGCAATTTGCGAATTGGTTTAATCCTTTCAAATATTTGGTAGAACCAAGCACGCAATAATACCCTGAAGCGAAGCAAATATGAGTAGGGTATTTTATTTTAACGCGCATAAATACCAAACTTTAGAAAATTGAAAGTTGCATCCAGCTGTGCTTCATTTCTTCGCTTTGCAGCAAAAGCATAAATGCAACTCAGTAATGTTATCTATCTCTATCTATGGTGTGCAGAGGCATGTAGAAAAATTTTGATGCGGAGGCTTTTGGTAACAAAGCACAAAGGCCCACTGATTCCGAAATGCTTGCAACAGTTAGCCCTCTTAAGTTTTTTAAAATTATGACGCCCTGTAGAAAAAACTATTTTCTTGCTCTACTCTTTCAGGTAAAACTTGCATCGATTTCCTTGACTTAACGACCCCCTACTAGCCATACAAAAACCCTGCTTGCCCCCGAAACCGCTTGACCAAACACCTTTTGTGTTACTGCTATTCCAAGTCAATCTAACTTAAACCCTGTAGAAAAGTAACCTATACAATTCATTCTTGAATTGTTGCCCCTTATTGCATTGATTAAAGCAGTGTTTATTGTAAACAATATCAACCGTTACTTTCAGTTTCACAACAATTGCAAAATTACAAAAACAGATGATAGATTATTTCAGTTTAATAAATGCAAGATCTGCTTTCCCCAGGCTGTAGAACCGATCAAAGTATTGTTCGGGTTTAGGTACGGAATCAGCAGAATATATTTGTATCGGTTCAGGCTTAACGCTTTATAAAAATCGTGGTTTAGCTTCGGTTAGGATTAACTAGCATAAACTTTAAAGCTTCGGTGCGGGTCAAGAAAAATAATATAAAATTGGTTTTTGGGTTGATTTTTTTTGCCTGCTTTTATTGCATGCTTCAATGGCTTTCTTTGTATTTTTTGTGCCTTGTATTGACAAAAGAATTCTGTAATGAATTTAGGAAGCCGCAAAAATAGAAACAAACCAAGCTCAACTGCAGTTTGACTAGGCTGATGAACGTCAAAAGTAGAATACTAGGGCTCCTGTTATGGTCTAAAAACTCGAAAAATATGATTTTATCTTTGAAACATAAGACTTTATTCTTAGAGCAACAAATTTATGTTGATTTCCCTAACTAAAAACTATTATGTCAGTTTACATGAAAAAAATTTATTGCATCTAATTAATAGGCAAGTAAGTGCAATTTCGTGAAGGATATGATGTTTGTGGCAACAAAATTTTTTTTGAACAAAGCTTTAGCCACTACTAGCTTCTAAGTGGTAACAGACAAGATTCTGAGCCAGAGGTCGCCAGGATCAGGATTTCAAGAGTCAGACCCGGCAGGATTTTAGAAAAAATTTGGATTTAAAATTGGATCAGGAGCGCAATTTTTCAAGGTTATCGGGATCGGGAGTGAATCGGGAAGGAAAATATTACTAATGCCCATTCTACTGTAACTGTATGTGAATGTAAACCATGCAATGACAAAAATTTAAGGTGATATTTTCAGAGATGGACCATAAGGATTAGAATTCAGTTTTTTTCGCGTAAAAGTTTGATCAGTATTCAAGAGTTGTGCATTAGGATTAGGATTGAAATCGGACCCTAAAATTGACGACTCCGTCCAACTCTGTTCGAAGCTCAAAAAGTAATCTTTGCTCTTAATATTTCAGTACATGCTGACCAACTGAAAGGGTTGATAACATTCAAAGATCAAACTGTGTGTGGCAAAATAACGAGTCAAGACGATGTAACAATGCAAAATTGACATCAAACAGCAAACGCTGTTAGGCTGCGAAAAATGATAAAAATGTTGCTTTCAACGCTTTGTGAAACTGGTATAAGACCTCTCACTGCCTCCTTCATTCACAAATTATTAAAATTTAATGTCTACAGAAGCTGTTTAAATTGCATCTACGAAGATACTAATGTTCAATATTTGCATTTCATAATAAAAACAAAATGTCATATTCCATAACCAAAATCAGAAAATAGGATCTATTTGCTACATTCTATTTGAGAAAAAAGGCTAATAATATTGTGACTCAAAATCTCACAATTGATTGCTATTTGTCCTAGATTATAAAAAATCTACTATTAGGCAAGTGATCGATTGGCAAGACTAACTGCGTCAGTTATTTGGGGTACTTGAAGAGTTAAACATTTAATCCAAAACCAAAAGAGAAAATATGGCTTTGTAACTTCTTAAATTAACCCATAATTGTATAGCTTTTTCACTGTTATCGGTTTGACAGCTTTGAGTACCACCAAAAAAGTATGACTTTTGCTGGCCCTGAAAATAATGTATTGCTTCACAATACAATAGATTTAAAAATATAGTAGTTTTGATTGGTTTTACTCAAGTAACAGAAAATTCGTTAACTTGAAGTGAACTAGACCTACCAGCGAGATATTTGTTACATAGACTTACATGGAAGTTCATATTTTTACAACTGTTGCAACTTACGTTATATGTAAAAACGCAAAAGCTAATTGCAGGAAAGTTGCTTTATACAAATGGAGCTGCCGTTCCCGCTATAAGCAGTAAGATTTACAGAAAACAAATTTTTGGTCGCATAACAACCCTTAAGAATGAATAACAAAACGGTCTTGGCAAACCAATTTCAATTTTGTTTTGCTTTCTTGCACTAAACCGAAATAGAACTTCAGTTATCTTATTTTTCGAGATTCTACTTTTTCATATCAGGCAAAATCTGTGTAACTACATATGCAATTAGAGATGCTAGTATTCGGAATGAATCAACGGAACTAGTGGAACCATTTAAACAATAACGCTCTGGCTCAAGTTCAACAAAATTTATTTTCATCGGTTCAGGTTCAATGCTTTATAAACTTGTGGTTTGGTTTGGTTCAGGTTTACTTGTGTCAAACTTTACAGGTTCGTATCCAGGAAAAACAAACGGTTAATACCGGTGACGCCCTGATTTTTACGATAGCGAACCAGCTGAACAAGCAATCTCCGTGACTATTTCATTCGTTTTTTGCTTAACGCGCTCTAAAGCTGCTTGTATGTGCTTCAAAATCATATACTGCGTTGTAATTGTAACAATTCAAAGACATAGGTTGTTTAGCTAAGATAACGGAGTCAACGAGTTGTAGGAGGGTTAAGCGATGCGTCAATAGTGCTGCAGATGGGGTTGAGCATAGAGCCGAAGGGAGTTCAATAACTTTAAAATGTGATTCACGTGGTCGCGGATTATCGTATACACTTATGGCTTCATAGAAAAAGGTGGATGCGAATTTTGGATTTGTTAGCAAAAAAATGGGTGGAAAGAGTTACGATGTATTAGCTGGGCGGGAAGAGGGGGTGCATGCAAGCGTATGGATTTTACAATTTGCAAGCCAATCAATAAAAAACACATAATTTATTCGAAAGGCCGATCACGTGGGTTCAAGAATGTATGCTCATCATAATATCTGCTAGGTCATCAAATTTAGGATGTTATAATAAATATCAAGTAGAATTGGAGGGTAGATGCAGGTAGTAAATCCTTGCTTCTAAATTGAACAACATCATGTATTCAAAAAGCTAGTTATAGTTTTAAAGTTAGGCAAAAATGTGAATTTAAATACCTGGTTGAAGGGCTACATTTTCTATTCACGCTAGATCCGATTTGGATTGACGTTAGCAGCACAGCGTATGATCCACGCCACTACAAACAAAAACAAAGATTTTTCAAGTAAACAAAATGATAATTTGAAAAGGTTGAGAACCCCTGCCTTAACGCACAGGAACGACCTTTGAGAGGCTAAATGGATGCCGAAGTTTGTAGGCTGTTTTTATTCACTTTTTTATTTGAAAAGATAAACTTCCAATAATTTGGGTTAGGATAAATAACGTTTTAAGAATGATATTGCCCCTGATTTATCTACGCCAGAGTTGCATCTATACTATAAAGCGCAATTCCGTCTGTCTGTGTGTCTGTCTGTTTTAACTTCTCTGAAACTACTAGAGGTAATTTGATACAAAACGTTTTAACAAAGTACTAACAATTACTGTTTTTTTAAAGTTTAGTAAATTTGCTTTCCAGCAATATGTGACTCCAATTACTTAAGGCTAAGGATTAGTTTATAATGGCTGATCAAAAACTGGTTGCCATACATCATGTTCCATTTTTAGTTGAACAATCATCCAACTTGACCTAACAAACTTGCAATTATTAAACAAAGTTAGTTCTTTGGTACATTTTGACTGCTTTTCCTCACAAGCATGACTCTTTTGCATTATCAGTCGACGTTTTCAAAAACATCCATTAAAAACTAAAGTCGCTAAATGTTTATAAAATGTAGTCTACTGGTTAAAAACACACAAAATTTTGGTGCCTGCACTTCACAATATTGCAATTTCTAGAAAATAATCCTTTGATACATTTTGTCTATTCTTTCTCGATAGCATGGATCTTTAGCATTATCTATCAAAATATTCAAAAAGATTTATCAAAAAATGACTTGTCCACAAATTTTAATATGTAGCCAACTCCAAGCAAAACACTTGGTGATCATCCAAGAAAAAGACAGTATTATTGGTATTTTGCTTCATAATAGCTTTATAGAGCTACCGGGATCAAATCAAACATTTGGGGAAAAGCAAGGGCTTTTTTAACTCAACAGGGTACGTTAAGCAGGGAAATAAGAACATGCTACATAATGCGTAGCCAGCGAGGGCTTGAGAAAGTTTAAGGGGAAATCAAAAGTAAACAACGTCACTGTGTGAAATCGCACCACACGAAGCACATTTTTGGTATTTTGCTTGAAAATAGCTTAATATCAGAAATGTGTTGGCTACTTCCAAACTACGGGAAATTCAAGGCTCCTTTGAGCTCGTGTTAGCAATGAACAGAGCACATAAATCAAAGGCATAGCCAGGACCTTAAAATGAGAACTGATACTAGGAAAAGGAGCACAAAAAGTCATGAAAATCTTACGTGCAGAAAACGCATAAACTTTCGGTAACTTTTCACACAAGAGCCTGATAGATGAAGCCGGCTTGGCCAACTAAACCGACACTCTCAATCTCGACGTTACTAATGGAAGTTCTGCGGGCGACGTCGTCGTATATACTGTAAAGCAAGGATTCTTTCTTTTGCTGATACGTTGCTTGTAAAGGCATTGATGTCTATGCTCTACAGCATTGTAATAAAATCCCAAGTTTAAGAAAAAATCAACATAAAATTATAACCCCAACAATTTGTAAAACTGACTTTAGAGAGGACATTTGTTTGAAAATAACTCGGCCTAATGGGCACTACTAAAATATGGTGCATGATTTTGGGGAAGCCATAGCCGCTTTTGTCGCTAGGCCGGAAACAGGACAAATAGCACAGCCAAAAGTACTTAATACCAAAAATATAAATAGGAAAGGGCCAGCACCACATCGCAAAATAGACTTACCACTAAATAGTTTTTTTCTGTAATTGTGAAAGCAACCACCGTTTCGCCGCTATCATCAGTTTTGAGTGTGTTTTAATCCCTTCTTCCTCACAAGTATTAACGATAATTTGTGACAAGATTCTTTGTGAGTATTACCAGTCATGATTAAGAGAATATGATGATCACGATTTCGTGTGCAGGAATTGTGAAAGTGCATAAAATTCATTAACTTTTCTCTACTGCTCACACAAGAGCCCGAAGGGTAAAGCCGGCGCAGCCGGTTGAACCGAAATACTAAACCCCGACACTACCGATGGAGGGCCCCTGCAGGGCGACGCCGGCTAGTCTTATATATAAAATGCAATTCTGTCTGTGTGTTTGTCTTAACTCCTACGAAACTGTCTGGCGTACTAGCATTAAACTTGGCACGACTGATCATCTCCTCGGGATGAGTGTCATAAGGTGGTTTGTGCCGTCACGATCACATCATTATCAAAGACAATTTTTTAAAAAATGCATTTTTGGACTGAGAAACGTGGTTTTCGGCTTAAACGAAAGTCAGTACCCGACTTACCAACTTCAACAAATTTACTTCTTTACGATGTCACATGACGTCATAATTACAATTAACTGTAAAATTTGTTTTCTTAATTTACTCAAGAAATAATGATCGTAGAAACGTGATTAAAGCTTTTTCAGGAGATCTTAACAAGGTGCCCTCGATAAAAGAAACCCTACAACAATTAATAATAAATAAGCAACGGAGCAACAAATTTTTTATTTAAGCATTTTAAGCTTTCTAAGCATGCTTTTCTTGCTTTTTTCTGCACACCTCAATCTCACTCTATGATATCATAATGCTGCCTGGCACGATTAGCACAGTTTTTTGCTACCTGAGATCATCATTTCATGATTTTTTCAAAAATTGCAACACTTTTACAAAATTAGTATAGTTAAAAACTGTTTTGTGACCTTATTTCTCCACCGATTTCAAACTTTTTAAAAAAAAATTAAAGGGTATTTTAACATAATTTCGATGATATATAATATGTACACTTGCTATTAATTTTTATACCAAAAAAGTTGAACTTTTAGACCTGTAGTGCTACTTTTTATGTTCCCAAAAATTGGTAAGCTGAGTAAAAAAACGTTAGTTTTATGTACAAATGTAGCGATAAGATACGGATTCAGTGTCGTTTGAAAGCTGAACTAATTTGTTTTTTAGTAATATGCTATTCTAATTAGTTAAGACTAAAGATTAGTTCGTAAGAGCTGATCGAAATTGGTTGCGATTCGTCATGTTTCATTGTTAATTAAACAATTATTCTGCTAGACCTAACGAACTTGCAATTTTTAGAAAAAGTTTCTTCTAAGGAACATTTTGACGGCTTTCTCCGAGCAAGGATAGTTCTTTTGCATTATTTATGAAAATTTTCAATATGATTTATCAAAAAATGAAGATTTTAAACATTTTCTGGTGTAGCCTACCGGTTAAAAGCACTCAAAATTTTGGTGCATGCACTTCACAAAATTACAATTTCTAGAAAAAATTAGTTCTTTGGTACATTTTGTCTATTCTTTCTCAAAAGCGTGCTTCTTTGACATTAGCTATCTACATTTTCTAAAAGATTTATCTAAGATAAAGTCTCTAAGCATTTCAAAATGTAGCTGCCTACTCCAAACAAACAAATTGATGATCCTCCTACAAAAACATGGAGGTAAAGCTGGTAATGCTTTATCTGTTGCAACAAACTATAAGTTTCGAGATACACATCATCTATATGTTGAAGCCATTTTCATTTGCGATTGGTTGAGGCCGACGCAGCCGTCTGATTTGATATTCTTAACTTCATCCTTGCTAATGGCTACTATTGTAATAACCTAACCGAAGGTGCATCACTTCTGGTTACTTTGCTCTTTCCAGCTGCGTGTATGCCGAGGCCAAGCAAAATGCGCGCAGCCAGAGGCTTTAGGTCGCATAAATAGACATTCAGCTACAAAAAAATCTTTAACACTGGTCGTAACATTCAATAGGCTGTTCCTAAAAATACACAGGTAAATTACTTTGGCGCCTCTCCTACCCATAACTTTGAAATTTTACTTCCATGCACTTTATAAAATTGAACAAATAAAACTTTTTGGAATCAATCGCTGGCTGTTCCAATTGCAAGCAAATTCAGTTTTTATGTAGAACACAAGCCAAGTAAGATGCAGCTAGGAACTCCCGAAAATATATATCAATCACTTTAGCGCCCTTCCACAACTTTAATGTGCTTTCAATTGAAGTATTAGCTCATTTTAACGAATAAAAGTTTGTTAGGTGTAAGGACGCTTAAGGTGAAAAGAGAGCAAATAAAACGTTGCCAGGGGTTTCAGAAACTTGACGACATGTAGTGACTATGCACAATTCCACGCAAATTTTTGTTTATCAATTACCTTTCGAAAGCGACAGTTTTGTTTTGAAAAGAGATTTAGCCATGTGGTAAAAAACAAACTTTTTGCTACTGTTTTCTCAACTATCCATTGGGTGAAGCCCGCTTGGCCGGCTGAACAAATATTGTTAACCGCGATGTTACTAATGAGGGGCCCTGCAGGACGACGCCGGCAAAGTCGGATAGTTTATTTATAGAGCTTGATGTGTTGAAACTCGAAGACATTTATCAGCTTGAATTAGTTAAATTTAGTTTTCGACTCCATCATGATCAACTGCTAATAAACTTTTATTAGGTAAACACTATTGATCAGCATCAAAGAATTGATAAATGCGACAGTTTACTATTGCTCTTGCGTAAATAAATTATGTTGCCAAAAGTTATTCTCGTAAAGATGTTCAAAGCTATGGAGTGGGCTCAAATCGGAATTGAAGGGCATGCATGCGCTTTCTTTCAAAAAAGACATAAACTAAAATTGATAAATAAAAATTAACTTTCTTCAAAAATTTGTATTATATTTGTGATCTAAATCATATAGGTAATACTATTACCTGCAGTTACTTTTTTTACTATTTCTAAAAAGTTAACACACTAAACGTGCATGGGCTATCAATTCGTTTTAGAAAGGGTTAAATATTTGTTTTCATAAATATCTGTAGCTGCTGAGATCAGAGCGTATTTTGACTCCACAACCCAAAGGTTATTCCATACTTCCTGGCTTTTGCGACGAAGTTCAGTTTTTATTTTTCTTTTATTTCAGCTGCATTATGATGTTGGTGTGCACCAGCAAAAAAGTAAATTTTTTTCTCCTGCCGAGGTAAGGGTCATGGCGGAAAATTATGGAGTCCCAGAAGCCAGGCAACTCTCCAAGGCCAGGACCAAAAGTTGTAAAAACAAACTTCACTTTGCGAGCTGCTTTGCCTTGCTTTAAAACATTTTGGACAAGAAATTTTGCCAAGTCAATTCAGAGACTAGTGTGCCGTATTTGCGTAAACTTAATTGCAAAGCCCAAGGACTACGATATTTGTAAAACAAACACATAATATTAAATTGGCGGGAAAATATGGCGCGAAAATTTGCCGCGAAAATTGTGTTTCTAACAAAACCACTTACCCGTTTGATTGAGTCCAAAGCTGTTCGATTGAATGAATGACTTTAGTTCAGTGTTGCCCAAGAGGTAGGTTTCAACGTTTTCACATTTGGATTTCGACGGGATGCAATTTTAATAAAACTAGATTGGATCTATGATTAAATAAAATAAATTTAGAAAATCATATGCAAAACATGTTATGCGTGGCAAATAAATTGAAAATCAGTTTTGAATTTTTGTGTTTGAGTTTAATAGTAAAGTTGACTTGAGAAATTGCTCTTCACTGTGATTCATGCTGTAAATGTTTGAATGTAAGGAAGAATTCAGGATAATGGATCGTCAGATTGGTAAGTTTTCTCCCATTTTATTTTCCTGGTCAAGGGTACGATAATGCCTTGTGCATTCTCCAATATGCAGAGTAGTAGGTTATTAAGCCGTAGGGAAGCTGAAGTTGTAAATACTCATATTTATTTTCAATAGTTTTCTCTGATGTTCGTGAAATTTTAGATCACAGAGGCAAGCAACTTACGAGAAAAGTTAGGTAAACTGTTTTACACTTTGCTTTCAAATTCAGTGAAGTTGTAAATGTTTTGTAATGGTTATCACCAGTCTTGTTCTACAGTAATTTTATCACACACAAATTGACCACAGATCACAAATCTTGCATATGGCAGGTACTTGACAGAAAACTGACTAAATTTCTCCATGTTGTAGTAGTGATTCAGTTTCCATCCGGTGTTGTCCCTTCAGCAGAGATGGCCGGATTTACCCCATGCATGGGGATTTATTGGAGCGAAATTTTTCTACAGGGAGCATGCCCTTGCTTACCCCCAACCTCAGTTTTCTGACATGAGTGGTCCAACCAAGCAATTAAGCTGGCAACCCCACCATTAACAGTCAGACTGCAATTGGTAGGTACCCAATAGTCGCCTCTTACAACATGCTGGGTAAACAGCTTCACTATTCTTTAACCAGTGAAGCACGGTTGTATGGGACAAAATTAGTGAAGAAATTACTAGAGTGTGGGCAGCACTTAATAGTTATTGAAAGTAGCCTAGCAATATCAAACTGTAAGTGAGAGAGTAATATTGTGTTTGAGAGTAAATATGCATTGTAGCTATTGTATGAAGATATAATACGTTTAATCTGCACTGGTGCAGTCAGCCCTACTCAGCATGTAGTTAGGTTATTTGCACAAACAGCAATAAAGCTTTCTTGTAATTTTGAAAGGGTTTTGATAAATGTTTTAGATTATTCAGAGAACTCCCTTGATATTAACTCTATTGAAAAACTTATATCAATTTTAACATCTCACACGAAAAAGATAAATTGCATCTCTTTGACCAAGCTGATAAAAGCCATGATTGAAGTTTGGCACAAACACCCAATATTTAAAGAAAACTGTCAAAAACTAATTTTCATGCAAAAACAACATGGAGGTATTACAAAACGAAAATAGACAGCAGTAATTAAAACTAACTTTTTGCAATTTTAAGTGCTTAAGGATTTATAAAAGCTAAAATGTAAAGGGAGGGTTTTTAGTGCTGGAGTAAAATACTGAGAATTCATATGTATGTAGTGTAGCATTGGTACATTTTGAGTATTTTGACTTAATAAAAGTACTGCCCTAGAAAAGCTTACATTCCAATTTTACCCTAATAATTAGGAAAAATTGTGATATTGTATTGCCTCTAAATTTTACTGTTGAAGCAGCTGGTAGCTTTGTTTGACTGATTTAGTATATTTGATATGGAAAAATTTATAGTAAAGAGAACAGCTTAAAAAACTTTAACTTATACATGTATTGAAAAAGTGACCTACAAGTGATGCAGCACAGATCTAGCTATAAAATCACAGCACAACAATAATATCAAATGTAATGTGCTTCTAAAGCTACTACCATCAAATTTTTAATATTTGTGGTAAATGCCAAAAATATAAAATCTTGGTTTAAAATTATGAAATACTAATGTAAATTGGCAAATTAGGAAAATTAGCAATTGATTGTTGTAAAACTTTATTTCTGTCTCTATTCATTAAAATTTATCACCTTATGAGCAAAAGAATCATTTTGGATCATCCCAATGATGGTACCAAAATAATTTGATTTATTAAAGTCAATATGCTACACAGGTCACAGAACTTTACAATATTATTCTGTTATTGCAAAACCATAACTTTGAAACATAATTGCAGTATTTAACTCTCTTTAAGTCAAAAAGTGAGCCTCATTTTTATTGCCCACATACCTCAATTATTTTTTGTTGGGACTTTTTCTATTATGTTTAAGGATAGAAATTGTTGTGGGCACCATTTTATACAATAAAGCTTTGTTCAAGTCAAAACTGTGTTTGCAAAAAATCATACTCACTGAGCAAAACAGCAACCAACACGGAACACTCTAAAGGCATCAAATTATTGTTAGGGAAACTTAGATGTTGAAAGGTACCATAGATAATAAGCATTAACACTGAAGAAAAAGGTTTCCACATTTTTTGTGAAACTAAAGCATTAAAAGACTGCACTAGGCAAACATTAACATTGAAAGAATGGTATCTCGATGCTTTGACTTTGAATGATCAATTTTGCACAAAAATGTCAACAACTTTTACATAAGCCACACTTTAAATAGTGGATAAGCAAGCAGTCCCCCAACATAAACCATAGATTTCTCATGTTTCAAAAACCTAATTGTAAATGTAGGCCTATTACTGTTTTAGGATTTAATTATTTGGCCTAAATATTTGGGATTATTATGGTAACGACCACAAAATTATCATTGTGGAGATTAGCAGAAAGAGTTGGGTTTTTTTTTTTCATTTTGTTGTTTTGGTCTTGATTAGTCAGCTTGGTTTAAACAGACATTTCTTGCCTTTTTGTCCTTTTTCAGTTTGCTTTTTTAATCTCAAAGATTCTGGAAACATTAAAATTTCTTCATCCAACGTTTGCTCTCTTTTTTGGATTTTTTTACAATTTTTTGTGCTGTGGTTGTCATCTGTAGATTTATATCTTCACTGGCTGTATGGCAGCTATAGTGACATTATTGTTTGTGCTCTCTATAATGTAATGCAAACACTTTGTTCTAGCACCCAATCTGTCAATTGGGAAGAGTCCACTTGCTTTCAATCCATATTAAAGCCCAGGTTTTATGTAAAATTTTGTACAATCATTAGAACTGTTTTGGAAAAACTGCTTTTTTAGCAACACTATGTGTGGTATAGGGAATCATTTTTAAAACCCATGCAACATAGATTTTACTGGTTTGAACACACCAACATCAAGTGGCTGTAGCAACCTTAGCAACTTCAATGCATACATGCACAGCTATCGCAGTGACATAATCTAGCTACTAAGTGTTGTATGAACTTGAGGATATTACATGATATTATGGGGTAAGTTTGGTACACTAGCCGTACCCTGTATTTCCAAAAAGAGCTGTGTATAAGGGGGGTTTGTTTGGCATTGCAGTGGCTAAAACTACAGTATAAGTCTGCATTAATATTACAAGAAATCCGTATGTGCCTTAAAATAAATTGACATTACATGCAATAAAATCCACAAAAACAGCAAAATTTTTTTAGTTGAACATTGTAAAAGTGTTAATGCACAAGTGTTTAGTATAGTTGTGTTGAATTTTGCAACAGAATAGGCTATTGTTATAACCTTTAGAAAAACTTCCTGTTGTCCGACATAAATAGGATATAGGGATGGGTAATTCAAAATAATATACTATTCTAGAATAATTGAGAATCCGAATCTTTTTTTTGCAATTGCCACAATCAACATGAAAGCATTTATTACAAGTTTACAAAAACAAAAGCACAATCAGAGAACGAGTTTATTGTAGTGCAATACATGTAAGCTTTCTACATGCTTGCCTGTGTGTGCGAGTTAAATTTTGAATCATTGCATGCAATTGATACTTTTGCAAAAAGAAAATCTGTGACCCAGCAATGAGATAATCCTTGTAAGAAGGATATAAACAAAATCCTATATCCGGTTTGAATTGGGATTTTGGATTTATATAGTTGGAGGTTTGAATCTTTCGGATTCAGTATTCTGAGTTGCCCATCCCTGATAGGATATTTATCCATTTTCATTGTACACCAGATTAACGTTCCCTACGAGGTGAATTCCAGAACACTCTATGCTACGCCATCTAGAATCAAAATGATAAAGTTCTTTTTATCTGTTTATTTGGTTTCATGTTACTCTGAAGTATACAGCATCGTACAAGGTCAGCATTTAAATTCTATTGTGTCTTATTTCAGAAGAGACACACGTTTATGCAAGTAATGTTTTGCCTAAATGCAGTACCAAAATACTGCAACTGTTGCTTTGTATAGCAGTAGGGAATTCATTTTATTTAGCTCTTCTGGTAATGATAACGTTTATTCAAGTTAACACAAGTTAATAATGCTTTCGTTTATTATTAGTCCTGATGAAGAACAGGTGTATAGTTGTTCAAAATGTTGACGAATATTGAAGTTTTTACATGCTCGGGAAGAACTTGTATTAACTTGAATAAACGTCATCATTTCCAGAAGAGCTAAATAAGATGAATTTATCTAAAATACCTGGTAGCCAGAATAACAGTATATTCAGCAGTACAGAGTTTTTCGATGATTCATCTTTGCTGTTTTTTCAATAGCTTCTGAGGCGATCGGTAGCCTACAACAATAAATGGGCCAAAATATTACCATATGGGCTCTTAGATTTAATTGTAAATTGATGACACTTACCAATGAGTCTCAATGAGTCTTGTGATACTGAGGAAGACATCAAACTTCAGGCATCGTCATCAACATGTGACATATCTCTTGCTTCTCCATCAAAGGGGAATTTTGAAGAGCAGCCTTCATCGAAAGATGATATCACGAGTCTATTGAATGCACTAGAGGAAAAAATTGAGGGCATTGAATATCATGTTAATGTAAGCACGTTTGCTTCACCTGAAAGCCTTTCCAAGGCAAATCCAGAGGAGTCAAATAAGCTGCAGGAATTAAAGACCGAATTAAACCAATTACAAATGAAACACAATAAATTGAAAAAAGAACTAAAAAAATCTGATGATAAAATGGTGGATTTTGCTTCAAATCTTGAAAATGCCACAGAAAAGTTAACCCAGTAAGTTCAATCCTACAGGCACATGTCATAGTATCCTTTAGTGTATTTTTTTTATTGCAAATCTGTGACTTATTCAGATACTTGTAAAGTTTATATAGACCCATGTTTGTATGCATAAGCTGGTATTGATTTCTTATTGGTTTTTGAATGCGTGTGTGTGTTTTAATCGCCAAAGTTTGCAGTTTTGCAGAAGTGACATTCTTTTTTTAAGATAGCTAGCTTGTAGCCAAGTTTTTTGGGCATGCGTGTCAAGCGTCAAAGAGCTTATAGAGGAAAGACTGTTACATAGCAATTTTCTACACTCAGTAATTTTAGAGGAGTAAAACTGGCACACAAAAGACAGAATTGTGCTTCAAATAATTGATTACTGGCCAATAGTTTATTAAGTTCTGTTAGAAGCAACATGTATAAGTCGTGCTTAATTTACATTTTTTTTTTTCGGTAGGCTTAGGCATGCTGATTTAGTATATGTTTGCCACTACACACCTGCCTTCGAACTAGACTTTTTGCTGGAGAAACGCAGCCCTTTTTATTTCAGATGTTCTTCCAGACAGGAATGCTTTTCTGGAAGTTTGAATTTCAGGTCTTTCGTTTCAAAATTCTTTGACCAAAGCCTATTAGCTTAGTGATCTCTTCATTAAAATCAGCGCTTTACTGTTAACAGAAAAAGTTTGGAATATGAAAAGCGTTTTCGTAAAGAACTTTACAGCTTTCAAGCAACCTCTTCGTCATCAATAAGTGTAAGTATTTTTCTTCTACTTACGAAGTAAATGCGTAAGGCTATGATAATTTTTTGCTGATTTTTAGTGATAACTCATTGCATTGTTTCACAAAATTTACATGAGAATTACCGTACGTAACACAATAGTTAAAGAACTGAACTTTTTACAAACGCAATTGTTTATACCAGTGCTTCTCAACCTTTTTGATGCCATGGACCACTTTTCGCCGAGACTTTGTTGTGGGTTGCACTTCATGAAAAATTTGTGTCAGAACAATCACTTATTCCAGGAAGAAAGTTGCTACAAAACGAAAGAGTGTTAAGTTTATAATACATTTTTAGGTTTCGTAATTCATAATTTTTTTCAAAAAAATCTTTTAATTAATGGCAGAACGTTTCGCGGCCCATCGATTGAGAAGCGCTGGTTTATATGATGTATTGTGTTTAGCTTTGACTTTTGAACAAGCTTTAACTGATCAAATATGGACAAACTTTTTCAGTGCAAAGATTCCAATTAAAAGTTAACAATTTTTAACTATCGCATTTAATATTTTTGTCAGGAAAGTCGATTAGAAATCTGGGCCCATGGTAGCTTTGAAATAGAAAAATTGTTCAAAAGTAATCGCCAACATCATGCTTTAGCCTACAGCACAGTAATCCATTACAATTTGTCAATAATTTGGGACCGATTTCGACCTTATCGATTCTCGTCAGGCGAATGCAAAAATTCATTCATCGGCAAGGAGAGCAATTTTTTTTTATTTTGCTTTTGCTATAACGTTTTTACACAAAATTTATATTGCTGAAATATTTATTTTTGAGGAAATCTCAGTTTTCTTGTTGCAGGAACCATTCATGAGCTTACCTGTATTTGATTCTAACAATGACCCAGCACCTGAATTCCTAACAAGGCTACGATTTTTAGAAAAAGAACTTTTAAAGTTTGAGGATGAAGTAAACAAGGTACAGTAATGCACTTTAGTTTTACAAATAGATTTCGGTTTGTATGATAATAACTACATTAACTAAGTGATGTACAAGAATGCTTTTAAGGACTTATTTACATAAGCTTACGTAAAAAATTGCTGTCTAGTTGTTCTGTACTCAGCCGTAGCCCCTCTATTGTGCAATTGGTAAAGAACAGTTTCATATTGGTGTTGCTACTATTGTATTGTAGTGTGTGGCATAAAATTTGGACCATCTTGCATTTAGAACAAGAGCTACAACTTGCAATTACAAAAACATAACAAAAATCAAAAAGAAAAGCAACTAAAACTCCACGAGACTGTGACAAACATGAAATTACGAATTGAGCAACTTAACCACCAACTGGATCCAAATTCATCGGAGTCTATTCGATTTTCGCCAGCTCACAAGGTATTATTTAACCCATTTAATGCTTGATGATATTGTTAAAATTGCTTTATATAAAGAAACGGAACTAAAACAGTCTTTTCCTTACCGAACAGGAACTATCTGATAGAAGCACAGTTAAACGAATAATGCCGTCAGTGTTAGCCGTTTTCCTGGCTTAATATCAAACCGAGAATACGATAAAATTTAACAAAACCCCCTTACATAATTTGGTACACGAAAGGTGAGCAACCTTCAAACCACAAAACCAAACTTTGCACTCTGTGCCATATTCTTGTTATTAAAATACGTGGCACGCATTTGGCGAAAAGTAGTTCTATAGAAAATCTGTCAAAAATTTCTGGTCAAAGTATGAAATTTGTTAAATGAATTTCTTGCGAAACAAGTTTCACACATATGATGGCTAATTTGCCATGCTTTATACGTACGTGCTATTGTTCGTATCTCCCCCCGAGGTAGTGTAGTTGTTGAGCGTCCTCTTCCCAATCAGCAGACTTGAGTACGTTCCCTTATGGAGTCATGCCACAGACTTTATTTATAGACAGTATCCACAGCTTCCCTGCTTGACATTCAGCGCAAAAGAGAAGTGTGAAGAAAAATCCGGCACGTTCGCTTTTGTACTTGGAAAAAGCACTTAACGGGCCTTTTTGAGGCAGATAGGTGGTAGAGCCGTGCAGTCTGCTCGTTGCGGTGGTCCAGTACTGAGCCTGAACTCATACGCAAGAATAAATCCGTATTTGAAACTGGATGTCTCTCAGTTAGCATATAAGCGTTTCTAGTAATTGTCTTGAAGTAAATCCGATTATTTGGCACGACTGTGCCAATGTTTTACCCCCTTCACAGAAGCGGAGGTTATTAACGTATTTTTTGTGCCCCGACAACATCCAAAAGTGAAATGTTGCATGAAGCGGCAGGAGAAGAATGCAAATTACGGAAAACAAGAGTGCAAGCACAATATAAAAACAATTAAAAATTAAAAGTTGTCTTCATTTATCACAAGTTTTTTTGCAATTTTTCCAATATCAAACATAATTACTTCCGTGCCAAATCCCGAACGTCAAATCTATATGCGATTGGTTTTAAAAATTTTAATTACTTCAGGAGGTGTATTTTATGATCCTATTGAGACTGCTGCCAAAGATCGATGGTAACACAACTAAGGCAGTGAAGTAAATGCTTACGCACCATAAGTTAAAATTTAATACCACGCCTACATTAGTTTATACACGGTAAAATAACAAATGGTGTCCGCTAACCTTATAGAGGCACCTGGTTTTCCACGCGTACGATTCACTTTGTGATAATTGATTTGGAGCGCTGCAGCAAGACTAACGGCGAATTCAGTTTTACAAGTTAGGAAGAGATTTGTTTGAAATGAAATCGAATTCTAAAGTATTTGCGCACAGCAACTTTTTGTATGTTAGCAACATAATCGTTGCGTAAGCTTATACAAGACAAAATGTGTTTCTCATTCCATGAACACAGGGGTTCTCAACCGGAGGTAAATTTTGTTAGCAAAAAATTCACACTTTTACCTGTGATAGTAAGCGTTGGTAGAAGTGAAAATATAAAAAATTTAGGGGGGGAGGGGTAAATTTGAAATTTGCCAAGGAGTAAATGAGAGAATAAAGGTTGAAAACCCTTGCATTAACATATCGTAGTTCAGACATTGGTTTTGCAAGCGAAACTGCCAGTTCCTTTAACTACCTGAATATTGGCCGTGGAAAAACTAACATTTTCTCGGCTTTGTTGGAGCGTTGCTAATACAAGTGCATTGTGCCAATAGTAATGGTTATTCCAAAACAGGGGTAAATACAAGTTATTGTACGGAATCAAAAAGGTTTAGGATGGCTGGAGGCATAGTATTGTACTCTCTATGGCCTATAATTACTTCATGAAAGCTGCATTCAGTACAAAATTATATTTATACAAACCCAGATATTTCGCTTGAAGTTTTCCAGCTGTTACTAGTCTTGCTTATGCGTCACTTTGAAAAATTGTTTTCGCAGTTTAAGATTGTGCTAAGTGCACATCAGTTCATAGGTTTTGAGGATCTAATTAACTTAATTTTTTCAGAGACAAATTGATGAGTATTGCCAGAGATTGCAAGAACAAGCTAATAACTTAAAACGATCGAGAGACGAAAAAGTTCACGAAGCTCAAGCGAATATATTGGCCTCCCGCCGACTTTTAGAAGAAAAAGAGAAAATAGTTGCGGGGTTGCAGCAGCAAATTCAGCGATTGGAGAGGGATTCTGTTACACGACATAGTCAAATCGAAGAAGTTAAAACAGCTCTTGTCGTAGCTACCAGAATTTCTCCTCAATCACTATATGCACGTAACCAAGCCACAATTGATGGATTAAGAACTGCTGTAAGTTGTATGTTTATTTATTACACGGTTCCAAGATTTGATGAGCTAAATTTTAATTTTTTTTCGGATTAGATAAAGGGAAGTAAAATCAAGCGTATTTATACCGATACCATGATTTGAACAGTGACGCATTCAAACATAATGTTCCCATTAACTTAATTTTGTTCGTCACCTCGCCTTTTTCAGTTTCTTTAGTTTCTTTTTTTTAGAATTAGCAAACAGTCTTTCGAAAATTCTTTTCCAGTCAAAAATTATGATGGTACTTTTGTGATTAAATTTTGCGGTTTATTAGTCAAAAAATGTTCCAAAGCCTTAGATCTTCTGTCACGACGATTTCTAGATATCTTCTATTATTCCCATTCACAAGATGGGAAAGCCTCTCGACTCTTCTGCTTCCTTCCGGCCTATCTCTCTCACCTCCTGCGTATCAAAGCTGTTTGAACGCATCATTCTATCCCGTCTTCTCTTCTTTTTCAATCTAATTCCATTCTCTCTCCCCGCCACGCCGGTTTCGGCCCTGGTCGGTCTACACTCGATCAAATTCTGTACCTTTCTCAGTCCATTTCGGATGGGTTTAACAAACCCAGGCCGGGCTGTTGGACGATCCTGTCTACTATCGATTTCTCTAAAGCTTTTGACTCTGTCTGGCATCCTGCCCTTTTCCACAAACTGATTTCGGCTGGCCTTCCTCCTTGCTTTGCTCGTTGGATTCAACCTTTCCTTTCTGATAGGCGCGCTTGCGTGGTTTTTCAAAATCACAAAAGTCGTTCCTTTCGAGTCCGTCGAGGTGTTCCGCAAGGATCCGTTCTTGGCCCTGTTTTTTCTCTTCATTAATGATCTTCCGGCCTCTCTGCCTTCTTCCGTCAGCTGCTCTCTTTACGCTGACGATCTGGCCATTTTGTCCTCTTCCCCCTCGGTCCCTACTGCGGTGGAGGCCACACAAGGAGCTCTGTTTCGATTGTAGCGCTGGTCTGAGTACTGGTGTCTTGATCTCAATCCAAGCAAATGTGAGGCCTCCTTCTCAGTGGATCCCCACCAAGCTAACCTCCAGCACAACCTCCTCCTACTCTGCTCCTGCCTCCGTTTTAATTCCACTCCAACTTTTCTTGGGGTCACCTTCGACCGCACTCTTTCCTTTTTTAAGCATGTATCTTCGCTGAAGGCCAAGTTTTTCCCATGTCTCAAGGCCTTACGCTATATCTCTGCTTCCTCATGGGGCCCCTCTAAGGAGTCCCTCTCTGTTCTGTACAAATCTTTTCTTCGGCCCCTTCTCACATACGCTTCACCCGGATGGTTTCCTTTCCTAAGCGCTACCAATCTTACCAAATTGGAACACCTCCACCGAGCGGCCAGTCGCGCCATCACCGGCTGCCTCTCGTCCTCCCCTATCCCTCTACTACTCACCGAGGCTTCTCTTCCTCCCCTACGAGTCACCCTGACTCACTTCACTCTTTTTTCTTATGAGCAGGCTCTTCGTCTCCCAGCCTCCTTTGCCATTTCAGGTTTATTGAGACTTGGAGTGAAACTAACACTCTGCAGATCGTCCTGAAGAGCCTTTGCGTCCACTCACCCGCTCATGCTTCCTTTTACTTGTTCTAGGGAGGCTCTTCTTGCTTGCCCTCCCTTTCCTCCTTGGAATCTGCCTTCACTCACTGTGAAGTCCACTCTTTCCTCTCCATGCTCTCGCTCTGATCCCCCTCACTCTCGCCAAGGTGCGGCTCTCGCCCATCTTGACTCTCTCCCCCCTCATGATCTGGTACTCTGGACAGACGGCTCTGCTCTTTTTCCTTTTGTCAAGGGCGGCTCCGGCGTACTTGCCAACTGCTCTCTCTGTGGCACTGAGGCCACTCTTTCCTTTTCGGCAGGCCCAGTATGTTCCAGTTTTTCCGCTGAAGTCTGTGCCATTCTGCACGCTCTTTGCTGGTCTCGGCAACACCATAAAGTCTACCATTTCTCTTCTCTCTTCTTCTCCTGTCTGACTCTCGTTCTTTCCTCTCCTCCATCTTTTCTCTTATCCCAAACTCTGTGGCAGATCTGGCAGGAACTGTCTTCTCTCTCCTTCTGTTCTATCAGGCTACAATGGGTCCCCGGACACTCGCTTCTCTCGGTGAACGACGCGGCTGACGAGCTTGCCAGACGGGGAGCGCTGCTTGCACCTTCCGCAATCCCTTGTAGTCTCTCTCCTCTTATCTCTCGTATCCACTCTCGTCTTATCTCGGACTGGAGGCGTACTGCCTCTTCGAAGTATTTTGACACACAGGTTCCCTTGATTTCCACTGAGAAACTTGTGCTCCCTCGTCATGCTCGCTGTGTCCTCTCTCGTCTTCGCTGCAATGGACACAGCCTTCTTTTAGGTTCTTATCTCTCTAGGATTGGCAGAATCGAGAATCCTTCCTGCAGCGCCTGCAGACACTCGTCCCAGGACACCTCTCATCTCATTCTGCACTGTCCAGCTACGGACTCTTTGCGCCGCTCACTGTTTGGCGACTCTCTGTCCCTTTACGACCTCTGGTCCAGACCCTGGGGAGTTGCCCGGCTTCTGGGGCTTCATGGTCTTCCGCCATGCCCCCATCCCTCGGAAGGGGTCGGGTAACTAACAACAACAACGATTTCTAGATGCGCGTGGTTGGAACTTCAATATTGTGTAAACAGAACTAAAATTTAGTAGCGTTTAGTTTGTTTATTAGATTCGTCAACATGACGCCAACATTGAACAAGCAACACGGGAACTGGAAAGGATTCAAGCAGAAAATCAAGAGCTGAGACAATCGCAAATTTTACCAGTAAGGCATTCATGCTTCTTAAACTTACGTTGTGTAGCTTCACACAGAGCAGGCACTGGACTACTCTACTTCCCCTTTTTAATAGACACCTGACAGGTCTTTTCCTTAATCCGCAGTGTTTGAGGTGCAAATGCACTGTAGCTGTAGTACGGATAATTCGGTCTTAGCACAAGTTGTAGCACATAACTTTAAACTCATTGGTAACGTTACGATTACTTCTTCGACATTTGATAAAACTTTGTGCTGCAGCGGTTGCCTACTCAAAATTCTGAAGCGGGTCTGCCCGGTTTCAATTTAAAATTGCAGTAGAATAACTTTCATCTTGAATGACTCGAAACACAATTATCTATTAAGCTAGCAGCCTAATTTCAAATCTATTTACACAAAACGTAAAATTACAGTAGCTTTTCTGAAACATTTTCCTTCAGACCGTGATGATACTGCACTGTTTAGTATTTTTTCCATATATAACCCTGAAAGCTTTTCACAGATTGAAATTTACAAAATAATTGGTATTGTAGGAGTTATCGGGTGTGGGCAGTACTTTTGCTTTAGCCAGATTGTTGCGTACGGTTACTTCTGTTTTTGTAGTTAATGTTCTGGCTACATAACTAGTTAACGTGGCCAAACTTAGTGTGGTTGAAGGGAACTGGATATGGATTAACGTGATATAAGTAAAAGAGACGCTTTGGTTGCAGCAAAGATGTGTTTTATGATTATATGGGTCATCTTTTTACTTTCCTAATCGTCGTATTAGCGCATGACAGAGGTTTGCTTATCAACGCCAACGCGAAACAAAATTATACTTGTGGACACAAGATGAAGTAGGATTAGTGTGTTTGAGATAGCCTTGGAGTTGCAGTTAAACAGTATCTTACAGCTGGTCGATTAGTCAGATGCTCAACCCCAAAAAATAAGGTTTGCTTGATTCCGTTTTGTTGAACGAATCATAGTTGATTGACCATTAGGGGCGGAGGTGACCATCAGTCAGGATTTAACAATCAAATGGGTCTGTTCAAGAGGTTAGCTTGGTAGACTGTCTAAAACTTTGTCAAGGAGTTAATCTGTTTGATATATAGTCAAACGGGAGAAAGATGTTAGTTGGCTGGTTGGTTTACCCCTCTCCACAGGGATGGAGGCACGACGCGAACGGCGTTTCAGCCTCACGCCGTCAACCTAATTGAATTAGGCTAGAGTAAAAGTGGCAGCCCAATTCGAACCAGTTATGAATGCAAATTACTGACTGGTAGCCCCTCCACCAAGTTGGACTGCCATTGTTGGTACCCAAGAGTCGCCTCTTACGCCTTGCTGGGTGTGCAGCTTTACAATTCTAACCCGGTGAACCACGGGCACAAAACGCTTGTCAAATGACCGGTCGTGGGGAAAGGAGCCTTTCGAACAGATCCGATTAGATTCGATTAGCAGAATGATTTGAGGGGAAGGATCGTGATTGTCTACGACAGATTGGCCATTATGAGAGAAGCTCGATGTTTCAGAAATCTGAAGGAAAGAAGTTGCTCAAATGTATACCCCCTCATGCAATACCCGCGAAGGGACCCAGTTTTAGCGCTGGTTAACTTACAGTATATCGATTTGAGTTTAAATAGAAGTCCGAGGCCTTCTATTATAATCTTTGCGACTGGCTCCCACTTGCTCATAGGATCGATCAACTTCCGCACCAGGTTCTCTTAACTGACCCAAAGGCTTCCGTTCTGACCTAATAAAATACCACTACGGTATCGTGTAGTGAATCTCTGTGATAGAATCAAATGTCAACTTGAAAGTAATCTTGAACCACTCTCTACGCCCACAACGTCTGAAGTCACGCTACCCCTTCTACCGTCACGCAGCAGAACACTATAACTGCGACCATGATGTCATTGAGATCTGGAACGAAGAGTGGACTCAACATCAACGCCGTAAACACCTGACGCTTACCTTGGATCCGACTTACCTCGAAAACTGTGGGTTGCCCTAAATCGCCTTAGAGCTGGAGTGGGGCGGTTTGGTGCAGAAATGCACAACTGGTGACTCAGAACATCAGCCTCATGTGCGTGCGGAGCTGGCACCCAAAATGCGGAGCACATCTTGTTTGATTGCAATCTCCTTCGTCCACAGAACACCGTCGAGAACCTCACTAACGTAACCGACAATACAAAGAACTGGCTTCAACATCGAGCCGAAAATCTGCGATGAGCCCTCAAACGAAAGAAGAAGACCACTCTTCGACATAACTTAACAATGTTTCTGAGTAGGGGATTGGGTACGGTACGGTTACGAAATTATGTACGGTATTTTCTGGCATACTACGGCACGGTTCGGAAATACGATGTTATTTTTTCTGTACCGTGTTGCACTTCCCGGCGGCCTAATCTAGTTTCCAGAAAGCTTGCTTTGTCGAAACCAAGTCACAAAGTTCTAGGCTCGCAGCTTTTAACAAAAATTGCAATGTTTTAGCGAAAAATTCAATTAATTGCCGCAAATGTGATTTTACTTGAGTTTATTGACCTAAAACCAGGAGATTGGGTGCGGTTAAATTTTGAAGAAAAGTGCAGTGCGAAATTACGTGCGGTATTTTAGTAATGTAGTAAATTCCGGCACGATATATTTTTGGAATTACGGAAAACTATTCTGTACTAAACTCCCTGTTTCTGAGTATTGCTGAGATAATTTGTGACTTTTTATAGGCAAGCACCGTTCCTAAACTAGGTACCGATAGCTGCTCCTGAGAATTTCAATTAAATAATAAAAGTTTTTTTTAATTTTTGCAGAATCAACAAGTAATGCGGCAAACTATAGTTAGTCATCTTCCAGGAAGCGGTGCTAGCAGGATTGAACAAACGAACAGAGGCATTTCATTTACAAATGAGGGGTCTGTCATATCTCAGCAATCTTATAACGATATTGAAAGTGATTGATACGATTTCTAGACAACAACTTTTTTGCGAAGAGATAATCATCGACCAAAGGAAAGCGACAATTGAAGTAATTTCCCCACTCTCGACTATAAAAATGCGTACCTTTCATTCTGATATAGTTTTGGGCGCTGATTACAGTATAGGCACTATTTTTTTGTCATGACGTCATCATCATGCTCCTTGTACATATCCGCGTTTTTGATATCTCAAAAACTGCTTACGGTAAACACATAAAATTTATATCAATCGATGTAGAATGTGCGATTTTCTATATGCGTGCAAGAAACATTAAAGTCGTGCCTGCTTTTAACTGTAAGGTATTTGAAAAAACACTTTCTTGACGACTACATGCGTATTCGGTTCGAGTCCGCGAGCTTCTTTGGCAACGTCTCATGCAAATACTGAACATTGTCCAATTCTGTGATCTAATATCATTAGCTAATAGTTAAATTCTCAATTACGGACGGTACTGGTAAGTGCTTGAGATACATTTACACAAATACAGGAACTTGCGTTTGTGAAAGTTGCGATGGAATTTTCATTAGTTTGTTCTGCAGTACTTTCATGCCTACCATTCTTTTACTGATTTAATTACTTTCAATACCCCTAATAAGGATGAAAAACAGTAGCTACATAATGTAGTTTTACTGCATGAAATGAAAAAATTTGGTATTTTTTTACTCCTACACCATCAGCTCGTTTCCAAATTCTGTAGATGCTCGAAACTTACTATAAATTCCGTTCCGCTCTCCCTGGAGGATTTCCACAACTCTTGGTAAAACAGCATGATTCATCGACTGTTAAGTTTCAGTATCCTTATCAAGAGGCATCAAAAGTGATCAAACCCCTAAAGGAATGAAAAGGACGGTGCAAAACACAGTAATGAAAATCTCATCGCAATCAAACAAAACTGATTTGCGTATTCATGTGTTTATTATCATGGTCTAGCTGTCACGTAAAGTATGATGTAGGACTTTTTTCACTAACGCAAGTTCTTGTTCTAGTTTCTCAAGCCTACTGGCATTACAAGGGAACATGTCGGTTTGCTGCTTGCCAGTTAAGGGTGTTGCATGCTTTGTCCATTTAAATCCATTTACGCGAAAATCAATTGCATTGTTCAAATCCATTCAACTCTGCTATGGGACGGTCTGTAACAAGGTGCGCGGTGTCTTTGAGAATTAAATGACGTGCTGAACAGATTGTGGTTTCCTATTTTTCAATGTTGTAGACTGGCTGCTTTTGTGGCGTGACGCCATATAAAGCTGTTAAGTGTAACCCATTCCTTTGGAGTTGCTGTGAAACAGCGTAGAAGGTATTGTGTTGGATTCTTGATATTTCTGCTCAAGAGAGCATTCATGGAAAAGATGACGATTAAGGGGCTGCTGCACATACCACAAAACCCTCAAAATGCTGCTTGGATGCAGTTTTCTCCATTAGCCAGAGTCTTTTTCTAGATGGAGCCTATCGCTTTGAAAAAAATCTTTACATCTGCAAGTACATCGGAAGCATTCGTCAGTATCGAGAATTTACAACCTAATGAAATAATACCAGAATTAAGAACGTATCTAGTACTTAAACGAGACTTCACCAAAGAAGGTCGCAGATTTAAACCAAATATGTATGAAGTCCTTGAAAAATTTTTCAGGTACTTAATTTTGGTAACAGACACGACTAAAATATCTTTTCAGCGCTTACAGAAATCGTGTATTCAGTATCGTTTTATGTAAATTTCATGAGTCTATCATTGGAAATGCGCGCGGTAGAGGAGGAAGATGACGAAAATGCCTATATTGTAATCCGCGTACAAAACTCCGTCAGAAAAAAAGGCTGCCTTTTTTAAATAAAAGTGGTGAAATTACGAATGAACTCTCAATATTTAGGCTTTAATACGCTAACATATTTTCATTTCGGAACTGTGATGTGTAACAGTAGAAAGGCATAAGGATGTTGGCACCAATATTGCATGCAGGCATATTAACCTGTAGTTTTGCCATATGTTGAACTCAACCTCTTGAGATTTTCTTAAAGCCGATCCTCTGCAGTAATATTTTCCTGTGGGTAGTCGCGACTTTTTACTGCAAATGTTATATTAATTTCATTGTGCTGTTTTTCTAAAAAAGTCCCAACATAGTAATGCTTTATTTTTTAAGCTCTCTCATTTCATTAAATAACTACCATTTTTGGATATTCAGAATCTTCGTAGTGGTTAGTAGAGGAAAAATTTACCACCAAAAGGTTGTAGATAAAAATATACGACATATTTATTCGTAGATGTTGTAAATTGCTGTCATTAATCAATGTAATGTGCATCTTGTATCTTCTTGAATTGTCACAGTAAATTTAACGTGCTGTTTATTCAAATGCGACGCTTTGCTCCTCAATAAATTCGTTAAATGTAGTAGTTTTATTCATCCAGCGGTTCAATACAAGACTTCTTTACAGGTCAATTAGAATAGTACATACAGTTCAGAAGTTGACCGAAATGAATAGACGTAGGTAGCTACGCAGCAAGTTAGAAAGCAAATCAAGTTTTATAAAAAGCTTTTCTTAAAACAGCGCAAGCAACACAAAGAAAAACAAATTTATTCTGAATTTCTATGCCCTGCACCAAAGCCGCTTCAAAGTGGTGGTGCGGCTCCCATCCCAGCTAGGTTGAGTTAAAATAGCTATTGGCCTCCCTTAGGATCACTGATACAGCGGGCACTATTCACACCACTTATTTTTTTGTTTGCTGTCCGTTTAACAAACGCAGAATAGCAGCACGCCTCTTCTGAAATCTGTCGTCGGTCTCTTGTTTTCCTTTCTCTTTGCAAGCTGCAACGTTTATTTTAACCCTAGATTTCTTGTTCTGAGTGCACTGGCAATGCAAATTGGAGGGATAAATCATTGCAGTGCTCTTTCTGCCTTCAGCGTAGACCGTACTTTTTTACTCCATGCTCTCGGACTCTTTTTTTTTTTTCCCCGCCAAGGTGATGCTTTACTTCTAGCATACCTTAAACTTTCCCGAAGCACGACCTCTTGATTTGAACTGATGGCTCCGCATCTTTTTCTTGCCACAAAGTAGACTCCAGCGTCCAAGGCAATCGCTTACGTTGTGGCAGTGAAGCCACCCTTTCTTATTTGGTAGTATCATTCTAACTTTTTCCCCTGAAGCTTCACGACTCTGCTAGCTCTTCGCTGGTGTCAGCAGCACACGATTCTGCCACTGTTCCTTTCAGACTATACCTCAGTTTTAGCTGTACTTTCCTTCCACTCTGGCAGCAACTATCCATCCACATGCTTTTTTTTACCATCAGGCCACAATGAGTCACCAGTCACTCATTTCTTTCGCGTAATGACACAGCGGTTAAGCTGGCGGGACAAGATGTACTGCTAGCTCTCGCACCCATTCATCTTTTCTCTTGGACTGGAGGTGTGTTGCCTCATTAAAATTTTTTGAAACAAAAGTTCCCTCTCATTATCTACAAAACTTGCGCTTCCACGTTATGCTCGCTGCGGTTTCTCTCGTCTACGCAACCAACAAAGCCTTTTTTCGAACTCGTGTCGCTCTGGAATGGGTATAATTGGGAATCCTTCCGCACAGGTTCTGTGGTCATCAGACTCGAACAATACTTGCTCATACCGCCTGCCCGGCTCGACTCTTACGCCGCTCCCTCTTCATCTATTTGCAACTCCCGGCCAGATTTCGGAGAGTTTCCGAGCTTTACAGTCTTTCACCTTGTCCGTAGCCCAACATAGGGGTTGGGTAAGAAGATTAATGGCAGTTTGGAATTTGGAAATCTCAATTTGCCCAACTTACTGGTTTTCGGATATTTTATGTTAAATACTATGCCTTGCCCTGAAGAAATCCTGTGAGACCAAAAAGCTTCTGGGTTTTAACTTATTGCTTATAAATAAACATGTGAACCTTTCATTGCGTTGTTTGCAATGCTTTTGAATTAACTTTTTATACAGCAACACTTGAAAACTTTTTTCCAGTTAAACAATTGAAACACATATTGCAATGTTACTGTTCTTAAAGTTTAAAGGAAAGTTAACCTTTTGACAGCAGAGCCTGTGCATGCGAAAAAGGTCTTTGAAAGGCGTCATAAACTCAATATTGTTGGCCTCCAACATGTGTTTAAATAAATGTATTGCAGTACCGCACAACGTACATAATAGCAACAGCAGATTTAGAGTAAACCAAGCGATTTTGTTTTTAAGTAAAAGGATAAAATGCCCACTATATCACGATATAAAAGGGTAAAATGCCCACTATATCACGCTATTATTGTATGCAAGCAAACAAATCTTGGCGAGTCGGTACTGGACCAATACCATACGGCAAACAAAATGTGTAAGAAATAATGAAAGCAAATATGCAATGTGATAACGTAACTTTTACACAACTCAAAAAGTACATACTATTGGCTGTTTATAATTCACACTTTTCTCGTAAGTTTGTCCTTGACTTCTTCATATTTTTTGATTCCAGATTCATATGTGCTTCTGCCAATATTACGCGTTTTATTTGGATACAAGTAAGCAGCAGTAAGTGTTCCCATTAACATCGGAGTAAAGAAACGACGAATGCGACCAGCTAAAACCAAACATTGTAATAGATATCTGCCAACAGATCGTGAGAACTCATTTCAACTAGTGGCAAGATATACAGAATGGCGACCACTGCTTCAGCCATCTTCAGTCCCTTGAAGCCTCTTTCCCTCACCTCTCTAACTTACTGTATTCGGAATGGAGATTTACTACTGTATTAACTATGCCAATGTACTTTCGCTAAACCGCTTTCTTTGATATCCACCGAAGAAGCTGTGCTTCTTTGTAACACTAGCTGCGCCTTCTCACAATCACTACACGACACAGTCTCTATGTTTTGAACGCCAATTTCAGTAGAATTAAAAATTCATCGTCAACCATCAGACAATTTATCTTTACACCTGTCGTGGCTGCCGCGGTTTAGTGGTATTGTTGCGGGCTTCAGACCAAAAGGTCTGGAGTTCAAAACTGTATGAAACACCGCTGGTATTCGTCAGGAAGGGCATCCTGAATTTAAAGTGCTACGTTGCTCCAGTAAAAAGTCTGGTTCAAAAGCAAGTGTGTAGTGGTAGATATACAGTACATTGAATCAGCACGTCTGAGCCTGCGAAACGCGGAAATAATGACGTAAAACCGACTTCCGACCTGGTTCTCCGTAGCACAACACCTAATTTTGTTCAGTTATGGATTCTTTACGCCAAGTTTCCTGCAGCAACTCCTTTTCTGTATACCTTTATTCTAGGCCGTGGGGAGTTATGACTTGAGGGGCTGTCACCATCCGAAAACAGAGTAGGGTAACAACAAAAAACCTTATCTTTTTTGTTAGTACGTAAAACTCGTTGCAGCTTTGAAGATGCTAGTACTACCAGCAAGTCATTTCTGCAATGCAACGCAATTGATCGATTTATACAAGAACTAATTTAAACTCAAAATTAAATAAATAAATACAACATCACAATCAATGTACGTACAAGCTAACAACCAACGAAGAAGAAAAACGTATGCAAAAGAAATTGGCGTAAAGCACTTTTCACAAGTGAACAACTACACAGAAATCCAGCAGGCATTGATATACTCGCAACAGCGATGTAACTTAATCAAGGCCGTAGCCATAAAAACATTTGATGAGGAGCAAATACTTCCAAACATTTTTGCTGATCAAAACTGCTCGACCAAAATGTATGTTAATCCAAGTTTTTTAATTTTTTGGTAAATTTCGCATTTTTGGTAGAATAATTTTGATTGCAACTTACAATAAATTAATATGCATATGAATTAAGTAATTCCTTTTTTTAAGATCACAAATTAAGGAAAATTTAATTGACATTCTAAGTTTAGAAAAGGAAAATTGTATGAATTACAGGGTGATCAATATTTAGCGTTACAAGTCATTTCAAATGGAAGTTTTGGTATATTTCTCCAACGTACCTTAACTTTAGACACTCTCTAATAAATTTTTATATTTTCAGATATCTGGTCTTATCCGGAAAACAAGGTCTCAGCTACACACAATAAAAGTGTAGAGACACTGAAGGCAAAAATACAAAAAGAATGGTCCAAAATACGCCAGCATGAGATTCGTGACTCTTGTAAGTCCTTTTCCAAGGATTTCCAGCTTACCATTGATTCCAATGAAGGGCATATTGAATAATTCTTATTTGGCGTTGAGGCGTCTATAAAATGGTCCATTGTTTCTACAGCACCATCATACAAATGCGGAGGGAGCAGATGTAACCTGTGCGTGGCTGAAAAACTTGCCATCTTAAGCGGCGACAGAAAAATAATGCTCAATAAACGATCTGAAATAGTGAACACATGCCGCCACAGGAAAAAATTTAAATTAAAAAGTATCAGATAAGGACAGTTTGTTGTAATTTGCGTGTTTTGTTCTTTTACTTTTGCCGTTTTTCTTTATCCTTTCTTTTCCGTCTATTTTCCCAACTTACCGTTTACCATATTAAGTATATACCTGTTCTCATTGTTACGTCACTATTACTCTCATACCAACCTCCACAGTTTTTAGTTACCCAGATGAGTTTACTGTTTGCAGGAGAGCCAGCAGATTATTCTTTAGTGTAGTTTCTGCTGGCTATCATACTATTTCTGATTACTTCCCCCGAACAACCGTAAGTAATACTGCATTCTCTGTTTGTTTTGGGTTCATTTTTCGTTTTTTTTGCAGAAATACCTGAGGAGCCTTAACGGCGAAACAAGCTGTAGTATTTTTGCTAATAAAGATATATATTAATTTGCTCTAACTGTTTTTGTTATTAAGCACTCTTAAATATTTTACCGAGTCTATTTATTTATTTATTTATAATTCTTATTTGTATTTAATTTCTTTTCATTATGCAACAATATTTTACCTGTGCTACTCCAGCTGTAAGTTTCATATCGCAAATACAGTTTTTTGATTTTGTAACGCTAAATACTAACCACTCTGTATACCACTGCGTGAAATCACACCAAAGCCGGGAAAAATTTTTTGCAAATCCACAAAAAAATAGCTGAATACCGTTATAGGGTTCAAAACATTTTGGGGGGGCTATAGACCTTTACAATTTGTTGTAATGACTTTGCAACCCAAAAAAACAAGTTCTTGATATATATGGCCTTGAAAGACAAAATTCAAACAAAAAACTTACACTTTGGAAAAACTAATGGATGTAAGATCCAGGAACCACCTGCTACTGTTCCCATCACAGAATAATTGTAAAACATATTGGGATGGTAAATTCGGTGATATACTTTTTGGTATTGAATCTTCACTTGACCAACTTTATCATAAAACGAATACCAGACAGAATGCAATGGCTTGCTTGTTTCTTGAATATAAATTCTTAATCTAAAAATAACATAATGATTGCCTCTCTTCTACTTCGGAATTAAGGCGCAGTTTAAACGGGGATATCCAGACTTCATACTGTCAACTCAAAAAAGTCATTACATGAAAGAAACCCACAAAACTATACTCTAGCCCAGGGGCGGGCAAACTACGGCTCCCCAGAGCATTTTATGGGGCCCACCAACACTTATAAAAACTTCGACATATCTAATTTAATATGACAGGGGTGGCCACATTTGCCGTACTAAGAGCCAAAAACGATGGAAACCATTATTGAAAGAGCAGCTATGCAATTCCCAGATTGAATTGATGCATTTTCTATCCAAATAGATGATGACCCTTTTTTTTAAAGACCATCATTTTCAAAGCCCGAATCTATTGCAAGATTTTAAGCACTGGCTCTCGGCCAACTCTTTAATGGTCAATGCGGCCCTCCGGCTAAAAAGTTTGCCCATCCCTGCTCTAGCCAGTATGAATGGAAATATCAACAGCTTTTTTAACCATGTGTCCAACACTAAGCTTGACTAAACAATTAAGCACATACTTTGATACTCCCTCTTTTAATGGACTGGTTTGTTTTTCATCCATGGAAAGAGGGATTCCACTTGAATCGGAAATGTCATCATAAAATGGTAACTCTTTTGGCTTCATAACGACTCTTTGCAGTTCAGGAGTGATCACAAAATATAAAGTTCCTAAATTCTAGTTACATTTAGCAGAAGGCTTTAAACGTATGCTGTCTGGTCAACGCAAATTTGTACATTATCGGTATTTCAATTCATGACACAAAATATAGCACCAAATCACTTGTCTGGCTAAAATTTATGTACAAAATATTAGCTACAAAGCAAGTATGTAGCACAAAAGAATCCGCAAAAAATGTATAAACACACATACAAAAATATGAAATAATTATATTGCGCTACCAGGTTGGTAGTTTTCTTGACCTTTTAGAGAGAAAAACGAATATTTTATTCCAACACAAAAGAGTTGTTAAAAAAAAATAATTAATAAAAATGTATCTTATTATGAGAAATTAGGCTAACACAATACATCTAGTTTACATCGTATATTAGAGCAGTGGTTCTCGACCTTTTAAATTCATTCCCCCCTCGCACTTTTTTGAAATCTCTTATTCCTCCCTTTATCAAATAAAATTGAAAACATGAAACTTCATGTTTTACATCTCATGTTTCTTGAACTGGCTTCACAAAATGAGTGTAAAATAAGCAGAATCAAATGTGTGATTGCAGAGTGTGTGCGCACAACAATGTCAGAACGAAAAGGAATGGGAAGCAGAAGACCCCGTTTAATAAAGTTGAATTTTGAAGGTTTAACTCAAAAAATTTTGGAAACCATAAAAATTATGCAAAATTTTCAGATAATGATTCTGACGCGTTCTTATGTTAACTATTGTCGGATGAAAAACCTTTTTCGTCTTTGGATATAATCTTGCGATGAGAGGTCACTGGTTTCTTCTTTTCAGATAACTATTTTTATAGATGCATCTAGATTGTACTGAAAGAAAGTGCGTTTATGTAAAATGAGTGTTCTTTTCTAAATGAAACTTGCTGGTTTCAAAGTTTACCGCTATCCCCCTTCTCTCGGAACCATTGTGCACCCACGTGCGTATGATACATTTGTCAAACAAGCCAAGTAAAGGCATGAAATAGACCTAAAACACAAGTAACTAATCAGATGCAACAAAATCAAAAAATGTGGAATACGTAAGAAAACTTTTCCCATAAAGTTTGTAATTCCTCACTGAGTAGAAATTCCTCCCTGGTTTGAAACCACTGCATGCACGATTTCAAGTTTCTGGGAGTACGGAATACAGTTCTTTTCCACAAAAGGAAATGCAAAAAATTCTGCAGTCAAACTTTGTAATCAACTTGTCCTTTTACAGCAGATCAGCTATCATTGACATGGTGCTAGTAGGGAAGATATGTAATCAGCAATTTGTTTTTCCATTTCTTTTATCATACCAGCAACTGAATAATCATGCAAATTTATTACTTCTAGATATCTCAATTTAGTAAAATCCTTTATAGTTATTTTCATCACATTCCTTTCTTTAAAAGACAAAAATGGACATTTTGAACTATGTTTTTTATGCTCCTCTTCAGGGTCATCAGTTTCTTCCCAACCTTCTAACTCTTTATGACACATGAAGCAACAAGCCAAGTCAGGTTCATAGACAGGATTGGGCCGATAAAAGCCAGTAAAAGCCATTCGATCACCAGTGCATTTTGCATTTTCCACATCATTCAATGGCCAATCCTTGAAAGTCTCCAATCTTTCATCATACATAAACATAGCTTTAACATCGACACTACAGGTACCTTTTTCCATCATTAGACTTTGGATAAATCATTTAATTAAAATTCCTAAATATCCAAGAAATGTGAATTCTTTGATTGTAATAATACAAGATAAGTTAAACTTCTAACTATAGTAAAATATTCTGCTTCATGAAATTTTTGATGCCCTGCCCTTAGCTGTATATTTAGTAACTCGACAAACATTAGCAGAATAGACATCACAATTCACAAAATACAACAGCACTCGACAGAGTGGCACAGTCGGCTGGGTGTTAAATTTGTCATCATGAGTAAGACTGTGTGTAGAATGTTCAGAGCATTTATTTGCATGCAGCACAGCCCACCAGAACTGGCATATGCAGTACAGCTCATGTTCAGGCTGCTACATGCAACATACACCGACTGAAATTACAGGAAGGTAGGCATGATTTTTGAAGCTTTAGCTTAATGATATCGATACAGTATTGTGCAAAATGGGATTATAGTGATATGAATTTACGACACCTTGTGAAGATATTTAAGCAATACCAACGCAAACATTTTAATAATGTTAGTCTGTATCACTACCAGTCTCATCACAAATGCTTTAAAAACTTTAATACCATTATTATTTCGTTGTTCTAAGATACATCTGAGGAAGCTGATCACTAATTAATCAACACATTAGGTACATTTTTTTTGTGTGTTAAAAACTCTCAAGGCCCATCCAAAAATGTTCGTGAGGGAGAGTGGGCCTACCACAAACAAATAGCAATTTTGAAGAGAGTGCTCACATGATCTTTGAAAACGCAGCTAAGTCTCCCAGTTATAGCATACCATCATTTGCTGTGCAAATAATGTAAGTAATAGGCTTGGTACTTTTGGTAGTCACCTGCTTTAATTTAAGCAAGCTTGAATCGTATGACTTTTCAAACACAGCACCAGTATTTAATAGCTGATTTATTTTTTTTATAAACCCCAATAACAGCTACAACGAAAACTTAAAAAAAAAGCACTGATAAATGTTTTGCAAGCTTAAACAAACAGTATTGTACCAGCACTTATTGCTGTAGCAAACAGCTTGAAAGTAAGAGCTGTATAACACGAATATATATTATGTGCGTAGTCTTAGCACAGTAGCTGTAGCACACATTAATCAAAATGCTGCATTTCTGTAATTACCATTGTTTTTGCTCTAGGCTTGCAATCTGATAGAGAACCCCCAAACAAAATCTTACAGTACATCCCTGGGCCTTATGTAACAACAATCCTAATGCATGAGAGTGATTTTCTACGTATCCTCTGGCAGAATAATGAAGCCGCACAATTAGTGAATGAAAACGAATAATTTTAACGTCAGCAACCCAGATTTATGCTGTACAGTGAAAATTTTGTTTTAATACGAATTTTTAAATTTCAATTTTCAAACCTGCAATTTTTTAGTTATTTGCTGCATTTATATGCAAAATCATAATGAAATGATAGCCTATTGATCTGTGATGCTTCCATGCAATGCTTAATAATTAAAATTTTGATACATAAAAAAATACGCAATCCAGATTGCAAATACATATATCTGATTTAAAAACTGTTAAGAACATGTTGCACTTCAATTTACCTACTGTGCTCTCTGGGCAGTCAACTTAGCTAGGCTCATCCAGATGAGAGGGGAATGACTAACAAAAACTCATTAAACTCAATAAAGTGAACTGGTCAACTAACATGCAATAGACCAACCTGATAAGTTGTAACTAACGAAAACTCATCAAACTCAACAAAGTGAAGTGGTGAACTAACATACAATAGACCAACGAAATAATTTTTCAAACCTACAAATTTTTCACTAGTAGTTCTAATTAATACATCTCTGCGATGCCCCTCAACGCACATCTTATGCAAGGTGAAGATAAGGTTTTGAGTTAGAATCAGGGTTAGCTTAAAGTATTTTCGATCTTTCTTTTTGGCACACTGCTGCCCTCTGCTGTGAATTCATTTGGTTTATTGACAGCACTAAATGATATCAAAGCGCGTTTGTGCAACTTTTCAAAAGCCTTTGGCAATCTTGCTAGCCTACCATGTTTTCAGCAGTTCAAAAACTTTACAGTCCACTCTTCAAACAAGTGGTTGAAAACATTTCTAGAGAGGCGCTAGCTGGGTTTTAACTGACATAAACTTTTATCATTTACAGCCAATGTATTCAATCCTTGCCCTCCCACATCCAAATGACGATCAATCAATGGTTTCTATTAAAATCATTAAAACACAGTAAATTATATCCTCAACCTAAATCGGTAGCAACTCAACATATGTAGCTCACATACATACTGAACTAATTTTTTTCCAAATCATTTGCAACAACAAACAAACAGAATCCAAACTGTATCTACACACTTCTCTTTAGATCAAGGCTAAATCATGAGGTTTTTTTAAAGCTATTACAGTGAAATACAGCTTCAATGCACTGTTATTTAGACTACTAATTTGCTTCCAATTTCAACTTGGAGCAGCAAAAATTGAGTGCTAAATCAAATTGATCTGGTTCATTGCACATGCAACCAGAATCAACGTCGCAAATGTGGCAGACTAGCAAGATTACCAAAAGCTTTAAAGCAATTATTTAAAACAAACACACTTTACATCAGTTAGTAGCAACAATTAACTAAATGAATGAATGAATGAATGAATTAACTAAATGAAATGATACCAAAGGGCAGCAATGAGCCAAAAATAAATATACAACGTCAAGTCGTAGGCAGAAGCTTACTGTTAGCTGACATCATGCACATTGTACACATAGCAGTTATGTACAATTTAGTAATACCAAACTTTTTACCAAATGCAGATTTGAATATCAGACAACCATTAGTCCACTGCTGATCAAACTTTTTTTGACGCAAAGATCCACAAATTTCTGCACTAAAAAACCTAATGCAAAGTTTGTTTTCCTTTTTTTGCATTCACTGCAAATCTGCCCTAAAACTTAAAAAAGTCATGGTACTACTACATGTACCGGATAGAACAACAGTGTTTCCCAACGTTTGACAGGTGCCAGCGTCAGCATTAGCTTTCAACAGTGAAATGCAAATCAACCAGCTATGTTTAACAAAGCACATTTGATGTAATTTCTACAGCAACGCAATGGTAAAGTGGATAGTGTTGCTGCTTCTGAATGGCATGATCAGAGGTTTGATTCTAGCTTGAGCACTGTTTTCGTACAGTTGGGTTTGGATTTGAGAATGCATTGCTGTAATTTTTTCAAATTACATAACAGAAGTGTGCATTGCTGAGGGGGGCTGGGTATTAAAAACATAAGGGGAGCATACACTGAAGATAAAATGTTTGCACTAACCAATAACATTTGTTGCCTGGCATTCTAGGGTTGAAAGCTAAAAAGCCAGCATCAGCAAAAAATGCTATTGGTTAGTGCGAACATTTTATCTTTAAGTGTACACTCCCCTTGTTTTTAATACCCAGGCCCCTCCAGCAATGCACACTCCTGTTATCTAATTTGAAAAAAATTACAGCAATGCATCCTCAAATCCAGACCCAACTCCACAAAAACAGAGCCCAACCTAAAATCGAACCATTGATCATGCCGTACAGAAGTAGCAACACTATCCACTACACCATTGCATTGCTGCAGAAATTACATCAAATGTGCTATGTTAAAGGTAGCTGGCTGACTTGCATTTTAGTGTTGAAAATTAAAGAGCCGGTATTGGCGTTCTTGCCACTACCTAAAAAAATTATATAGACTAGAATTCAATGAATGTATGCTGAAAAAACTAGATTTTTACGCCCTTTATGGCATTAACGCTAGCATTCCTGGCAAACAGTAACCTTTGCTAATAATATTTTTACATATTCTTAGGATATTTTGCAAATTATCATTTGTTGTTGGGGTGAAGCAGAGAATTTCTCTAGTTTATTTGCTACACTATGCTATTAACACAACTGCACAACAGTTCTCAATGTTAAAGTGGAAAAAACAATACTAAAAATTCACAACAACCGTTGTGGACTCAACCACTGGTCAATGATATAGGGTTGGTGACTGATTTTTACCAAAGCACTGTTTATTTGCATAGATAGCAGACAAAAGCTTCAGCCAAACACAAAAAGTTCCTAAATATCTAAGCATATGCAAAAACCTAGCAAACAAAACCTAACTTTAATTAAACTTTCTTGATCTTGATAGGCAATTATTTAGCGCTTTCACCAACCTAGTAAAGTGTTATGTTTTTCAAATGATCCATAACATGTCAAATAATGAAATCAAGAAGGTTCAAAACTGAAATTGGTTAAAATCTATATTTTTTCCTCACATTTCATTGCTAATATCACTCGTGCATGTGTACATGAAAAAGCACATACCTCTTGGTTTCAGTTTCGCACAAAAAAACATTTTTTGAGGCAATGATTTAATTTTTGAAAATTACAAATAATAACCTTCTCTTACTTACCAGTTATGAAATTAAAAATAAAAAAGAATATGACTTCTAACTAATTTTGTTTTTTACTCCCTTTTAGAAATGTTTTTTTTTTCAAAATAAAATGTAGCTGACAGCTTTGTGCTGTGATAGATAACCAGTCATGATTGAAACAAACCTTGAAACAGAAGAAAAAATGTGAATTCTAATTTTGATCTCTAAAAACATTTTATGTTAAAATCAAGCCTTTTTTGTTTTAATTGCTAAAAAGGTAACTTGCAATACAATAAAATTCGCCTATAACTTAAGGGATTTTTAAAAAATTGCCATTCACTGTTTTTTATTCACAAACTGTTTTTTTGATTCAATATTAAGGTGTATTGTCGAATCTGGTTTACCAGTGTAAATAAAAACCACCAAATAGTCAAAAATAACAGAAAGTTGTGCACTATGCACAGAAAACTTCCTCTATATTATAATTGTGCATGCAGGGCTATGGCAGTTGTTTACATCTGCCTGCACACAGAGACACTATGAAAATTAGATGAGTCTACCTAAAATGTTTTCCATGGAGAGCAATCCCCTTGTAAATGCAGTCAAACTATGTGGTGTTAAATGAATAGGCCTCACCATTTTTTGCAGAAAGTGCCTCTAAGTGAGACTCTATAGTTTTCATACGTAGTTACAAATATTAGCATTGTTGTTAAAAAAATTTTTACAAGACCTAACAGCTGCATTGACCAAACTCGTGTACAGTGTGTCTGGGAAAAAACTATACTGGTAGAAAAATGTCAATATCATTACTAAAAGAGCTTTTATTCAACCGATTTTTTTGCAAAAACATACTTACATTATCAAGTGACAGTATCCAATTCTCAGAATGTTCTTTTGTGTTGCAGTCCAGTGCACATGCATTAATTCATAGAACCACCAATTTTTCTGACAAATCAAGTGCGCTTAGTCAGCTTGTAGTCCAAAATACCCCTCAATGTGTTCTCCGTCATTACAGATGCATAGTTCAGCTCTTCTCATTTTGTGCATGGCTCGAATGATCATATCCTGTGGAATTCAAGCAGTTTCCATTGTGATTCTTTGTTGCAAGTCAGCAAGGTTAGCTGGCGGAGTGAGGAACACTTTGCTTTTGAGGTAACCCCAGACAAAAAAGTCAAGAGGAGTTAGATCCAGAGACCTAGGCGGCCATTTGTGATCATGACCCATCAAAATTATGCAGTCCAGAAATAGCTGCTGAAGGCATTACATCACCAATCATCATTATCTTGCAATGATCCGGGGCTCTGTCTTGCACCCACCATAACCTCAAGAAAATGCCAATTGCCTGAAGGACATAACATTCCACTAGAGCTGGGCCGATTTGATCATTAAGCATCTGAAGATAAGCTTCTCCACTTACATTGCCTTTGAAAAAGAATGGCCCTATGAGCTCCTCGTTTCCAAATAAGCCAATCCACACTGAAAGTTTCTCCCTTGACATCAATTCAGAGAAGGCATGTTCCAATGGGGGATGGTGTTTCAGAGCATAATATCTGAGATTTTTGGTTGTAACTGTTCCATTCATCTGAAATGCTGCCCCATCTCCTATCGCAAGAAATCTCAAGAACACTTCTGGCCTCTCAAGAAACCAAATGCAAAAGTCAATTCATCTTTGAAAATCTGGGAGAAGCTGATGGTTGACCTGAATGACATACGGATGCCAGTGGAGAGCTAAATGGGTTATCTCATTGAAGTAAGCCTTGGGTAATTTGGACAGGTTGCAGTCAGCACTAACTGTTGGATCAGTTTCCAAAATTTCACAGACCCATTGCACACTCTCTGCTGTTCGTGCTATGTGGCCACGACTGGAACTTCCCTTGTTCCTGTTGCAGCTGGTTGCAAATAGGTGGTACTTCTGGTAGTTGTTTCAGACAGTTTTCTTCATTGGCATGTTGTAATGGGGAAACCTTCCCTGGAATTGCTGGATAACTTTATTTGGGCTTTGAGTTAGGATGTAGTATTCCACCATGAAAACTTGCTCTTCAAGAGTGAACTGCACCATCTTGTCTCCTACTTTAAGGGAATTATGAAATCTAACCAACCACTGATTGAAATCTAACTTACCAAATAATTAATGAAATCTAACTTACCATTGAATTGGCAAATACAAATTTGGGTATAGTTTTTTCCCAGATGCACTGTATATTTGCATCCATGAATTTCTCTTTCTCCCACACTTTGACAATTGTCAAATACTTTTTCCAAAAATAAAATTTCTCCTATCAAGTAAATTTATTAGCAATGTTTTTTCACATATTCAGTAAATGGTCAATTAAAACTTACTAAGACTGAAAAAATATTTAGTTAGCTGTGTTATTGTGACTATTTTCAAGGGTTTCTTCATAAGTAAGCTTCAGAAGTGTCTCAAACCTTTTACTATTATTTTTGCCTCAAAACCTAGCCAGATTACAACATTTTACTGTTTTACCCACCTGAGACAAAACTGCCAGTAAATTAACTTATTTATTCTCAAATGTGGTTGGTGAAATTAGTGAACAAGGCTCAGGTAAAATTTGTTTTTACTTATCAATAACATGGCTTTTGGTGATTTGTTTTACAAAGAAATTAAGATGTGCACGCTATTACTACTACAATGTACACAAATACTAATTTGCTCTTTTGAGATCACAGAGCTTTGGTCATCCAATACTTCCAATTTTAGATGGAAAGTTTACTTGCAATTGCAAAACCCTGTGGTTTGATTAACTACGATTGAGAAATGTAAAATGATTTAATCATTTACCATAATCAAGCAACAATTGAGGTTAGAATTGAGATTAACATGTAATTTTTGTTGTTGTGTCGTCATGGTGACCCATCTAACATCCCACCACATAAAAGTCATATTTCTCATGCTCATGTTGTGCGTCAGCATAGAATTAATTTTATTAGCATGCACTGTTAACCTAAAATCTATAGCCCTGCTTGCACAAGAATTACCATTTACCAACTGCAAATAAATAATTTCAAGTTTAAAAGCAATGCTTGATAGATAGGCCAATAGAGACTAAATCAATAAACATCTTACATTTACAACAGAAAATACAAGTTTTTAAAAACACATATTGCTCAATGCATCAAACCAGTGCTAAGATGTTAGTTTTCGCACCTTGCATATCTTTGTTCAGGCATTTGATCACTGTGGAAGCTTACAGAATAACAAACATCTAATCACTATTATGCACACAAAAAAGACCAGGTGTTTTTTAAATTTTACACAAAGCTTATTAATTTGAAGTGATTATCTGTTCAGTAATCTCAGCTCACTGACAAAATTGTTTTACCAAGTTGGAACTGCTTACCAATGGCATGTTGAAAGGATGTTCTTGAAATCATGGAATGAATTGAAAATTTTTTCAATCAATGTGCTATTTTTAAACTGCAATGTTCCTGCAGCAGGTTGGCATGTTATATCTAAGAAAATATCTCTAGCAACTACTGCCAATATTAGCTTATAATCTAGCAACTGCTGCCAATATATTAGCTACAAAAAGGTTAAATCTCTTGTTTGTTGGCAAAGTCATTTCAAATGACTTTAAGTTTATGCATTGAGTCAAAAAGAAGTTGCCACCATTCACCAGATTGTAATGATTTTCAATGGTGTGCCTCAATTCTGCTCGAAGAGATATACCTTTAAAGTTTTGTGAAAAAAAATGCAACATGATTTTACATAAGTTGCTGATTTGTTATGCAGTTCACAGTGATAAGGCACTTGCTTGCATTCTTGAAGTTGCAAGTTCAATGCTAGCATGGTTTTGACTAAGGTTTTTAAACCATACCCAAAGTGCAAAAGCATTTGTGAACCAAGCTCTACAAACTGCACAACAAGCCAGAGTTGGCCCCAAATTCTGACACAACTTTAGCCATGATATTTTGTTGATATTCTGTTGCTAAATTGTTGAGATGCATACCACTTAAGACTGTGTAGTCGCATGTCAAATGTTAACCATGTACAAAGCCACTGATTACAAAGGACATAGGAGTGATAGGACAAACAAAAATTTTTAATTTCATTATTACAGTACGTTGTAATGTTATAAAAAGTTTGGTAACCAAAGATTAAAACTTTCTAAATTCTGAAAACAAGCAAGTAAAGTAGTAAACCTTGTATAAAAAAGCTGCAGAGCTGGAACAGTGTCTTTATGGAAAAGTACTCCAGAGTTTAGGCAGCTTTAAAATTACGTCTTCTACAGAGAACTAACTTTCATGTTGTTAAGCTTTTGAAAAATGTACTATACTGCAAAGTTTTATGCTTCACTGCAGTTCTTTTAATACAAATGTGCACTACAAGCAGGACTGGTATTGCCAAACTAAGTCTAAATGAGTTTTCTAAGAAACATAACAGTTTTATTATTATAACGACAAAAAACAAAACCACATACAAAAATTTTTGTTTATAGCTTTTTTGCCATGCAGCTAATCTGTTGCAGTTGCAGTTATACATAGAAATGGCAACACACAAACATATTCATTTAAGGCAGTGGCTACAGTGCCAGACCCAATACTTTAGTTTCAGACACTAAAATGCTGGTAAATCAAACTGATTGGTTACATATAACACATGAAACTAGTAAGCAAATCTGATTGATTGCATTTAACACATCATACAAATTCAAACCCTAACCCCAATACAACTAATTAGCGCAAAGCTTCTTCCAAATAATTCAATCCCAACTCCACTAAAAAAACAAAACAGCTTATCTGAGAACTGAACCCCAGAACATGCTAAAGCAGTAAAGTACTGGTGCCAGTACTCTAGCCACTACCTTCATAAAAAGCCAGCATCACTTCCTAGAATTCTAGACGCAACTATGTAAGAGTGTTCCCATAGGGTTTGACCCTCTGAGGAAGTCGTTACAAATCATCAGCATTAAAATGCATTGCATGATATCTTTGTATTGTTTTTTAAATCAAATTTTTTAAAGATAGCTTTGAACTACTTGCATTACATGGCCATATTTGAAGAAATTTGACTACTGCTATGTTCAGCAATTTTTCAAGACCGTCATTCCACTTTTTTAACCTGACACACAGGAACTGTTCATTACATTCCTGATGCATTTTTATCTTTTTTAGAATTTTATGTATTAAATTTAATGGTGGTAAGCACATATGTAAAACTGCTGCAGAGTAATAAACCGAATTTATCAGTTGGTCTATGAGGGATACTATGAATCTATGTAACATTATTATCAATAAAATGAAATTTATTCCAGTTAAAAACACCTCAACAGTCGGTTTCACCCCTAGGCGGCTCGTCAGGAGGTAGTTCTAAAGTTGTAGTTCTACTGCCAAATCGACTGACTACGTAACACTATCATCAGATATGTATATCCCTGACTACAACCCTGGTACTTTATGAAAATTCACCATTTTAGACTTGTTTGCTATTCATATATTCAGCAGTCTACTAGTCTAGTTGTCTAGTTTGCTAAACCTTTTTTCTGTACAGTATTGATTATAATGCCAGCATCACCCCATATCCAAAAACTCTAAATAAGTATTATCTGTGTAATTTTTTGAGGTACATATAGCTAATTGCTTTTGGCAAAAGTTTAGATATCATATCACATCAAATATTTATTTTAAGTCGATTTCCCTAAACTATGATCATAAGCCTACAACTTTGATATCTTATAGTCCTTATCACTTGTTTCGAGACAGCTTGATGCAAACACAGTACCTAGTAACTCCACATTTTGTCTATTCATAACATCTACATCACTTATAACCTATAAAAGCGAGAATTCTACTCAGCTTAACCTGCTGGCAAACACTCTTTTTTTTTGAACAAGTTCTTTGCTTGTGAGCGGAATAAATGACCTCTGGCGGAGTTGTCTATCCCAAAGTACATTTATTACATCAAGTAGTGACAACCATTGATTACATTGTTGAGCGACAACGGAACGTGAAATGGGTCCCAAATCAACGAACAGCCGCATGCTCTGCTATGGAAAAACGGCATCTGCTGTTACATATTTTGATGTCACTTTCTAAAATTACGCTCTATTTCAAAAATTTTTTTTATTTTGAAAGTGAAGTTCCTGGCTAATGATTAAGCTAAAAACTATAAAAATCAAGTAATATTTACGGGAAAAAAATGGTCCTTAAAGTTGATTGTCGCTTGTTTTTAGCACAATTTTCCATCCATAAATTGGCTTATTATTTCATTAAAACCTGCTACAGAAGTTTAGCAAAAGATTTATTTTTTGAGTTAATATTTGGTATACAAGTAATCGAATCCTTTTTTCTAGCCAGGATCACTCAAATAAATGTAGAAATTTTCATACAACTTATGTATAGTGTAAACTTTTCAAACACTTGCTAAACTTTCTGTAGGCTTGCATATATTTTCCTCTTTACTGGCAAAATATAACTTAATTAAAACTTGAAAACATAACAAACGTTTGGTCAGCAGACTAGCCACATGCATTAGTGTGTAGTGCAACGGCAGGCATATGGCTGAAGTCCGGCGTCAAAAGAGTGCACTCCATATGGCGATTAGTCACTTCTATCATGATAGCTACTTTCGCAGATTCCGTTCGGTTTATAACTTAAGATTGCTGTTGTTGACTTTTGATTTGTGGTTTGTAACATCAAAGTTGCAGTGGCTGCAACATGCCTTCCCCGCCATCGATGAGAGAGAGATTAGCTTGCCGGACTTCTATCATAATAGCTACTTTCGTAGATTCCGTTCGGTTTGTAACTTAAGATTGCTGTTGTTGACTTTTGATTTGTGGTTTGTAACATCGCAGTTGCAGTGGCTACAACAAGAGATTGCTGGCGAAATGTTGTTATGGTAAATTTTTATATAAATTTAACGAATAGCTTGAAGCGCTATTTGTATCATTTCTATGCCCGGTTATGTAGAGTTTAATGTGGGCTATACTTTTTTCTATTTTCCTTGCTCAGTTACTGTAATGAGCAATGGTGAAGTAGCTAACTCTAACAGCTACTGTGTAAGGTTTTTGTTTCTAGTGTTGCGGCGGTGCCTGTGACTTGTAGGCCTACTGATCACTCCATGTAGCCTCAAACTTCTTACCTCACGTAGGCTATTTTGTCTTTCTAGAATAAGAAATGCACTGCTACCTCTGAGCGCTTCGACGAACAAATCCTTTCTCTAAAAAACTTGTGCTGTCTTGTCACACTTGCTGTATCGTCTCGTACCTTTGATGCAAATGACGTTGCGTTCTCTTAAATTTTTACTTCTGCACAGTTGAGAACTTCTTTAGAAGAGCCTGCGATCCCCCGACTCTGGAGTTTATTAATCTCTCGTAAGATCCCGTCGTCGCGATGCGGAGTCTAAGGCAAATTTTTTTTGGTAACTTTAGCTTTTTATAGAACCTTTGGGCTAAGCTGGGGGAATTATAATAAATGTTTGATTATTAGCAATGCCCAATCGCTAAAAGAAATTAGGCAACAACAACTATACCATCTTAGCGGCTTCAAAGTTACCAGCTCTGCTTCCACATGCATTTTCACCAACAAAACCGACCAAGAAGAGAATATTGACGCAAATTGTTATCCAAAAAGCACATTGCAGTGCCCAGCTGAGCAATGAACTCGCCATCTCAGGATAAACCAGTTCTGTATCTTACAAACCTACCTTACTGTAATAACAAACTTGCAAATTTAAAGCCTTAGAGGCATTTTTGGTACCATAGCTGTTTTACCAAAATATTTTTTTGTTGGACATTCATAGAATGAAAGTTCCACTTTTCAATTTAGGCCTACATTTAAACAATTAGGCCACACATTTGTACAATTTAGGCCTATAGAAGGAGTGAAATTCCAATGTCACCCAAGAGGTTTTCACGGCATCGTAAAGGTTTTTGATTACTAATGCAGAACCATTCACCAGTACAGGGGCGTATCCAGAAATTTCAAAAAGGGAGGGGGCCACAATCCAAAAACCTAGACAGTTGAAACTTTTTGATGGGACAAGTTTTATTGCTTGTGTCAGATTATGCATGGCTTCGCCTCCCTACCTGCGCGTTTCGTTAAATTTCGGCATTTGATACTTTGATTTTCTTAATACTGGTGTAGCTAGGCGTTTGGTAGTTTTCTTCATCTGGCCAATGCTGCAGTTCAAACTAACGCTGCAATTTATTTATTTTGGACTACATAGTCCATGTCATAAAACACGTCAAAACAAAACACGCACAAGCAATCAAGTTACCCCCCATATAGTTCCCTTCCCGCTGAAAAAAGTCAACTAGTGCAACCAGCATTAGCTTTATAAATCTGTACAGTTTAATGATCCCAAAGGAAGTCCTATTTACAAAGCAACTCACAAAACCAGCAACCGTTTTGTCCTTTTCGCTATTCTGTAGGCTACTCTGTAGTTGTTTGCTTGTATTGTATGATTGTAGCAGATTACTTCTTGAATTTTCTCTTTTTCTTTGCATAATTTTAGCGTCAGAATATTTAACAACAACTTAATGTAAGCTTAATTATCAAAGTTCAAATCTGAGCACATTAAAAAGCTTATGGACATTACATTTCATAACAGTATAACAATGCTACATTCTTCCCCCATCTAACTTAAAAAATATAGGTGATCAATTGATATTCAGACACAAAACAGCAATTGCAGGTATGTCGCTCTTTCCCCCACGTAGAAAAAAAAGAAAAAATTGTGAACAAACACATGACAGATGCACATTCAGAAGCAATATATACAGGACTTTACAGGACCTGGTCAAGATTATTACAACCAGCTTCAAAAATTACAAACAAGTAACTACAAAAATATATGCGGTAGCAGTACAAAAATAGCCTTTGAAAACCTGATCCCCTGGCCCAAAGTGTGTTTCCCTCTTTCTTTTGGTGAGTTTGTGACCAATGTAATGTGGTAAAGATGCTGTAAAAGTGGGGGTGCGGCTGTTAGTCCCTACTGTATGAGTGCGCTGGAATGAGAAAGCTGAGAAACAAAGTTGACATTATATATGTAAAATCATGTCGGTCAAACCTCCCTCCCTGTGATAGGAGATTGAGTGAGTGTGTGTGTGTGTGTGTGTGTGTGTGTGTGTAGGCCGGAAGCGTGTGCATGTGACGCTGAACTTGACGCGCAGTGCGTATGACCAGACCGAGTATCCATGCAGCCTATCTACCGATTTAGTTTGCAAATATAATGTCATATATTTTGAAACATAGACCAATTGGCAAATGACAGCTAAATTTCTTATCAAGAAATCTGGTAGCTAGGCCTGCCGTTAATGCACAAAATGATGCTTAAATTTTTTTGCTGGTTTTATGCTGTGTTCCAATGGATAAGGCTACCACATTACATTGAGAATAGCCTACTGATTATTAGCATTTTTTTAGTAAATTAACGCACAATATTTTCCAATTGCAATCATATTCTATGCTTTCTCGAAAATTCGGATATCACTTCATCTACTGAAATATCAACGTCTCGATGAATTAACATAACCATCAAGTCAGTGAGTTTCCCATCGGACATAGTGGATCTGAGTCGTGTCTTTGTCATCTTCAATGTGCTATTACTTCGCTCAGAGGAGCAGCTCGTCACAAGCAAAATGCAAAGAATCGTTAGAAGCGTTTTTATATTAGGAAAAATTTGTTCGCTGGCATGAACAAGTGCTGCGGAGAGAGACTTCGACAACGAGTTAGAAGTTCTTGTCGAACGAAGCTCTGTCTGCCATCTGACGTACCAGCAGTAAAGTTTGCTCCAAACACTCTCTGGATAAGGCAAGTCAGCTTTGTATAGATTTACCACAGATGTAAGTTTTTGCAATACCTCTGCTAGTTCCATGAGAACCATTGTAGCAGGGACGAAGCACAGGCCATATGTCGCACTTTGCTGATGGATCGAAAATCTAGGTTTCATTTCCATTAAGACATGATCCAACAACGGAATAGTACGATTTCGTTTGTAATATTCATTTGGTGTTCCAGCTGGAACGTTGTCACGATGTTGCTGTCTACCACAAAGTCTGGGGATGCAGAGTTCAACTCCAATATCTTTGCACATCTTTTTAGTTTCATCCATCCAGCGGCAGTGGTGAGTGTCTACATCGTCTCGCAACACTTTGCAGGGTATCACACAAAATATCGATGCCTGAAATAGTTTCCACTATGTCCCTAGAATGACTCTGCAAACTGCAAGTGATGTTGGCAGTGTAACTAAAAATGCGATTGGTAATGACCAAAGCTATCAAAAACTCGGGCGAAGTTATAGCAGAAAGCAATGACTTTGCATCAGCCACACTTTCTGCAGACCATGAAGCAGAGTTATTAAGAATCATCTCCATGCACTCAACAGCAGCTGGGTTAAGATACCATAAAGTATGCAAAGTTTCAAGGCGTGCAATCCATTTGGTGCGAGAAAGGTATTTCATTTTTTTTGTTTACACTGAGGTAAGCATTTATCTATCATATCCTCCAATTTTTGCTGGCGTTTAGGATGTACATATAAAAATCATGTAGTTTTTTGTATTACTTTTAATTAATGGGTGTTAAGGCATATAGGCTAACTGCAATCGGTTGAATAAAATACCACTTCCACGACCGGTTTCGTTCCTATTAGAACTCGTCAGGTGGACTCAGGTATTGAACCGACGGTCACATGAATTGCTTCATATATAGCTTAAAATTATATAGCTTAAAATTAACAGCATCAGTTGAAAGGACCGATGGCGGAGTGGCATAAACCGCATGAAGCAATTCATGTGACCGTCGGTTCAATACTTGAGTCCACCTGACAAGTTCTAATAGGAACGAAACCGGTCGTGGAAGTGGTATTTTATTCAACCGATTGCAGTTAGCCTATATGCCTTAACACCCATTAATTAAAAGTAATATCTTAAACAGGCTAACACCAGCTCCTATTATAGTTTTTTGTAGGTGCCCATCAAGTTTTTGACGCTAATTAACTCCGCTGATTTCATTACAGCTAAATTGAGCTGGTAAGAAGCGCAATGAAATTAGAGAACAAGTGGAGGTTTAGAGGTGATAATAGCTGCTGCTCCTTTGACTTCTCCAGCCATGTTACTAGCACCGTCGTATCCTTGACCACGCAACAGCTTAGGATCAAGATGGTTTTTCTGAAGAAGGTCTAATATCGCCTCTGCAATTGCATGGCCAGTGATGCCCAAATGACATGCAGTAAAATCCAGTAGCCTCTCTGCTGCCTTTTTTGATTCAGGATCAAAGTAGCGAATTACCAAACTTAGTTGTTCTCTATTGGCCGCATTGGTCACTTCATCAGCAATTACACTATAAAATCGACACTTCTTCACACGTTCTACAATGTGTTTACGTATAGGTGTGCAAATTACGTCGATAATCTTATTTTGGATTGTTGCGGAACAGTTAGTTGCGTTTTTTGGAGCAGTTTTCATATGAAGCTCCAGGTTCTTGTCACCAGCATCAACTCTAAACTGCAACAGAGCTTTAAAGTTTCCAGGATTGCTTGTCGGCTGAGCTTCTATGGTTTTGGTGCTATCGTCGTGCCCTCTGAGAGTAAAAGTTTGCCTCCCTCAAAGCAGAATAGTCTTAACTGCAGGAACCAATCATTTTTTATTTGCTGCCACACGATTAGCAAGAGCAATGTTGGTTTGTTGATGAACAGGTGGTTGTTTTCCGCTCATAACCTTAAGAAACAGATCAGCACTGGTTACAGCATCAAAGTGGCTAGCTTTCTTGTCGTGTGCTTTGAGTTCATCGGTGGCCTTTTTGAAATTCGTGAGTAATCTGCTTACCAAAACACCCAAATCTATATTATCGGAACCAATACCAAACAGCATGCATGGCACACAAAATCCTCGATTTGCCATAACACTATACTTTAACCAGCTATAATGCTGTGACAGTTTCGCTTGAAAATGTCGTTGACAGCCATATTTTTCTAGTCGACCAGAAAATTGAAAATTATGTCGTAGAGTATTGAGATTGGTCAAAATTTAAAATTTTTGTTCAGCAGAAAGTTTACTCCTTTCACTGAAGGAAGCAATTTTACACATATTAATTTGCTGTTCATTACTGGTATTATCATCGCTCTGTATCGCAGGAAGAGCATCTTCTAAAACATTTTCGCCGCTGGCCGAGATGCCAACGCCAGTAAAAACATTTTTTTCAGCGATAGCATACTCAGTGGCAATTGCTCTGTCAGCTTTTTTGAAAAACATTTGCATTTTAGACTGTCGTTTTGCCATAGCACGGTAGCGACAGCAATCACACAAAAATGGTTAACTAAACAGCCTATAACAGTATAAGCTTATTATTAAGCTATGTTTATTTACTCAAAAACGAAAATATTTTCCGTATGCTGATTTGGTTTTACATATGCCTCAAAGCTTCTTTTAAAACTTCCGCAGCCACCTAAAAGCATGTAAACAACCTTTTTCTTGCGCTTACAACTGGCTAAGAAAAATATTTTTGAAGTTATGTAGGGAACTCATTTCAGTTTGCTACGCCACCAATCTGATACCGGTAGCCTATGCTAAATACTGGTCTGGTTGCCTAGTAAACCGGCTTGCCAGCCATATATATTATCGCTAGCAGCTAGGCTATAGCTTCTATCCTAGGCTAACGGCCGGTTATACAGTAGCTTAGGCCCTTTATACTTTCCACCAAAGATCCTGTGATAAACTTCTTGTCTGAAGTCCTTTTTTGAACAACTCGCTTGAACTATTACTGTAATGATCTTTGATCCCTCCGAGCGCCTTGAAAAACCGAAGTGATGCTATCTCAATAAGTTCGCAGTGTACCACTCAAAGAGTTTATAGTAATTTTATAGTTCATAGCAATGCATAAATATAACATAATAAATAATTTTATAGTTTATAGTAATATTATAGTTTATAGTAATTTTATAGTTTATAGTAATGCACCACGTGCGTGATGTGTGCGAAGGAATTTGCAATAGAATGATGCTACATTTTTCATATTATTGCAAATATGGGGTTTTGCTTTTTGGTGATGAGGGGACAGGCCCTGCTGATGAGTCCAAAAGGACAAAACGCGTCTAGAGATGGTCTCGTCAAATTATGGAAGGGAGGCTTTAATTATTTGCAATAATATTACTTTGTGAAATAACCGCGTCATTCGCCTGAACATGCTTATAAAGCGCGTAGATTGCCTTTATAACTCAATAAATCGACTCAATAAGTTCGGATACGAATTTTAACTTCGCTGTCTCGTCTCCCGGTAATCGATGGCCCAACCAATAATCAAGTAATTCATTTATTTATCACAGATTTAGAATACAACAGACGTTTCATTGGCCATAAGAACAATTAGAGGGGGGCGTTAAGCGCGGGATAGTAAATATGATGTTAAATTGGGCTTATCTTACTTCTACAAATGCAAAGAATCATATTACTATTTCTATATCTACTCATTCGTACAGAGCAGCATTCAATAAACGTACAATAAACGTGCGGTGGTGTAGTGGTTAGAGCGTCCGCTTCGCAGTCGGTAGACTAGGAGTTCATTCCCCTTGTTGAGTCATACCAAAAGACTTTAAAAAATGGTATCCACAGCTTCCCTGCTTGGCGCTCGGCATTTATGGGAGGTTGTAGAGAACAAGCCGGCAAGTTCGCTTGTTGTGTCCTTGGGCAAGGCACTTAACGGGTCGCCTCCGTCTTTTTGTGGAAGACAGATGGCCCAGACACCTCAAAAATGGCAACTCCCAAGCGAGTGCGGACGTCCCGTCCAAAAATATAGCGATACAATTCGCTTTCTCGTGAATGGAGGATAAATAAGAACAAATAGAAATACAAAAATGCTTTATCAAAGCTGATGTATGCTGCAGCATGGCTTTGTAACCAACGCTTTCTTTAATCTGCCGCTGTAGAACTCTGGGCCGTTATTTATAATGGTCTTGGGGTAATTTTTCCGAATTGGAGAAAGTGGTATGAATGATTTGTTTTCGAGTACTAACCGAAAGTAGTTATAGGAGAAAGCAGCATCCAGGATTTGTTTTCCAGTTATAATTCGATCTTGGTCATGATAAATAAACTAAAAGTGATGTTGTTTTCCATTAGAACTGCGGGCTCACTAAGATCACTCATAGCATTACAGCCACATAAACACACGAATGTCAATTAGGCGTGTTGATCTAGGTCAGTTATAAATGGATTGTAAACTGGCCTTATTCGCTTGTTCATAATTTAGGATTTTCTCCTTTCTATAATGTTATTTGTCAGTTCACATAACAACTACCTAATTATTCCATCTTATCGCTGCTCGACCTGTACGCTAAGTTTTTATTTCAACTTTGGTGAAGTTGTACGAACACTGCAGAACTTGCAACCGTGACAAATTTGTCCGTTTATTTCTCTCCTAGCATGTTTGTTTTCGTTTGTTAATAAATTTAATTAAACGAATCTCACAAAATATTCCAGTTAACGGCAAATCGTGAGCTATGAAAAGTTAAAAAGTTTTTCACTCGAAAATTTATTATACACTTACTCATCGGGGGAGGGGGGGGGGCAGTCCCAGCGCTCCCCCCTGCAGTAGTCATATAAACTGCAAGTTGGAATTCCAATTTCTAGATGTTATAGCCCATTAACGACGTCGCTTCCTAAAGAAAAAGTTTTCATTTTTTCACCTTAAGCGGAAACCACTTATCAAAACTCATTACATACCTGAAAAGCGAGCAGCACTTTTTTCCACAAACTGCTTTTCTTGGTAAAAATTGGAATTGATGTACCTGGCATGAATATGCAAACGTAAATACCTTATCAAAATTTTTGCACAGACACCGTGGCAATTAGAAATGCTATGATTTTGATCGGACGCTTTCAACATTAAAAAATCTAAAAGGTATTCATTATTTTCAAGCTGTTTGAGCGAAATACTACTTCAGCATATTTATCAATCGTAGCACGTTACGTGACGGATGACAAAGAAAATTCATAGAATAGGTATTAATACTTACGATATTTTCAAAATTATCTTTGCAGTCAGACGACTTCAAGCGAGTATACAAAGATTAGGAAAATTACCCCATGAAAACGTGTCGCACACAAATAGCTTTAATACAAGCATTGCAAGCGTTTTTAATTCTATAATTCTTTTGCTCCCGCGATCATCAATTGATGATTTCGTGTTTTCAATGTTTCCTTAAATTTTTTTCAAATTGAGTTACAAAAATAGTTTACTAAAAAAGGGATTTGTGGCTTTATCTCTTACCCGATTTTCATAAAACTTTCAAAAGATCACGCTTTCATTTACCCAAAAAGGGTAAAAAAAACCAAGAGCCCAGTTGCAGACGACAAACCTTGCAAACTGTTCAGCAAGAGCCAACTACCTTAAAATCAAACTGAGATTACATGTTTACCACAAATCCAAAGCCTTTTTCATTGACAGAGTCTGAAAACTACTCTTTTGGGGCATCATTTCACAAAATTTCAAGCAATAATAAAAACATTTATTTATCAAAATTTCTAAATTTTTTAGAGTCTCAAAACACTCCCAAAAAATTTTGTATGGTAAGTAGAAAAAAGATTTAGTTTTTAAAAAATATGATATGTTGCTAAATATCAGTCTCATTTGAAAGCTCGGGAAATTTTATTTCCAGCAATATATAACTTTAAATATTCTAGGCCAAGCAGTATATGATATTTACTGATCAAAAATGGGTACTGTACATTATATCAGTTCAAAACCCCCCCAAAATTTTCAACTTACCTAACTAAATTATAATTTTTAGAAAAACTACACCCTTTAAAAAGATAAAATAAATTGCAAATATTCCGTGCTTCACCGGTTAAAGAATAGTGAAGCTCTTTACCCAGCATGTCGTAATAGGCGACTATTGGGTACCTACCAATTGTAGTCTGACTGTTAATGGCGGGGTTTCCAGCTTAATTGCTTGGTTAGACCACTCATGTCAGAAATCTGAGGTTGGGGGTAAGCAAGGGCATGCTCCCTGTAGAAGAATTTTGCTCCAACAAATCCCCATCACCAGAAAAAATATACAAGTGGCCCCCAGTCCCGGGCAGCTCTTAAATGGGCAGGGGGTGCGAAGAATCTCCGGGTTTAAATCTGAATGTCATGGGATAAGATTTGGTACATTAAATGTGGGAAGTCTTTGTGGAAGAAAAACGGAAGTGTGTGAAGAACTGAAAAAGAGAAAAGTTGATGTGTGCTGCATCCAGGAAGTAAGATGGAAAGGCCAAGGAGCTTGTTTTATGGGTACTTTGGGACGAAGGTATAAACTATGGTGGTCAGGAAATGATGCAGGATTTGGAGAGGTTGGAATTTTGGTGAAACAGGAAATATCTGGAAACGTTGTGGAAGTTAGAAGAAAAAGTGACAGAGTAATGGCGATTGTGCTAACTTTAGGTAGAGAAGTGATGCGCGTAATATGTGCGTATGGGCCACAAAGTGGAAGACCAGATGCAGAGAAAGTTCATTTTTATGATGAAATGGGGAGTGAGTGGGACTTGGGAAGTTCTAGTGAAATAATTGTTTCTTTGGGGGATTTCAATAGACATGTAGGGAAATATGCTGAGGGTTTTGAAGGTGTACACGGGGGGAATGGTGTTGGCAAAAGAAATGCAGAAGGAATAAGATTGCTGGAGTTTTGTGATGAAAGAGAGCTGTGCGTGGCAAATACTTGGTTTAAAAAGACAGACAAGAGGAAAATCACTTATAGTGCTGGTGATGGATGTGAAACAGAAATTGATTTTGTGCTTGTGGGGGAAAAATACAGAAAGTATATAAGGGATGTAAAGGTGATTCCATGGGAAGTTCAGCACGGGATGATGGTCGTAGATCTACTGTAGATAAAAAGGTTGTGAGAAAGGAACGGATTATAAGAAGAAAGATTTGGAAGCTGAATGAAAACCAAACAAAAGTGAGATTTGAAAAAAGAGTAAAAGAACTAGTGAGCTCAGATGCGCCTGATTTGTGAAAAACTTTCAAGGATGGTGTTCTAAAGGCATGTGACGAACTGTGTGGGAAGAAGAAATCTAGGAGAGATCAAGGAGACATGTGGTGGTGAAATGAAGAGGTCAAGGATACCATAACAAGAAAGAAGGCGGCATTTAAAGAGCTGTGCAGATTCCCATCAGAACAAAATAAAACTCAATACAAACGTATAAGAAATCAAACGAGAAAAATTGTGGCTAGAGCTATGAGAATGGAAGCTAATCAGAAATTGAATAATTTATATCAAAATTCTAATAGTGTTTTCAACTTCCTTAGAAGAATGAGAAAGGGAAGGATGTGGAAGGTGCTTGAGAGGAGGAGACGGACGATTGGGTTTTAGTGAAAAAGATAGGGCAAAAATTTGGAAGGAACACATGGAAAAGATTATAAATGAAGAGAACGAATGGGACCGCATGGTGGAAACTGATTTAGTAGAAGGACCAGTGGAAAAAGTGGTTCGTAATGAAATTGTGGAAGCAATTCAAAGTATGAAATCAGGAAAGGCAACTGGAACATCTGATGTAAGTGTGGAGATGATAGTTGCAAGTGGTGAAATCGGGGTTATAGTGATGATGGAACTATGCCAGCGTGTATTGGATGGTAGAGGAATGCCTGATGAGAGGAAAACAAGTGTGATTGTACCTATCTTTAAAGGAAAGGGTGATGTGATGAGCTGTGGATCATACAGAGGAGTGAAACTGCTAGAACATGCCATGAAAATTGTTGAAAGGGTACTAGAGAGGCGAATACGAACACTAGTCAATTTGAATGAAATGCAGTTTGGATTTATGCCAGGAAAAGAAACAGTGGATGCGATATTCATTGTGAGAGGAATATCAAAAGAAGGACAAGAAGTTGTATATGTGTTTTGTTGACATGGAAAAAGCTTTTGATAGAGTGCCAAGAAAAGTGATGGAGTGGGCCATGAGAAAGAAGGGTTTATCAGAAGTAATGGTTCGGGCAGTTATGAGCCTGTATGATGGTGCAAAAACAAGAGTGAGGGTGGGATCTGCATATTCAGAGGAATTCGAAGTAAAAGTTGGTGTACATCAAGGATCTGTGCTGTCACCACCATTATTTGCAATAGTGGTGGACGTAATTACAGAAAATGTAAGAAGGGGTGTGGTTAATGAATTGCTATATGCAGATGACCTTGTTATCATGAGCGAAGACATGGAAGACTTGAAGGAAAAGTTTTGGAATTGGAAGAATGCACTGGAAAGTAAAGGTTTGAAGATCAACACCAGAAAAACAAAATTGATGGTAAGCGGGTCAGAAGGCGAACTATACAAAAGCAAGATAGATCCATGTGGAGTTTGTGGGAGGAGAGTCATGGCCAATTCGGTGTTGTGCACAAAATGTGGAAGCTGGGTTCATGGCAAATGTGCAAAGATAAAGAGAGCTACCGCTAGGTCGGCAATGCATTTTGTTTGCTCGAAATGTAAAGGAATAATGGAAGGGACAGTGGATTCGATCGAGAAGTTGTGCGATGAAATGGAGACAGTGAATGGATTTTATTATTTGGGAGACAGACTAAATGCTAGTGGTGGTTGTGAAGCGGCAGTTACAGCAAGAGTAAGAATCGGTTGGCTAAGATTCAGAGAATGTGGAGAATTGTTGCTTGGAAAAAGGTTTCCTGTGAAGATGAAAGGTAAAGTCTATCGTTGTTGTGTAAGATCAGCAATACTGTATGGAAGTGAGACATGGTGTCTAAAAGAAAATGAAAGCAATTTTGAGAAGAACGGAGAGAGCTATGGTGAGAGCCATGTGCGGTCAGAAAGTGGTAGACAGGAAGATGACTGAAGAACAGATGGATATGTTGGGGTTGAAGGAAACTATAGACCGGTTAGCAACAGCAAATGGAGTTAGATGGTATGGACATGTGCTGAGGAGGGATGAAGATAGTGTTTTGAGAGTTGCTCTGAATCTTGAAGTGAGTGGCAAGAGAAAGTGAGGACGACCGAAGAAGACTTGGAGGAAGCAAGTGGAAGAGAAGACAGAGAAGATTGGTTTGAAGAAGGAGGATGCCCTGAGATGAGACAAGTGGAGGGACTGAGTGCAAGCAATTGCAGAAGGAATGGGGTAAACCCTGCCATCTGTGTTAAAGAGACAACACCGGATAAAAACTGAATCACTACGACTAAAGTGGTTGTTTTGTGTCAAGTTTCCAAGGAGATAAAAGTTAAAATGCAAGTTTAAAAGCTGGCAGAAGTTTGGCTTCTCTAAATCAAAATTTGCTGTATCCCCTTTGTTTCTCAACAAATGGGGAGGGGTGTGTAAACAAGCTTCTGTTTCATTGTTAGTGACAACGTAATCTAAATAAACTTGATATTTTCTGAATCTTGAAGAAATTCCCTTTTTAAAAATACATAATGCTGTATGGTTTAGGGTTTTAGGCTAACCTTTAGCAGATAATGACTGATCATATTTTAGGTACTAAATTTACCTAACAAAATTTGATACTGGTCAGTGCCAGTTAACAAAAAGGCCATTGGTCTCAGAAAGTTGCAAAATGTAGAAAACCTAGGGTTTGAAGTAAGTTTTGAGTGATATACCTTGAAAGCTTATTTCCTTAGCATCATCTAGCGGCCATTTCTAAAAAAATTGGTAAAAAATAAAATCTGTAGTGATCTTTGAGGTAAGGGTACTTCAACTTCGAAGACAACTCACCACCTATTGGGGGGCTAATTTGCATATTCCAACAAAAAAATTTTTTTTTACATTTGAAATCTTCAAGAAATAGAGATGTCAACGATATCTAACGCTTCGTGTAGAAACAAACAGATGAGTAATGATTTACAAACAAACTTGGGGTATTTTATGACAAATTATGACAGTTTTTCACACTGCCACCTTACGGACATTTTTTTCGCAATGCACACAGGAGCAAAAGAGTTAAAAACAGCCCATCCAGAAAGCTGATACAAATCTGATGATTCACTGTTATTGAAAGCTGTATAAGATGCTTTCTCAACCACCAATGAAGAAATGCCTAATGCACAGTCATCCTCGCTTATTACATCATCACTATCATATTGCTTAATAAAATCCAACAGCTATGGATTATCGTCTTCTTCGTAATTGAACGAGTTTGGTATCATCATGATATGACAAAGGCACACCAAGCGTAGTACCCTACAAAACTGAACAGGATGTGGATGGGGACACCTTGACCCCTGATTTGAAAAAATAAATTCTCAAAAAGTATCCTGTGCACATCGGTCTGTTAAAATAAATATCATATCTGGACTACTGAGTAACTCTTGAACAAGGCAAATTATACTAGTGGTGCTAAGCTTTACCGTTGCTTGCATCAGTTTTTAACAACTTTTCGGAAAGTTCTTGCCATCAATCACAAGCAATGCTTACAAGAAATACATCAAGTTAAAGGCAAATCATATTTCCTTGTAATCCCTTTTGCCATACAGCATAATACATGAGTTGCAGGGACAGTATGTTTTTTCTCTGCTTCACTCGCACCTAGGGTTGCCAACAGTCCTTTATTTCAAAGGACAGTCCTTTATTTGAACCTTCCGTCCTTGTCCTTTATTAAACTTAGAATTGTCCTTTATTTGTAGAGCTGAAAAAAATTTACTGCAAGAGCGGAAAAAATTTGCAAAAGTACAGGGTTGCATAGCACAACCCATGAAAAACCGGGTGTTGATCTTTTTTGTTTTGGAGGCCACCACGTCCGCGAGCAGTATTTTTACATGGTGACCTCCAAAAAAAACCCACCCTGACAAGAACAGAGGGTCTCCAATTGAGGATTGTCCTTTAAAATACAGGACGCTTGGCACCTCTACTCACAGTGTCCTTTATTGAAATTTGTCAAAGTTGGCAACCCTACTCGCACCACTAAATTAAGCAGAAACATTTTCACCAAACTGCTTTAATGATAAATCATATTGGAGTCCTTGAGATATTTGCACTAGGTCTATCTAGGCTGGCCATTTTTTCGAAATGCAAAATCGGGACGCATATTGCAAACTGCCAACAAGACGCCACTCACGTTCTATATTATATATCTAGTATAACTGAATCACATTATGTAATGTATCATAGTCTACATATTCTTGGCATATCACCAGTTGCAGCAGCCTAATGGTACTAAATACAACAAAAAGAACCGAATTAAGTTTATCAACAAATCCATGATATTTATTTGTGCCTAGCATCTTTTTCAACAGCACAACGTTTGATTTTATGTTCCCATAAAATTCAGTACATGTCACATCAATATTACTTTTGCACATGAGGAAATCTTTGACATTTTGTTCGTGCATATTGCTTTCGTCATCAGACCAAATATTTTTCATGATTGAAAAAATTCTTTCGGCCGGTGCTGATGTTTCAGGTATATAAAATACAAACTCGCCAAGTTTTTGAAAGTTTGGAATGAAATATTTTTATCCACGAAAGCTTGAAACAATTGGGTCTACTTCTGCTCATAAGATATCGGTGTATTTTGCCATCTTTCTTTTACGTCGCTTGCAGAGTCGTAGTTCTTCACCAGAATGCGCTCATCGAAAAGGCGGTCGATATTAATTATTTGCTTCGCAAACATGCAGTTGATCTTTTCCGCAAATGCACATACAGGTGGCCAGGATAGGTCATCGCTTGAGTTCAACCAAAGATGAGGTGTCACACCTTTGTGGGAATCTTGATAAACATTCAGGTTTGATTCACATTTTTTGTAAAAACATATAAGAGTTCCATTGAGAAAAAACCTTGCATTCACTTCTCCATCTTTCTCAAGCTTTTCCAATATGTGCTTTGCTTGTTGAGGAACTAAGTTACGAATTCTTTTTTCGTGTAGGTTTAACTTCAATTCTGTAAGAATAATCACCATATCCACAGCACTCGTCTTTTATATCTCCAACTTCAACATTGTTTCGTTAATGTACTTCAGCTGTCCGTGAACGAAAGAGATTGAGTTCTTGAGTTGGATTCTCAAAACATTGGCAAATGATAGTTGGGCAATGTTCTTGCGAATCAAAGTAGCTCTTCAACGCTTCAAACTTCTCAAGAACCCGCTCCAAAGCATGTAGCAACGACAAAAATCGGGTATTACCGTGCTGCAAAAGTTGTTGGTACTCAACATCAGCAAAATCGCAAAACTCTTTAAGTTTGGAAACTTCAACAGTGTAAATGTGAAAGAATTTATAAATCTTTATGACAAGGCTTTCTACGCATACTGTCAAAGTATCCTCAGCATGCTGAAAACAGTTGCGTACGATGTGAATTATACATCTGATGCCTACAAGGTCTTGTTTAAAATTATCCTTAATGTTGTTCAAGGATAATCTTAAACAAGACCTTCTTGTTTAAGGATAATCTTAAACAAGAATCTTAAACAACTTTTGATATCACCAAAGTTAGTTTTGCAATTGTCCGCACAAAATCCAATCAAGTTTTGTTTCGTCTAGAACTGAAAGCAGGTATTTGCTTAATATTTCAGCTGTTTCTCTGGGAACTGATTTTAATTGCAAAAGCTTTACCACAACGCCACTTTCTGGTAAAAAGTAGCGAATCACAATCGGAACAAGTTTAACTTCTTTCGTGTTCGAAGCATCAATTGTCACATTGACAAAGTTGATTCGATCTAACTCTCGGTGAAGTTTATCAGTACTCATCGGGGAAATGACGTTAACAACTATAGCTTCACATTTAGTTTTCCCTAACAAGAGTTTAGGTTCAAACAGTTTTGAGATCAACTTGGAAGCACAATCAGAACATCTGAAACTTTGCCCGTGAGTAGCAGTGTGATAAGCAAAAGTTGCTTCTTTAGCAGCTAAAGCTAGAACAGCATCGGAGCCGATATTTTTGAAAAAAAAGTCACTTGAGATGAGGATGCAGCTGCTTCAACAGAGACTTCGTACTTTTTACTTCCTAAATGGTTTTTAACGTCTGCACGTCCACCATTGGCTATTGAAAATACAGAACCACATCGATTGCACAGCACGTTACCATTTCCAGCGTCTTTCAGATAAGGAAATTCTCTCTTCAGCTCATCTGTGAACTTACATTTTCTTTTGGGCATTATGTCCAATGGTAATCCTAAAAATTAAAAATTATTCTAGTTACTGTTTCTCTGACACTAACTAAAATTTCTCTTCAAAACATAGGTCACGCGGTTACATCGACCTCTGTCAAATCAAATATCGTGAATTCTAACGAACAGTAAATGAAAAAAGCAAAACCCAAAAATTAAACCAGAAAATGGAAATATCGACATTTTGTTAGCCACTTAGCATCTGACACTATCTCATAAAAGAAAGTTGACAGGATTTATAACAACTTACTATTTATCGGAAGCTGGTTCGGCTAGAGCAGGGATTCTTAAACTGGGGGGCGTGAAAGCTTCACAAGGGGGGCGCGAGCATGACAGTGACATATTGATGAAAAGCAGCTCCGAACTACAGTCAAATCTCGTTGCTAATCCATTACATTAGAATCTGTGACCTAGTTTTAAAATACAATTTTGTCTGGACTTTAATTAGTTACTGTTTTAATTTCCGCTGTCTTATTTACATCGACACATCGTTATATGCTTCGCCTTCCTTTCTCCGCGGGAGATGTCACTAAGCACGTCGATTTTGCACTTTTTCATTTATTCGTTCTTTACTCTCCTACGCCGTTAAACCGTATTTTCCAAACTTTTTGAAGGTTCACGAGCGAGATTCATTGTTAACGTTGTTGTGGAGTGGGCAGTACCTGGTTGTTTGCAGTTAAAATTCTTTGCTAGGATTTATTAGTAGTTTTCTTAGTGTTGTGACTTTTGTTTGCTTTTTTTTTAAGAACTGATGATGCTTTCTTAAAGCGAGATATATTTTCTATTTGTTTTTTTATTTTGAGGTTGATCAATTTTAACTTTTTCAAACTTGTTAATCCCCCATAATTTACAAATTTTAGACCTTTGAAAAATAAGTGGTATTTAATTTAGCTGCGGTGATAAAAATGAGTGCAAAAAAGAGGAAGTACAATGAAGAATATGTGCAGTATGGTTTTACTGATGCAGCAGTGAATGGTCAAGTTGTGCGTTATATGTTTCGAAAAGTTGAGCAATGATGCTTTGAGGCCAAATCGCTTGAAGCGTCATCTTCAAACAAAACATCCTCTTCATCAAACAAAACCCTTGGCTTTCTTTCAAAGCAAGAAGGATTCTTTTAAAAAAATGAAAATCGCCTGTGCGGAGAATTTTAGCCAATTATCATCTGCGGAGCTGGTAGAAGCATCTTTTGAAATTGCTCAAATGATAGCTCAAGCGAAAAAACCTCGTAGTATTGGCGAAACTTTGATAAAACCATGCATGTTGAAAAAAAGTAGCCTTGTTTTCGGGAAAAGCAACAGCAAGAAGTTAGCAAAAATTTCTCTTTCAGATTCCACTATTAAGACACGAATCGATGAGCTTGCAAATGATATTGAATGTTAAGTTCTTCAAAAGATACACGCATCACCTTATTTTGCCATTCAGTGCAACGAAACGACTGACGTAGCTCAATTGTCACAGTTGATAGTCTATGTTCGTTTTGTTGGATCTGCTACAATTGAGGAAGAAATGCTATTCTGCAAATCGCTTGAAATTACCACTAAGGCAGAAGATGTGTTCAGAGTTGTTGATGCATACTTTCACAAAAACGGCATGAAATGGGAGAAACTTGTTGGCGTCTGCACTGATGGTGCACCAGCGATGCTTGGGTGTCGGAGTGGATTTATTACCAGGGTAAAGCAAAAAAATCCGGACGCAGTTGGAACTCACTGCGTAGTCCATCGAGAGGCTTTGGCCTCCAAGACTTTACCTGCTGCAATGAAGAAAAAGCTTGCCATAATTATACGAATTGTTAACTTTATCAAATCAAGTGCTGTCAATTCCCGATTATTTTCCCAGCTATGTAAACGCATGGATTCCAATCATGAAAATCTGTTGTTTCATACAAATGTTCGATGGCTATCAAAAGGTAATATGTTAGCTCACGTTTACGGTTTGAAAGATGAAGTAAGTATATTTCTGGAATTTCAGGGAAAACAAGATCTCCTGTTACCATTCCAATCACAAGAGTTTCAACTGGCAATGGCATACCTTGTTGACAATTTTGAAGCTCTCAATTGCCTCAATCTACTGTTGCAAGGAAAGAACACGAACCGTATGAAAGATTACGATGAGATACGGACATTCATAGCAAAGCTGGGGTTGTGGCATTGCCGAGTTCAACGGGGAAATGCAGCCTCATTTCCTACCTTGGACATAGCACTTGAGAATAGCAAAGCCAAACTGGAAGGTGAACTTAAGATAGAAGTGGAATCCCACCTCCGAATTTTGAAAGAAGAATATGACTGCTATTTTTCCGGCTTGGGTAATGTTGAACTAACAGAGTGGAAGATGACGAGAAATCCTTTTCGAATCAAAGAAGATATTCTTTCGGAAGAACTGCAGGAAGAGTTTCTGGAGATAAAGTGCAACTCCACTGCTAAAGATGATTTTGAAGCAATGTCTCTTAACAGTTTCTGGGCTAAATATTTGCATAGATATAAGAATGTGGGCAGTGTGGCGATACGTACCCTTCTTCCATTTTCATCGACATATTTATGTGAAAGTGGATTTTCAGCACTTGTGAGTATGAAGACAAAGTTTCGTAACAAACTGGAATGCTAAGCAGATCTTCGATGCGCGTTGTCTTCAACAAAGCCTCGAGTTAAACGACTAGTTTCCCAAAAACAGTTGCATCCTTCACACTAAGCAGGATAGTGGCAAATAAATTATTGTCCTATTTTTCATGAATTTGATTTTTGAGGCTAGGTGAGGCGTGAGCATGAATGACCAATGTCAAGGGGGGCGCGACTGAAAAAGTTTAAGAACCACTGGGCTAGAGTGGTTGCAAGGTGGTACCTTCTCGTTAAGTCTACGCTGTTTTTCTCAGTTTCTGCCAAACCTTACATTCCAACCATCGTGCAACACCGGCGAAGAAATTCTAACCTCTCTACAGATACTCAATCTGTGATGTCACAAAGCTACGAATTTATGCTTTCCAAGTTAACATAAAAAATAGCTCGTTTATTTAGTCGGCATATTAACAAAAGCATACTTTGAAAAGAAAATTCCGGGACAATGTGGTAAACTGAGCGGGACACCGGGACCAAGGCCTAAAAACGGGATTGTCCCGGCGAAAACGGGACGTATGGCCACCCTAGATCTATCGCCAAACAGCAATATCTATCAGTTGCTGAATAACGAGACATCTACATTGCCATCCAATTTAGAATGACATAGAGCAATCCAGAATAAAATTTAATACTTTGTAGATGCCGACACACAGTTCTATAAATAGGCAATGGAAAAGAAATAACTTTCCTCAGATATCCATAACTGCAAAAAAAATAAACAAGTAAACAAATTGATCTAATTTTAAAAGACTATAATTGGTCTTTACTATGTATTAGATTTTGTCTAAGCAACAACATGCCTTTATAGTTTAAAAGAAAAGAATTATTGAAGACATTACTTAAAACTAAAATATGTACATGGTTTGCCAGCGTTTCTCAACGTTTTTACTGCAACTTAAAATGGTTTAAAAACACAGTTTCCAGTAAAGACTTCGACCATACAAAATATAGTTGTAAGCATATAAATACATATTAAAATAACAAAAGCATACTTGCAACCCATCGGTAAAGTCTTTATGACAATGGCATTTGAATTGTTTTTTTTTTTTTTTTTTATTCGAATTTTTATTTGCCATATTTATCCTCCATTCACGAGAAAGCGAATTGTATCGCTATACTTTGGACGGTAAGTCCGCACTCGCTTGGGAGTTGCCTTTTTCGAGGTTTATGGGTCACCTGTCTTCCATATAAAGGTGGGGCGTCCCGTTAAGTGCCTTGCCCGAGGACACAACAAGCGAACTTGCCAGCTTGTTCTCCACAACCTTCCCTAAATGCCGAGCGCCAAGCAGGGAAGCTGTGAATACCATTTTTTAAAGTCTTTTGGTATGACTCGACAAGGGGAATGAACCCCAGGTCTACCGACTGCGAAGCGGACGCTCTAACCACAACCAAAAACCATGCACTTCGCCATTGTGTCACAAACCTAAGACGATTAAAAATAAAGTACAAGATTATTTTTTTACACTCTACATTGTCAACTTTCCCTTGCACACCTGCAGCACATCCCAGTTGCAAAGCAGTTTTTAATGTCTTGTTGGACCACTGACCAACTTTTCCGGCCTTACTTTTGAGCATCTCCAACTGATCTTCACATTATACTCCAGATTTTTTAGCTTTTCTTGGATTGCTTTCAACTTAACATAAATAAAAAATAAATTAACAGTGCTGTTTGATTCCCTTTCCATGAATTTATCTAATCAATAGTACTACAGCTATTAAGTGTACCATGACTGATAGTACATGAGAAACTACTGCTCCAAGGTCATGCAATGTCAACTAAATATCATTTAAACTAGCAGCTGAGGAAACTACTGGTCAGTGTTGAGCAAAGTCATCATAAACAATTCACAAAAATGCTCATACGTGACAATGCATTGCTTGAATGATCATGACCATTGCTTGCAAGTCACACAAATGGCATATCGTCATAGCTATTCACATTTTACCTATAGTCATACAATTTTCAATAAACTAACTATATTTCTCAATCTTCTTAATTCCACTTCAAGCTTGGAGCACTTCTGGCATACTTCAAAGGAAACATGATCATTGGCTACTTCAATTTCATCACAATTACTTTAACAGACTTTGTTGTACCATATGTATGATCACCATACTTATAGCCAAAATAAAGATGCCAAGCAATAATATTATAACATATAACTTATAAAATTAACTTGAAATGTTGAAAACATATTGTGTACCACCACAACAAATATACATGATACTTAGGCGATGCAGATTGTAAAATAGTCCAAACATGTGGTTTAAAGATAATGACATAGTTTGGAATGTGCACATTCAGCATCATCACCCATCACTTTTTGCAATGATCTTCTTTTACTTTGAAATTCTTTAGGAAGGTTAGGGAGATTAAACAGAGTTTGAGTGACATTTTTTTAATTTTTCATAATCCACTTTTTGTTGCTTTGATATAAAACGGCTTGATTCAAAATGTTTCTGCAAAGATAACAATTACGGTGCTTTCACGACAAGATTAGGCTTTCAGCATTAAAAAAAGGCAGTGACTATTTTGCCGTCAACGGCAATTTAACCTCAGAGACTATTTTGCCGTGAGTTATTTGTGATTGGTCAATCTAAATGACGTACTAAACATGTGACTTTTGGTCGTTTCGGATTGGTCAATTTAAAAAGCCAATTAAAAAACTTTTGTACCCCCTGGTCTCTATCCCCCACCCTGTACACTCCCTTCCAGTGTACACTGCTCCATACATTTACATACCGGGCCTGCCCCTTTGGTGTACACTTCCTTTCTTTTAATGCCCTGCCAGCTGAGATTCGAACCCACCACCATGGTATCTCAAGACCAGCGCACTATCCACTACACCACAGTATATTGTAATTATAGCAAATACGGCTATATAAACACACGTGAATGATTACGGCAAAATAGATTCCAACGGCAAATTGCCGTCGACGGCGAAATAGCCACTGCCTTAAAAGAAAGACCATAACTTTATAATTACTTGCAACAGCTTAGTGCAAACTTAAATACTTGATGCCAATTTTCACATTTAATTAACTTGCCCAACAATTCGTTTGGTACACATTTAAATTTCTAAAACAAGAAACAAATGTTCAAAATTTGGATCACAGCACTTAAATGCTTACCTCACAAACTTTTCTTCTACTGGATGGTTTTCATTTATCACATCGGCAATTTATCACCCTCCTTAATCTCCTTTCTTTGTTGGCTGGAAATCTGTATAGCTTTGTCTCCCTTTCTAGTGTTACTGGAACAGTTAGGTGGAGCACAACCATCATCAATTAAGTAGGCTACTACTGGTATATTACACAAATATATTCTATCAATGAAATGAACACCTTAGTTCAGTAGTTATACCGTCTAACCAAGCCGTCTTGCATATCAAAACGTTGCGCTACAGTTATTTTCACCAAATGAAACAAGCTAGTCATTCCAACAATAACTCAAACTCAAAACTTCAGTTCACTTCTCTAACTGACTACTTTTGCTTGGGACCCGATTTAACTTCCATGTGTCATGCATAACTGACCTTGTCATAACTTGTATTTTTCAAGTGACTTTGGTCTATTCCCGTGCTCTAGGGCTCCTAAGGGCAATCAATCATTCATTGGTTTTTATTTTGTCCAAGTCTCTACACAAAGAAGATAAAATTTGACAGAAGTACAATAAAAAAAGAAGACGATGACAGCCAAGGAGGAATAGACAGTCGGCGGATTTTACAAAACGTATGAGCTATCTTTCTGCGGTTGTTTAACTCTTTTGCTCCCGCGTGAAAAGCGAAAAAAAATGTCCGTAAGGTGGCAGCGCGAAAAACTGTCATAATCAATCATAATTATGTACCTCAAGTTTGTTTGTAAATCATTACTCAGCTGTCTACTTCTACATTAAGTGTGATATATCGTTGAAATCTACATTTCTTGACAATTTCAAATACAAAAAAAAACATTTTTTTTGAATATGCAAATTTTATGCAAATGAGCCCCCCCAACTGAGGGGTAGTTGTCTTTAAAATTAAAGAGGTACCCTCACCTCAAAGATCACTACAGATTTTATTTTTTACCAATTTTTTTAGAAATGGTCGCAAAATGATGCTTTCAAGGTAATAAGCTTTCAAGGTACATCAATTAAAACTTACCTAAAAGCCTAGGTTTTCTACAATTTGCAATTTTCTGAGGCACATAACCTTTTTTTTGACCGGTACCCACCGGTACCAAATTTTGGTAGTTAAATTCAGTACCTAAATAATGATCAGTTATTATCTGCTAGAGGTTAGCCTAAACCATGTAACATTATGTATTTTTGAACAGGGAATTTCTTCAAGATTCAGAAAATATCAAGTTTAAATAGAATATGCTGTCACTGACAATGAAACAGCCGCTTGTTTTCACCCTTCCCATTTCTTGAGAAACAAGGAGGATACAGCAAACTTTGATTTAGAGAAGCCAAACTTTTGTTAGCTTTTAAACTTGTATTTCGCTTCTTGTCTCCTTGAAAACTTGATACAAAATGACGACTTTATTGGTGAAACATTTGCAATTTATTTTATCTTTTTATAGGGTGTAGTTTTTGTAAAAATTATAATTTAGTGAAGGTAAGTCAAAAAATTTTGGGGGGTTTTGAACTGACATGATGTACAGTACTCATTTTTGATCAGTAAATATCATATACCACTTAGTCTAAACTATTTAAAGTTATATATTGCTGGAAAGCAAATTTCCTAAGCTTTCAAATGAGACTGGTATTTAGCAACATATTATATTTTTTACGCACTACATTTACTTTTATCTACTTACCATTCAAATTTGTTTGGGGGGTTTTGAGACCCCTAGAAAGTTTGGAAATTTAATAAAGTAAAATTTATTATTATCGCTTGAAATTTTGTCAAATGATGCCCCAAAAGAGTAGTTTTCAGACTGTGTCAATGATAAAGGATTTGGTTATGTGGTAAAGATGTAATCTCAATTTGATTTTAGTGTAGTTGGCACATGCTGAGAATTTGGCCGATTTTGTCGTCTGCAACTGGGTTCTTGGTGTTTTTAACCGTTTTTGGGTATAAAAATCCAAGAGTTAGGGCACAAATTATACATGTTCCGATGAGTGAGGAAATAAGCGTGATCTTTTGAAAATTTTATGAAAATCGGATGAAAAATAAAGTCACAAATCGATTTTTTATTAAACTAATTTTGTAACTCAATTTAAAAAAATTTGAGGTAAACACTGAAAACACGAGATCATCAATCGATGATCGCGAGAGCGAAAGAGTTAAAGGGCAGAATACAAAAAAGCGATTGGTGGGTGTCCGGGGTATGCGGGATCTTCGGAAAAGCCAAACAGATTTTATCTTATTGTGTCCTGGCCTGCCAAAAACTCTTTACGCCGCTCCGTTTTTGGCAACTCTCTCTGTATTATTGTAATATTCCGACTCACAGTCTAAAAAAGCGAAGGCTATTTGCAGCTCGACATAGCAAGAATAATGAGCTTATGAATTCATAGAGCAAACTGTGTTTTGGTTATGACGTCACAATAGCATATTTACATAATGTTTCACTTCCCTTCCAAGGCAGAGATAACCAAAAGTTTATCACAAGTATAATTATGATAACACAAAATCTCTATACTTGGCAGGAAATCTGATTTGCCTTCCATATCGAGATGTTGATCTATGAGTTTGTAGGAAATAAGTTCCTTAGAGCAATACGTGCTGACTGAATCCCAATTGCTGGAAACTATGGCAGTCACCAGGAAGAAAGCACTACAGCAATATTTTATTCCATCAATTCGCGCAAGCTGTGGCAGTTAATCAAAAATCACGTCCTTCTGCCACGACGATCAACAACGAACGAGAAACATGACAGACAACCAGAACACGTCCATCCGCCACGGCGATCGACGAAGAAAGAGAGCACAATATCTCCGACCACATGGTCGGTAACAAAATCTGCACGCGACACCAGGAATTAGGTCGCTGCACACGTCTATGTAAACAGGACACTGCAAACGCACATTAACAAAAAATAACGGATAAACAACCTAATGGCGGGAAAGGCAAGCCGATCACCGAGCTACCAAGAGAAGAAAAAAATAAACATAATCTAGCCCTAATAATATAATAAAAAAATAAATGTGTGTGATTTTAAACGCATACAATAATAATAAACAATACGCGTTGCAATATCACGGCTAGGTTGCCGGAAAGCCATGCAGGCTAGATTCCTGGCGTGAGGTTACATCGCCAGGCGTGCGGACTATAGGAGCATGATATACTTGAAACGGAGATAGCCGAGCGGCTACAAACCTGACGGTAGATACTTCGTCAGTTAACATTACTTCATCAGCAAAATCATAGGGTAAAACAGCAAAGGTGCGCGAGCTGGGCGTCAAACTGGGGACGCACGAGGTTGCAAATTAGCAAACACAGTTCTTACAGTAAACAACTAGAATCACACACATCAGTGGGAGCAAGGTGCTAAGCCACTGAAAGCAAACTAATAAAAAAATGTAAAAAAAGACAAAAAGATGTTTGGCATGGCAGCTCGATGAAGTGCGAGGCGCGACACGCTACAAGTTGATTCAGAGGTGAAGTTAAACATTCGAGGATCACTGCCACGTATTGGCGAATCAGTTTAGAAATTAATCACATTTGAGCTTTGCTATTAACTTGATATCTATTACCTTGATAGTGTAGCAACTTCAACCACAAACGACAAGTAGAAAGTTACCTACAGCACTTAGCTTTATATATGGATCGCTGTCTACATTCAACAGCTATCATGATAGAAGTGACTTGGCGCCACATGGGGTGCATTCATTTTAACCTGGACTACAGTCGGATACCTGCCGTTGCGCCACAATAGCAATGAGATGATTGACACTTGTTAAATACAGCAGGTTCCAAATTAGTCTTATAAAAGTGATAGCGATTTCTACGCAGCACACCGTGTTCATTAGGCACCGAATGCGAGGGAGGTCCATTACGCACTTTGGAAACAACAGCTTTGTTCCACATCTTGTTCTCACGATAACATACTACGCCTCCTTCCCGCCATGGAGGTAATGACTTCGAATCAGCCTGATCATAATAATACTTTTGGCGAGACTGCAACAGCTTCGACGTCACAAAAAATAAATCGTTCAAGACGTGCTACAAGAAGAGGCCGGTCAATAACACTACCACTGCGTTTTTATGATTATTTGCATAAAAGCGGAAACGCAAAATCGTTATATATCCAAGCACAACCCCACCATTTTGCCGTGCGATTACACCATCACCACGGCCAGTTTTGCCGTTTGTCACTTTCATTCGCTTGCTTTCTCACTTTGCTTAACTTTTGTTGCATATAACTGCAGCAACTGTATTTTATGTTTGTGATCCATTTTTTTGTTGTTTAGCTATAAGTGGGAATTAGTTGGCAACATTACCTTTGTTTATATCACTAACAAGAATTTAGTGCAGTACAATTATCAGCAAGCTCTAGTTGTTTATTTTGTAATTGGTTAATTTGATTTAACTAGTCTTTTCAAGCCAAAATTGGTTGTACAGTTGATGTAGCAGTTAATCCTTCCTCTATGCGATTGCTAGGCTTTAACTAAATTTTTGGATAGTTTTAACTGCTTGCAACTTGTTATTAGTATTTGCATGCCATCGCATTATTCTATTTAGATAAGATTGTGATAACGCAATGGTGTTATAATGAAAGGCTGTATAGTGAAGTTGGGAAGGATAAATAGCCTACCGCTAAACGTTTCTGTGCCAAGAGAAGTCAGCGCATTCCTGAGCTGCACAGAAATAGCAATTTTGTTAAATCAGCACAAGCATCGACAATTTTAGGTGACAATAGCGACGTGGCAACAGTTACTTGTGTGCGAAGACGTTTATGGGGCGCCATTTGTTCACCGCTCATTACACATGTTAGGACTACGTTTATCACAAAACAAATCGATTTGTTTAAATGCACAAATCGATTTAATTTAGTCATAAAATCATGTTTTGGGATCACATTCATCACTAAATCAAATCGATTTGTTTAAATGGACACACCAATTTGATTTAGTCATAAATTTATGTTTTAAGACCACATTTATGACTAAATCAAAACGATTTGTTTAAATGCACAAATCGATTTGATTTAGTCATAGGCTAATGGTATTCAAAAATAAATGCATAAATGGATTTGTTTATATGCACAAATCGATATGATTTAAGTATAAATGCATATGTCACTCAACCGTGTCACACTTTAAAGAGAATGTACATCAAGGGCCGCTTTTTCGACATATTTGGTCGTTGGATCATCACAGGTTTGCAATACATTGGTTTGAAATGAGCGGCAGGCGCGACGTGCCTAGTTAAAATTTTTGAAACAGGTGGTCTGCACCAAATTGAACTAAAACAGTTACGTTCCGAGTCTCGTTGTGGTTGGAAGGCCCCTATAAGACACCTTTATTAAATGCGTTCTTGTAACTAGTTTGATCGACAAATGGAGTTGTCGTTAGACACTCGCAGTTCACTAGAGCAAAATGCCGTCACATTTGTGTATTGTGATGGTGATAAACTGTTGAACAATGATGTCACAGAAATGTTGGCGCGAAAATGCGGGAAATTTTGTACAGATATCAGTTTATGAGCTTTCAAGTCAGCAACAGCACGTGTCATAATCAGAGTGATCTGCGCCAATTAACACTTTACAACAAGAACACTATCTGACAAATATAACAACCATTCTAAAAAATTAGTAAAGAGATATTTGCCTTAAAGCATATCCAAAAAAATAAAGATTTAGCAAATTAATTAAACAAAATGATATAGAAAACATACATCATAGGATATAAGATTCGAAAGGGCGTTGCTTATTCCGCACTTGTATACTGCAGTAGTGGCCTTAGGTATGAGCGAACTGGGAAAATGCGCAGGGTCCCCTCATATGATTTGTGGCACTAAAGGACTCCCCGCTTAATTTCTTGTATTAAGATGTCCATGAAATATAAAAATTTCAGACACATATTTTTTGGTCAAAATAACCGAACAGGCCTCCTCCGGTTCCTTCGTAAGCTTTTACACCAAAATGTTTACACTAATATGCCTTTGCCTATACCTTTAAACTTTTCCATTGATTGCCAGTAATACCTCACATGAATAGAAAATGTGCTTTTGGTGTATCCACAAGAAAGAAAAAAAAAGAATGGGAAAAACTGAGATAAAGTTAATTTATTTTGCCCAAGGTCCCCTTACGTAAGGCCATCACTGATATATGTATATTTTTTTGTTTACCATATTTGTCCTCTATTCACGAGAAAGCAAATTGTATCACTAAGGTACCTGCAGGTAATATGGCCACCCTAACAAACTTTCTCAAATTTCTTAAAAACTACTTGAAAGTTTCTGGTCAAACTGTGCATGGAAGTAGAGTAAGTTGTTACACATCATATATCAAACGTTGAAGGTCGGATGAAGTTCAGGGTTTCCATGAGGCTATTTTTAAAAAAAGTTTTTTTTGGGCCATATTAGATGCACATGCAGGTAATAAGGCCCAAGATTGTCTAGCTATTTAAGAAATTTTGTAGACAAACTAATGGATATTTTGTGATGTTTTTGCATTAAATGAAGCATGAAGATGCTCAGGAACATTAACAAGAGGTCCTGAATATCTTTTGTAGCTACTGGTTAAATCGTAGGGATCGAAAAACATGCGGGCAAACGTACCCTAAATTTAGATAATTACTATGCTGTACGCAACTAAATTTAAAATTAAGCAATCACATTTTCGTTAAAAAAAAGGTGTACTCCCTAAATTCTCACAATCAAATGGTGTACTCAAAATCACTATAGCGTACATGCAAAGACAGGTGTGTTCACACTTACAGTACTGTATGCGCACTAACACAATCACAGGTGCACATTCAATCAAATGAAGGGGGGCCTTATTACCAGCAACGGCTCTCGAACAATTTCATATCAATTAAACTAATGCTTAAATCTTTTTAAGCACACAAAACTACTTAGTTTAACTGAAGCAATCCCTTCCTGCCCTGCTAAAAAGAAATTAAAGTTTCTTCAACCATACACCCCATTTTTGGAAGGGTAAAAAATCCTAGATTTTATAAAAACGCTCAATTTCAAGATTTCAAACTTTTGTTTCGCTGTAGCGAACTCATTACTGCACAGATCTAACCCTAACTGTGCGAATCAATACAAGTATGGATCCACTCCAAGTTCATAAAAATGGAAAAATATTTCTTCTCTTAGATACGGAGATCGGAGCAGTGGGCCATATTGCCAGCATGGCCATATTACCTGCAGGTGCCTTATATTTTGGACAGGATGTCCCCACTCGTTTGGGAGTTGTCATTTCCGAGATGTCTGGACCACCTGTCTTCTACATAAAGGTGGTGGCATCCCGTATAGTGCCTTGCCCAAGGACACAACAAGCGAACTTCACGGCTTGTTCTCTACAACCTCCCCGAAATGACAAGCGCCGAACAGGGAGGCTGTGCATACCATTTTTTTAAGTCTTTTGGTATGACTCGACATGGCCAATGAACCCCAGGTCTACCGACTACGAAGAAGACGCCCTAACCACTGGTGTTAATTTATGAACTTATAGTGCTTGGTAAGAGACAAAAATAATATTTAATATACACTTTCTAAAGACAAAGTTGACATCGTGGCAACAGTATGAGAAACAAAGCAAAATTACTCAAAGAAATCAGAAGCTTGTTGGTTGTTGTTCAATTTGCTGCAGACTATCTGTTTCAAAATTTTTAACTACATTGCGCCTGCCGCTAATTTAAAACTAATCTAAAGCAAACCTGTCACGTGATGGTGCAACGACCAAATATGTTGAAAAAGCGGCATTTGCAGTACATTCCCTTTAACCCCCACATGAATAGCAAAAAAAATGTCCGTAAGGTGGCAGTGTGAAAAACTGTCATAATTTGTCATAATTATATACCCCAAGTTTGTTTGTAAATCAATACTCATCTGTTTACTTCTACATCAAGTGTAGATATTGTTGACATCTCTATTTCTTGAAGATTTCAAATGTAAAAAAAATTTTTTTTGTTGGAATATGCAAATTAGCCCCCCAATAGGTGGTGAGTTGTCTTCGAAGTTGAAGTACCCTTACCTCAAAGATCACTACAGATTTTATTTTTTACCAATTTTTTTAGAAATGGCCGCTAGATGATGCTAAGGAAATAAGCTTTCAAGGTACATCACTCAAAACTTACTTCAAACCCTAGGTTTTCTACATTTTGCAACTTTCTGAGACCAATGGCCTTTTTGTTAACTGGCACTGACCAGTATCAAATTTTGTTAGGTAAATTTAGTACCTAAAATATGATCAGTCATTATCTGCTAAAGGTTAGCCTAAAACCCTAAACCATACAGCATTATGTATTTTTAAAAAGGGAATTTCTTCAAGATTCAGAAAATATCAAGTTTATTTAGATTACGTTGTCACTAACAATGAAACAGAAGCTTGTTTACACACCCCTCCCCATTTGTTGAGAAACAAAGGGGATACAGCAAATTTTGATTTAGAGAAGCCAAACTTCTGCCAGCTTTTAAACTTGCATTTTAACTTTTATCTCCTTGGAAACTTGACGCAAAACAACCACTTTAGTGATGAAATATTTGCAATTTATTTTATTTTTTCAAAGGGTGTAGTTGTTTTTTAATTATAATTTAGTGAGGTAAGTTGAAAATTTTGGGGGGGTTTTGAACTGATATCATGTACGGCACTCATTTTAATCAGTAAATATTATATACCACTTAGCCGAGACTACTTATAATTATATATTGCTGGAAATAAAATTTCTCGAGCTTTCAAATGAGACTGATATTTAGTGACATATCATATTTTTTGGAGTGTTTTGAACCTCTAAAAAATTTAGAAATTTTATAAATAAATGTTTTTATTATTGTTTGAAATTTTGTTTAATGATGCCACAAAAGAATGTTAATGATAATGGGTTTGCTTTCCTGGAAAACATGTACAGTGTTCCTTTACTGCTTCACGGTTCAAGTTTCGCGACTTCAGTGCATTGTGGTATTTTTTTTGATTGGCTGCGCATCACATCGTTGACTGTCTGCGCATAATCACGCCATTCTTGTTCACCTCGTTAACTGTGTCTCGTGTATCTTAGGGTTGCAAGTGTTGTACCGTACATTTTTTGTGATTGCAGTACTGTACTGTTGACCCTTACAAGGACAATATCGGATTGTATAAAGACTAAACAAAGTAGTAAATATTTCCAATTTTTTGTGCTCTTTATTATTCAGTTTTCAGAAGAGTAAGCGTTCATGAATACTAATGTACATGAATATGTGTCAAAAAGTAAGCGTTCATATATTGCATACCTGTATTGGCCTAAAGGTGCTGGGAATTCTATAGTACCACCACTTCACGGTTTTTCACTTATCGCGGTGGGGTCTGGAACGCATTAACCGCGATAAGCCAGGGAACACTGTATTCTTAATTTGATTTCAAGGTAGTTTGTTCTTGCTAAATATTTGGCAAGTTTTGTCATCTGCATCTGGGTTCTTGGTCTTTTTACCCTTTTTTGGGTAAAAAAATCCAAGAATTAGGGCACAAATTTTAATCTTTCGATGCGCGAGGAATTAAGCGTGATTTTTTGAAAATTTTATGAAAATCGGGTAAGAAATAAAGTCACGAATCCATTTTTTAGTAAACTAATTTTGTAACTCCGCAAAAAAAATTTGAGGGAAACACTGAAAACACGAAATCATCATATGATGATCTTGATAGCGAAAGAGTTGAAGAGTGATTCAATTGAGTGACATATGTATTTACGACTAAATCAAATCGATTTGTGCATTTAAACAAATTTTATATGCATTTGCGACTAAATAAAATCGATTTGTGCATTTAAACAAATCGATTTGATTTAGTCACAAATGTAGTCCCAAAACATAAATTTATGACTAAAATCGATTTGATTTAGTCATAAAGGGGTCCTAAAACATGAATTTATGACTAAATCAAATCGATTTGTGCATTTAAACAAATCGATTTGATTTAGTCATAAATGTCGTCCTAAACATGTGTAATGAGCGGTGAACAAATGGGGCCCCAGAGACGTCTGCTCATCAATATTTGAGCCGGAGAATACTTTATTCCGGTGATTGGTAAATGGCGATATTCTAAGAGAGCTAAGTATGGGTCTCGATTTTGTTCCACGGCTTTTGGAAATATTTTTTATTGTTTGCCCACAACGTTTAGCTTGACCGTTGCTTTGACTGAAAGTTGGGCTCGATGTGGTTGTTTCAATGAGCCTTGAGTTCGCAAATGTTGAAAACTCATTACTCAGAAATGGCATACTGTCATTAACAATTTCAAATGGAATGCCATGACGTGCAAAAACACTCTTACACAGTTGAATAATGGTACTGGTGGTTTAGTTAGGCAGGGGTAGTAATTCAAAATATTTAGAGTAATAATTGACTACCACAAGGTAGTCCTTGCCTTTAAAGGTCAATATGTCCATGCAAAGAAAAAGCTTGTCTAAAATATCGTGAGATATCATTGGTTTACGCTGATGATTATTTTGATATCTAATACACAATTCGCAATTAGCAACAGTGCGCTCTATGACAGCAAGCAATATAGGCCAATAAAGCAACTCTAGTGCACAAGATTTACTTTTTTCAATGCCAAAATGCGATTCGTGAATCAAGCATTTGAGATTATAATGACTGCCATAATAACTGAGCTCGGCACCGCAAGTTTACACTCAATTCCGCAACCGCAAATTCCACAAAACTGCAAGAGATGTTCCGCAACCGCAAATTCGCAAGTTTGCGATAGGTTTGCGGTGACTTTTCGCACTTCCGCAACTGCAAATGCACATTGCACTTCTGCAAACTTAGACCACATTATTTACTGTTATTTTGTCTTCGTGATGACCTTTTTTATTTTTGAAGGTCAAATTTTGCCATCGACCAGACGTTGACCTCCAAAAAAGAAAAAAGGGGTCATCACCTCTCGGACGTTAACCTCCAACCCAGAAAATAAGAGCGTCCACTTTTTCCAAGCGGTTTCACCGCGGATCAGGCAATGCTGCCTATTGCTTTGCGGATTTGCGGTAGGAAATTAGGTTCGCAAATCGGCAAATAGAAACTTGAGTCCGCAATTTGCAGATTTGTGGATTTGCGGAAGTGCCCACCTCTGCATGTTACAATGTGTTGATCACTAAAACAATACCATCAACCACATATAAAATATCGCTTATATTGCAATAATAACGCACCAAAAATATAACGTTTTTTTGACTACAAGGCCAAGTTGTATACAGTTTTACTTTCTGTAAGTTTAGTGGTAGTTAAGGGTAAGTTCCTGATAAGGGAATGCTCAACTTGCACCAGACCATTATAGAATTTACTTTAAATTGTATCTTATCCCGGTTGAAGCAAACGCCCTTCTCCTTGGCCCTGTTGAGTGATGAGAGCATGATTGCATCGTGCTCTTTTTCATTTTTCGCAGCCTCGATTATATTATCAGCAGTCACATACACATCTTTATTATCACCAAAAACGGTTTCATTGCACTTTTGCACAATTTTGCTGGCTAAGCTTATCTCAAACGGCATTCTAGAAAATTGTTTTTTCCCCAAGTGGTGTGAAATGTGGTGAGATAGGTGGATTCTTTGTTAAGGCCTTCATGCCAATAGCCATCTTTTACATCAATTACCGAGAAAAGCCACTTGCCTGACAGCTGTGATTGAACATCTGCTGGAGTGGGTATAAAAAAGCTTTCACACAGTATTGCTACATTCAAGGGCTTGGGATCAAGGCATAAACGTAAATTCTTGTCTTTTTTCTCAACCACCACCAAATTGCTAACTCATTTTGTAGAACAATCAACATCTGCTATTATTCTATCTTTACTTAGACCATCTAAAACTTCTCTTAATTTTGGCCGAAGTGCACACGCTATGTGCCGAGGTTGCAGTATGACTAGTTTGGCGTCCTCTTTCAAGATGATATGATATTTCTCTTGATATAGACCTCTACCAGTAAATACAGCTGCAAAATTTATCCAAAGTAAACGCCTAGAATCGTCAATGATATTCACCTTTTTGACTAAGTTTGAAAGACTCATGCATATTCACCACGATGGGGAAGATCTATAATATCCGTGATATAAAACAACAGTGGGAATTCGCGACCCTTTCTGTCACATACCGCAACATCTACAGAGCCAAATGGTTTAATTACAGCATTACCAAAAACCGCACAGCACAGTGGATGTAGGATGCAAAAGCAACGAACTCACTTGTTTGTACAAATCAAACGACAGGATATTTGTTTCGACACCAGTGTCTAACTAGAAGGTACAAATATGAGTACCATTTTCCTGTAGTGTTGACCGCAATTTTGACCCGATGGAGATCAGTTTTTTCCTTCCACGAAGGAAATGTTCTCGTAAAACACTTGGGTTTGATTGTGATGTAGGGCCGGTTGTAATCATATCGACTTGACTTGCATTAGGTCTAGTGGTAAGAGTGCCTCTGTATACAGTGGAAAAATGATTTCGTTTTCCGCACTTGCAACATGTTTTGCCGTATGCTGGACATTGCCTTGGCTGGTGCTTAGAGCCACAGTTTGGGCAATTCGCAATACGCGATGGACGAACTGCAGTAAATTTATACGGTATTTATTGTGAAGTTGGTAAACCGTAACGGTATTAGTCTCACTATGTGCCGTCATGATGCGCAACTGTATCTTCGTAGCTTTCATTGAATGATACAGGTTAACAGCCTTAGCTAAAGTAAGGTCATCTTCTTCTAACATTCTATGCGGCTGAGTCATCGTTGGTACCAAATGATATTTTATCAGGAAACTGCCCGTCCGTTGACGTCCCAAATTCACAGTTGCTCGCAATAGTTCTTAATTCAGTTAACCATTATTCAAAAGGTTTACCCTCGGCTTGTTGACGTTGCCAAAACTTATAACATTCGAAGGCGGGCTTTCGCCTGCGATTGCAGTAATCTCCAAATTGGCGAGGACAACGTCACAGGTAGTGTCTCTGCCATCAAGCGCAAGACCGAAGCTATCAAAAATATCCCTAGCCGCTTCACCAGTGCAGTTTAACAGATTTATTTAACCACCTGCGCAATAACTGTCCTCGAACGGATCTCAGCAACATAATATATCTGGAAAGACTTTTCCCAACGTCGCCATTTTTCTAGGTTTTCAGCATTAAAATTAAGTTCGTGTGGTGGAAGCAGTTGGCTCATAATTTGCTGCTAAGTCTCGAATTACTACACTTCTGACACCATGTGATATTCCCACACACAGTCTAACAAAGCGAAGTCTATTTATAGCTCGACATAACACGAATAATGAACTTACAAATTCATAGAGCAAACTGTATCTTAGTTATGACGTCACAGTAGCACATTTGCATAACGTTACATTTATTACCTCTGGTCTAGACCTTGGGGGAATTACTTGCATCTGGGGTTTTGTGATTTTCCACCCAGCGCCCATTCCGAGAAAGGGGCCTGGTAGCAACGACGACGACAACAATAACAGAGCTACCCCATTCAACAACGTGGTGTTTGTTTTCATTTGGGTCAAAATGCCCTACCTCCCTGTACCAGATACCCCGGGTACTCTCAAACCAATTATTTTTTGTGGTGCTACCCTGTGAATGATTGAACAGGGCAGCCCGCTCTGTCTTTAAAATCGGTTAGCCGTTTTTTTGCTCTCCTGCCTTTTTCTTTTTCTCACAGTATTTACTTTCCTTTTCTTAGATCTGGAAGTTTATTATTCCCATCTACAAGATGGAAAAACCTATCGACTCTTCTGCTTCCTTCCGGCCTAACTCTTACATCTCATGCGTCTCAAAGATGTGTGAAAGCATCATTCTACCATGTCTATTCTTCTTTCTGGAGTCTAACTTCATTCTTTGTCCCCGCTCGGCCAATTTCCGCCCTTATCAGTCTACTCTCGATCAAATTCTTTATCTCTCTCAGTCCATTTCAAATGGGTTTAACAAACCCAGGCCTGGATCTCAGACGAACCCAGCAAATACAGATTTATCCAAGATTTTTGAATCTATGTTTGGCATTTCATTATTTTCACAAGTCTATTTTGGCTGGTCTCTCTCCTAGCTTTCTTTGATGGGCTTGATCTTTTCTTTCTCACAGGCGCTCTTGCGTGGTTTTACAAAATCACAAAAGTCGCTCCTTGCGAGTCTGTCTAGGTGTTTAGCTAGAAACTATTCTTTTTCCTGCTCTCTTTTTATCAACGATTTTCATAGGTCTTCACCTTCCTCCGTCAGCTCCACCTTTTGTATATATTTTAGCCGTCTGATCCTTCTTTATTTGAGTAGCTGCCGCTGCAGAGACCCAACAAGAAGGCTTGATTCAACTGGAGCACTTGTCTGACCATTGCTGGTGTCTTCGTTTCAATCCGTTCGAGTGTGAATCCTCCTTCTTTTTACATAAATCCCAACCAGGCTAAACTTCAACCCCACTTTTCCCTTTTCAACTTCCCTCTCCGCTTCTATCCTATTCCTACTTTTCTAGGAGTTTTCTTTGATCGCACACTTTCCGTTTCTGAACATGTATGTTTGCTAAAGGCAAAGTTATTCCCTTATCTGAAAGCCTTACGTAGTATCTCCGCTTCCCTTTAAGGCCATTCTCAACTATGCTGCACCCGGAAGATTTTCAATTCCCAACATTTCCAAAATTAAAAGCCCTTGTAAAGCGTTCGGATGCACCATCACCGGCTGCCTTTCGTCCTCCCGTATTTCTTTTCCCCTCTGAGGAATCTCTGGCTCCACTTCAAGTCATTCTGATTCATTTCGCTCTCTCTTCTTATGAACTGGTCCTTCGTCTCCCATTCTCTTTTACAATTTCAGATATGGCCACAAAAGAAGTAAAACTATAGTTTTGTACCTGCAAAGATCTCCTGTGTGGTAGAAAAATCTCTCCAGATCCTCCTGGGGAGACTTTACGACCACACACCAGTTGACGTTTTCTCTTTTTTTCAGACTTGTTTTGCCTTCCCTCTCTATGCTCTTTCAACCCAGCATTCCTTCACTGTTGGACCTACTTCATGCTCTTGCTCTGACCATCCTTTTTATTCCTAAAGTGCTGATTTTGCCCAGCTTGACTATCTTTTATGGTACGATCTGGTCATTTGAACTGATGGCCATGTCCCTTTTCTTTTTGGCCAAATAGGCTTTAGCATCTTGGACAACTGCTCGTTTTGTAGCACTGAAAACACCCTTTCCTAATCGGTAGGTCCAGCATGTTCAAACTTTTTTGTCGAAGCCTGCGCCATGCTGCCAGCTCTCCGCTACATGCAGTCTTGGCAGCACCAAAAAATCTGCCATTTTTCTTCTCTTCTTGTCACTGCAAATTCGTTTGGCGTTTGTTTTTAATGTGATTATCTGATTCTGGAGATCGTTAACGGACACCAACAAGTTATTTGATTTGACATATCTAATTTGGTTCAGATAAACTATATTCAGCTGGCGTCAGGTGTCGCTTTCTGAAAACAACACAAACAATAATTTGTATAATTGATGAAACATAATGACAAACGTAAACATAAACAAACGTAAAACAAGAACTCACCGATAAATTGCATCAATAATCACTGCTTGGGTTTGATATTTGATTATTTGATTACACAAAACATTGAATTTTAAACTTAATATTGCTACAAACAAAAAATATATAGATAATAAAATTCAAAGTAGTCTAACCCTGTACTATTACAATTCTAAAGCAATATTAGCAGCTCGCAACTTGAATCCAAATTAAATCATTGAGAGTTTGACACGAACAAAGGACTGAATTGAAAAGGTAGAAAAAAGAACTAGCTTAAAGCAACACGTCATTGAGTTTTTTCAAGAACGGCATTTACATTTCTCCTTCTCTCCGACTCTCGTTTTATCCCTGGTACGCTTTCCTTTTCTCAGTCTTTCTTTCCCACACTCTTTGGCATATCTGGTCGAAACTATCCGGTTTCTCCTACTCCTTTTCTATCGGGCTACAATGGGTGCCAGATCATTCATTTTCTTCTGGTAATAATGCGGGCGATGAACTGGCCAAAAGAGGTACGCTGTTTCAGCCATCTGCAGTTCTTTTGTTGACTCTTTCTTAGTCTACCTCTCCTATTCACTCACCCCTTCTTTCGGGCCTGAGAAATATTGGCTCATCAAAATTTTTTAATACGCAGGCCCCTTTAGTATCCAGAATATTTTGACATTTTAATCTCTGGAAAAAATTTAAGACCACAAAAGAAATCGCACAAATTGTGAAAATTTTCGTATGCACATTCCAATAAATTATCTAAAATGGCCGCACCAACGTATCCCTACAATTTAACAAAGAAAAACCTGCAATATATGAAAAGTCAGAATTTGTAACTTGAAATTTTTATACTCCAGTAACAATACAACCATATCTTTCATCCACTTGTACCAGAGGTCATACATAGAAAAAGAAACATCAAAGAGTGAGCTGTGCAATGAGTTCGCAGCCGGACAGAACAGAATGCGCTGAGAAGTGTCCTGAGTCGGTGACCGCAGGCATTGCAACGAGCATTCTCAATTCCGCCAATTCTACAGAGATGAGAGTTTAAAAGTAGGCTGCGTATGTTGCTGTAAAGGCAAGAGAAGACACAGCAAGACAAGATAAGGACAACAGGGGTAAAATAAATTTCCGCTTTTTGCAATAGAAAAATTTGCTCAGAAATGATCATCAGCATCATGCGGTACCATACAGTAATCTATTACATCATGTCAATAATCCGCGACCGGTTTCGACCTTATTGGGTCTCATCAGGCGGGTGTAACAAACACTCAATAATAAGCATGCTGAAAAAACAAATTTGCCATTGGGTGCAAAAAAAATGCAATACAAAGCAATATGATACATATTGCTGTATTGCTGTATACATATTGTTGTGTCGTATTGTTTTGTATTGCATTTTTTTTGCACCCAATGGCAAATTTGTTTTTTCAGCATGTTTATTATTGAGTGTTTGTTACACCCGCCTGATAAGACTCAATAAGGTCGAAACCTGTCGCGGGTTGTTGACATGATGTAATAGATTACTGTATGGTACCGTATGATGTTGGTGATCATTTCTGAGCAAATTTCTCTATTATACTTTGATGCTGGAGACAGATCCCTCTTAGTAGATCGCCTTGAAAGTTGCAAACTAGCAACTAGCAACTCCTGTATTTCCGTTTTTTTGTACGGAATCGCACCGATTAGCAAACTGCACTAAAGCGATTGACAAGGCTGCAATTGTTCCGGTGCGATTGACAAGACTACAATTGTTATGGTGCAATTACCAAGGCTGCAATTGCTCGGGTGCGATTGGCAAGGCTGCCATTGTTCGGGTGTGATTGCAATTGTTTGGGTGATTTTGGCAAGACTGCAATTGTTTGGGTGCTTTTTGCAAGGCTGCAATTGTTTAGGTGCGATTGGCAAGGCTGCAATTGTTTGGGTGCGATTGGCAAGGCTGCAATTGTTTGAATGGTTTTGGCAAGGCTACCATTGTTTGGGTGCAATTTGCAAGGCTGCAATTGGTGCAATGGATGTGGGGTTTACCAAGGAGGTAAAGTTTAATCATCAGGTACAATTGACACTACTGTAGTAGTTCTGAACCCGCATCTTTAGTTATCGTAATTGTTTTTTAATTTACTGCACTTTTTTGTAATCTACATCCATTAATTTTACGTGTTTTTATTTGAAATGCTCCCTTCTTGGATTTTTGTTTGGTCTTTAAGCATTGATTTGTAGTTTTAAATTTGTAGTGGAACTAACACCAAATCAATCACAAACACAGGAATTAGATTTACTATGTTGTAAAATCGTTGTTGTTGTTCTTAAGTAACTTCTAAGGCAGTGGCTATTTTTACATGACCGTAAGATCTAAACGTAAATTTTGTTTTGAAATTATTCTGTTTGATTGTACTAATAAAATGGATACAATCAATTAAAAATCAAAAAGAACCATTGGGAACAGAATGAACATCATTATTATTAGTTTGGATTGGCCAAATTTTACAGAGTTGAAATGAAGTAGAATTTCAAATCAGACATTTCCAAACAAATTATTGTGTAAACGTAGCAAACCCCTAAAAGTCCTAGATTGGTGAATCTCCCTAAATTACTACACTACAATGGCCCTGGTACTATGTGTCGTTTAGCAGATGAGGTGAAGTTAGATCATTAGGCACAATTACAAGCATTGTTCACATGGTCAGAGTGAGTTAGATGATGCAAAGTTTTATAGGTGGTGAAGTATAATCAATAAGCAAAGTTGTAAGCATTGTGAGGGTGATAGCACAAGCACTTTAGGGGGATGAGCCAGCCAAAGGTTAGAATAAATATTGTACTCTTTTTATGCTTGCAAATCGGGTAGCCCAGTTTGACAAAAGATTTGCAAACAGCTGAAAAGAGCATAAGCTTATTCATTTAGTAAGCAGTATGTAGGTATGGTACAAACATTTAAGGGATTTGTATATAGCCAAAGTATGATTCAATCTCAAGCCGAATCCCATTTTCACAATTTAAAACCTATTATTTAATTTCACAATTGTGCTAATTAACTATGATCTATAATATGTGTAGTAATAACAACATTTGCTGCTAATACCACAAACAGTAGGCTATGTCGTTTCACCAGTGTGCATGCAGCACTGGATGAGCGTGATTTGCAAATTTAAATCATTGCAGAATTGCACTTGTGCAATTTGTCACTTAAAATTAGAGCCGGACCACACCAGTACAAAACTGCACATCACAAGTATTATTTCACACCAAAGATGTGGAAAGTCTGATTTTACCCCACAGTTTTTACCCTTGGAGGCTATTATGATGTCAGACATATGTAATTGGTCAATTCTAACGATGTATTAAACATGTGACTTTCGGCTGTTTCTGATTGGTCAATTTTAATGATGAATTAAAAAGTATGTGGTAAAAGTGCATTTTAGTGCAGAATTTATTAAGCTGAAATGACGTATCAAGTATTATCTCCAGGTTTTAGATCTAAGATAGTAAATTGATTTATACTTATTTACTTCTGTTAGTTTGGGTTAGAGTGAGGTCATTTTTAGGTGTGTAAATTATGAAGCTGAAATGAAGCATCAAGTATTGTGTCCAGGTTTTAGATCTAGGAAAGTAAATCAATTTATACTTGTTTACTTCTGTTGGTTAGGGTTTGGGTTAGGTCATTTTAGGTGTGTAAATTAACCAGCTCAATTGTTTCAAGTGTGTAAATTATTAGACTCAACCAACAAAAGTAAATATGTGTAAATTAATTTACTATTTTTTATCTAAAACCTGGCAACAATACTTGATGCGTCATTTGATCTTGATAATTTTCACACCTAAAAATTACTTTTATCAAATTTGTACCCCCAGTGTACACTACCTTGTATTTCACATACCAGAGCCCCTTCCAGTTTTCACTGTCTTTGTCGGAATGCCCTACCAGCAAAGACTCTGACCCATAACCATTGCATTTTAATGCAGCTGTGCTATCCAAGCTCCACAGTATCACTCACAGAATTGTAGCAATTATGATTATATAAACATACATGAATGATTATGGAAAATAGTCACTTTCTGAACGTCAAGGCTGAGGATATTTTGTTGTCAGTGTTGTTTTACCTTTGGAAGCTATTTTGCTGTCAGACATTTGTAATTAGTCAATGCAGTTACACATATACATGTGACTTTTGGTCGTTTCTGATCAGTAGAGTTCAATAATAAATTTAAAAAAATTTGTGTCCCCTGTATAGCCTCTACCCCACGCTGTACAGTTTCCTGTACATTTACATACCAAGCCACTGCCTCCAGTGTACACTGCCTTTGTATAAGTATCCTGCCAGCAAAGATTTGAACATGTAGCCATTGCCTTTCAAGGTCGCTACACTATCCACTACACCACAGCATCACTGCTAGAGTTGCAAGCAAATACGGCCATTTGAACATGTTGGTTATAAATTGGCATAGTACAGGTATAGTGCAGGCATAGTAAGGAAGGTGTGCAATCATAAACCATTTGCACCAATATAGCAAAGCCTTACTTGTTTCCTTTCAAAAAAAAGTTAATTTTTAATTTTGTGAGTAAAAATTAAGCATTGAGTGGATACAATGAGATTTCACATTAAAAGCTGTTGTTACCATCATTATGCCTGTACCATGCCTATCTATCACCACCCAGTGAAAAGTGCACAGCCTTGGCACCTCATATTGACTATGGTCTATCTGTTTATTGGGTACTGAAACCTTCAGCTAAAATATCTGTATATTTTCCATATATCATGTAGAGTGCTAGAATTCTTTTTTATTTGTGTAATGGTACTTATTTGGCAGGCAATTGTATTTTCATTCAAATCATGCAGTTTAGCATCATTTAGATCAAACATAACAGTAAATGAAAAAGGTATGTAGGCGACAAAAGAAATAGGTTGTATGTTGAAACATGCGTGATTTTATCTAAAGATAATAGAGAAACATTCAAGTAGTTGGCATGGTCACAGCACCTAACAACAAAACTAGCAAAGCAAAATAAAAAGCAGCTGCAAAAAGCCTATACTATTTGCTGTTGAAAAAAGCAGTAGTGGTAAGTAATAATCACAAATGTTGACCAAAGAACTAATAATCTGCACCACAGCACTTCCCTGACTTATTATAGTTTTAATAGATGGAGAACAATTTAATTTAGGATCCTTTGTGAAGATCAAAGTTATTGTGCTTTAAACAACTTTTGTTTTAACTCTTTCAGACTCATGGTTTTCAGGCAAAGAAAAGTCCTACATTCTCAAAAAATTATTTACTGTAGAAAAGCATTTATTTTTGCACAAAATACAAAGTAGATTTAGTGCATAAAAAATATGATGTGGCGCTAAATATTGGTCTCATTTAAAAGCTTAGGAAATTTGCTTTCCAGCAATATATAACTTTAAATAGTCTAGGCTAAGTCATATATGATATTTACTGATCAAAAAACGGGTACTGTACATCATGTCAGTTCAAAACCCCCAAAAATTTTTTGACTTATATTCACTAAGTTATAATTTTTAGAAAAACTACATCCTATAAAAACATGAAATAAATTGCAAATATTTCACCACTAAGGTCATTATTTTGCATCAAGTTTTCAAGTAGACAGAAACCGAAATACAAGCTTAAAAGCTAGCAGAAGTTTGGCTTCTCTAAATCAAAGTTTGCTGTATCCTCCTTGTTTCTCAACAAATGCGAGGGGTGTAAAAAAGCTTCCGTTTTATTGTTAGTGACAACACATTCTATTTAAACTTGATATTTTTTGAATCTTGAAGAAATTCCCTGTTCAAAAATACATAATGTTACATAGTTTAGGCTAACCTCCAGCAGATAATGACTGATCATATTTTAGGTACTACATCTGACTAACAAAATTTGGTACCGGTCAGTACCAGTTAACAAAAAGGTCATGGGCCTCTGAAAGTTGCAAATTGTAGAAAACCTAAGCTTTTTGGTAAGTTTTGACTGATATAACTTAAAAGCTTATTTCCTTAGCATCATCTAGCGACTATTTCTAAAAAAATTGGTAGAAAAATAAAATCTGTAGTGATCTTTGAGGTAAGGGTACTTCAACTTCAAAGACAACTCACCACCTATTGGGGGTACTAATTTACATAAAATTTGCATATTCAAACAAAAAAATTTTTTTTTGTTTTTATTATATTTGAAATCCTCAAAAAATAGAGATTTCAACGATATAATGCACTTGATGTGGAAGTAAACAAATGAGTAATGATTTACAAACAAACTTAGGGTATTTTATGATAATTAATTGTGATTGATTATGATAAATTATGACAGTTTTTCACTCTGCCACCATGCGGACATTTTTTTCACAATGCACACGGGGATGAAAGAGTTAATGATTGTCCTAGATTATATATACAGTTGATACAAATTTTGAGCTGCTGAACGGCACAGGAACTCAATTTGAAAAAGTGGTCTATTTTCTATACTGCTGAGCATCAAACGTGACCTTTTCTGTGGTTCAAAATGTGTACCACCAGACTTGAAAGAATTAAGATGATAGAAAGTTTGATGGTGTTTCTGTTTACACTTGCTGACAAGTAGATAAAGTAATAATGAATTTACTAATAGTTAATTTTTAATGTCGATATTTAACCATTTGACCTTATCTTCTGATATTTGTGTTTTTATAAGCTTTTAGTGTTCAGTTCTAGAATTTACTGGTATGTAATTCAGTTGTGGAATTTACTGCTAACCTATGCATTGTTATTGTCATGAAAGTTTTTTTTTAATTGCAAAAAAACAACTCACTTTTTAATGTTTTTTAGGCAAAAGTGTGTGAGGAAATTAGGGTAGAAAAGTGCTTTTTAAAATAAGTAATTAAGAGGAAATGATGTCCTATAGTCAAGAAAATAGAAAAATTGTTTGTGTAAGCCCTGGTAGATGCATGCATTCAGTCTGTTTTGAGTCCAGCTGTATGAATTTGTCAGGCACTTGGATAAGCATAGTTTATTTAAAGGAGGCATGGTAGCCATAGTATAGGGATAGGCATAGAAAAGTGTTCTAAGTTTGATCAAAACGAAAAGCAGCTGCAAATTTTCTATCAAATATGATGCAAATATTCTCAATCAAAAATATTCTCAATTATGCCAATTGTAGAGCAATTTGAATTCGGAGAGAAAGCTGTGACTTAAAACAACAGATGGAAGAGGATGCAGGAAGTATGAGGAGAGAACATAAGTTAAACTAAGTGTGGCAAATAGGAATGGATGGCTTCCTGGCCACTATGTCAGTGCTATGCAAACTGTGGTATACATACTGGTGGCGATACACTAGTAGTTCACTGCCAGTATGCAGTCAGTAAGAAAATAAGTATTGTGAATATTATTTTACATTGATCAGAGCATGTTTTCACTAAGTGATCAGAATACTTGCATAATTTCACATACTTTCTTAGTTATTCATGACTATATGGCGTTTCATTCATATTCACTGACATGACGATCTTTACTGGAATACAGGACTAGGTTCAATCTGCTGTTGCAGCTGGAACCTGACTAGTGTAAAAGAAAAAATGCTTTGGCTAAGACTTAGTCATAAGTCAAGCAAAATGCATTGTTACAACGCAAAAAAGTTTTATTTTGCAACTGTTATTCTTCCAACAGCTAGCTGTAGTTGAACGCAACAAATTAATTTAGACTTCAAAATACAGTACAGTTTAGCAGTAAGTTGAATGTGTTTTTTAGTAGTTCTGTTGAAAGCAAACTCTAATTTTAATTTCTCTTACAAAAGTTTTGTAATAGTACATCAGCCGACTAACTAAAATCAACAAAGTTAGTAATTAGTAAAATAATAGCTAATTTTGCTAGTCTTCTAACAGCTGGTAGAAAATATTTGATCAGTCAGCTTGTAGAAAGCATAGTACTCTCTAATTAGCAAAACTTGCTGCAGGCACTGGTACTTTGTTTTCTCAGAATTTAAATTACCCTATTACTGTTTCAACTAGTTTACATAAATCTTTGCAAATGGCAAAGTGAGGTTCTATGGACATATATATGAAGAGACTAACATTTTTAGACCTAAGTGGTTCTGATTCGGATGATAGTGGTGTTGGAAGCAGTGAAGTGTTGTTGGTAAAAAGAAGTTGATCAAGTTTTGTTTGGAAATACGATGCAGCATATTTATATTTTGGCTTTATAGCAACAGATGATGCTGGTGTGCCCAAACTACAATGTACTGTTTGTGGAGTTGTACTTAAGCAATGACTCCATGAAACCATCATATCTAAATAGACACTTGCATTCAAAGCATAAAATTAATACTAAGCCAAAAGAGTTTTTTTGAAAGGAAACAAACTGAATTAAAATGTGCACAGAAAAAGATTTATGGACCAACTCATATAAATACTAAAGCTTTACGTGCATCCTATAAACTAGTGCCAAGAATTGCAAAAGCTTTAAAACCCTACAGCAATGGTGAAATTATAGTGAAAGACTGCATTCAAGATGTTTGTTTGGAAGTCCTCGGTGAAACGGCAGGTGCAAAAGTTGCAAAAGTGCCTCTCTCAAGAGACACTATTGCATGACAAGTTGCTGATTTGGTTGAAAATATGGAAATTCAACTCATTAATCAAATTAAGTTGGCTAAGTACTATTCTCTGCAACTCTATGAAAGCACGGATATTTCTAACAAGGCAATTCTGATGATGTATGTGCATTATGAATATGAAGGTGAATTAAAGGAAGAGTTTTTTTTCTTTGCTGCACTTCCACAAAGAACAAGTGGTTTAGAAATATCAAAGACCATTATTAATTACTTTGAAAGCAATGGATTAGATATTAAGAATTGCATGGGAGTTTGTTCTGATGGTGCTGCTGCAATGATAGCAGAAAAATCAGTATATAAAGGATTTTGCTTTAGAATGTGTTTCGACTCATTGCTTTTTTCACAGGGAAAGTCTTGGAATCAAAAAATTGTCAACCAAGTTAATGTGCTTTGCGAGGTTGTAAAAATTGTAAGTCATATTAAAGGAAGTTCATTAAATTCAAGATAATTCACCCTATTATGCAACACATGCAAGCAAATCACAAGCAACTTTTATTTCATTTCAGTGTGCGGAGGCTGTCAAGGGGAAAAGTATTAGTCAAGAGTATATGAACTCAGAAGCGAGCTGACAATGTTTTTGCATGATAAAAAGCCAGAATGGGCACAGCTATTCCGAGATGAAGATTGACTTACCTAACTGACATTTATTGCTATTTTTAATGACCTCAACACATCAATGCAAGGAAGGAATGCTTCACTTTTTGCAACAGCAGATAAAATTGATGGTTACAATGAAAACTAAAAGCACGTAAGTTTCACATTTCAAGAAATTGTTATGACATGTTTCAACACTTTACATCAGTTATTACAGATGCAGGAGAAAATTTGAATATCAAAACTACTCAAAATACCACCATAAAACATTTGACTGATTGTATTCAGCATTATTTTTTAGAACAGAATAATCTACACAGTGGAAATGAATGGATCCAAAATTTCTTTGCATCAAATGTGAATGTAGAAGAGTTAAATGTGTTGATTGAAAGATAAATTGGTGGAGCTATCTGCCAATGAAGGTTTGCACAATTGTTTTGAACCAACCTCACTTGTAAACTTGTGGATTAAAGTGAAAGCAGAATATCCGAGGTTAAGTAACATGGCCATTAACCACTTCCTTACGGGAAGCAGCTATAGCCGTGCAGTGTTTTTGTGACATAACAACGTAGAGCTGCAAATTTTTCTTAGCCTGTTGTTGGAAAGCATACATGCCTGCATATTAAAGGAGTTGATGCAGTGAATCACCTAAAGCAGCAGTTCCCAAAGTATGGGTTGCAATCCAAACATGGGTCGCAAAAAGTGGGTGGTGCTGAAGCAATATCATAAGTAAATGGTTGAAACACTACTTCTATTTCCTTCCACATCTCTTTGCAAAGCTGGCTTTTCGACTATGACTTCCTTGAAGGAAAAGCACAGAAATGCACTCGATATCCAAGCTCTTCTTTGAGTAGCAGTGTCTTCCATTGAACAGCAATTGGATAAGCTAATAGAAAAGAAGCAAGCCCATACATCGCATAAAAGGATTAAAATAAAAGCACTTTTGACTTTGTTTATCTTGTAGTTGTTGTTTATTAAATAATACTTGCTTTTGACTATTTTTTCGTTTGAAATACATGACTGCTACATTGAATGACAGAAAGTGTGCTGCAGGTGCACTATATTAAAAAGTTTAAGTAGCACTGCACTACGTGAACAACAACAGGCATCTCAATGTGAGAATACTGTTCCTAACCTTGTTGCTGACCTTCTTGGGTTGAATCATTGACTGTTTGCTTTCCCAAGGGTTCCAAAGACCTTGGGCACTCCCCCACCAATCATTTTCTGGTGTTACCTTCTTAAGAACTGCAGAAAAGCTCACTGCTCTGCTTTCAACATTGGTCAACTGTCTCTTTGTCCTTTGTTGTCCTGTCTCTTTTGCTCTCTTACCTTTATTTTTCTGATGTCAAGCTGCTACCATCATCCAAGTCTTGGTTCTATCTTTTCTTTCTCTGTACTCACTGGAAATGTTACCTGCAGGAGCAGGTCTGTACAATGCTTTACTTGCTTCAAATGGGTCAATCTGCAATGCATTTGGTTTCTTCCTCAATTTTGAAACATCATTATTTAAATAAAACCAAAATTCTGTTGTTTGACATAATGGCTCTTTAGTATAATCGACATTTCATGCCAAAGTGAAATGAGATCACTTGTGGTAAAAAATTTTGTGACAAGATCACTCATGATAAAATCACTAATGAGAAGATATTGTAATTGATTACCACTTACCTGCTTCCATGAAAATCATTCAGACTATCTTACAAGCCTATTGTGTTGTAAATTGATATTTTACAAAATGCAAACAATCTATATTCTAATACTGTTTAGGTGTTTTGATATATTTTATAAACTAAACAAATAAACTTCTGTACCAGTAATTTTTAAATGGCCTCATTGGAAAACATATTAAAGAAAATGGAAATTGAATTGACATTCGAACAAACGAATTTGGTAGATCAATTACATGCTGATGTTCAACAGGTATAGTCTGCCGATACATTGCTTTTGCTGATTATGTTTTTATAAGTTTAAATCAATTTTTTTGGTAGAGTTGTTTCTATTATTTACTGGTATTTCTTTGCATTTTTCACATTTTTCTGTAGTTTAGACCCAATTCAATATTGTTATTTTAGAGTTCCAATAAATAAATTAAGAGTTAGTCTTTTTTTGCTGCTTCTTTGTTGTGCATCCACTTTGCTACACGTTAACCTAAACATAAAGTGTGAACTATTTAAGTAGGCATTGTAGGCTGCTAAGTGTATATGGAAAATGTTTTGTTTATTCTTATGGCTATGTTTTGACCTATTCCAGCTGGCTCATGATTAGTATCATGTTCTTTGTTTTACTTGTTTTTGTATGTTGTTTATCGACTTTTTCATTTAAAGTTGTTGTGCTAGGTAATTACCCCTAGGTTGGGTAAAGCTGATTTGCCAGGTGCATTGATGACGAAATTGCATACAACTCTTGTTCAGTTAGGGAGAGTCAAATTCATCTTTGACACTTACATGACATATGTGCTCATGCAGTCTGTAGAGAACAGGAGCAGACTTTGACATCATGAAAGTTAGAAATAGTTTCAGAGATCTTACAGACAAATCGGGTTCCACTACGTCATTGGTTGCAAAGAAGTTCTTTTCAGTTTTTTTGTTTGCTTTGCTTTAACACTTTCTATTTTTGTTTGTTACAATAATACATTGTCATATACAACAGTGGTTTCCAAACTATGGTGTGCGTACCACTTGAGGTACTCCAAAATCTCCTAGGTGGTATGAGAGCAAACTGTAAAGTTTACACCAAGAGAGAGAGAGATCCAATGTTTTAAATCTGATTTAGTCTTCGTTAGCAGAGGTGGCTGGACTCACCTTGCGATCCTTTAAAGTTTATTTCCGGCATCATGCCACTTCGGTCTGTCAATGGCATCTTTTTTAGTCCAGTCTCTTCCCACCTGTAATCACCTGCCTTCTCATCATCATCTTTGGTCACCCACACCTCCCAATCACTTCAAAATTCAATGCTTTTCTTAACACATCATCATTACATCTCCTCAAAACATGCCCGTACCATCACATTCCATTTACTTTGGCTGGTCTGTCCAAAGTTTTTTTCAAACCAACCTATTCCATAAGTTTTTCACTATTTCTTCAATTAATTTAATTCCACACGTTGCTCTTATCGTTGTGTTTTTAGTTCTTAAAATCGCAATCTCATTCTTCTGCAGACACCGTTTCTCATTTCTGTACAACATTGCTGACCTTACAGAACTCCAATAAATTCATCTGTTCATTTTCAATGAAAGCCTTCCATTAAGCAATTCTCTACATTCTACAAATCTTATTTATCCAATTCTTGTTCTTGCTGTCACTGCCACTTCACTTCCACTTCTGGCATTTTATTTGTCCCCCAGTGACAAATACTCATTACTTGCTCTACCTGGTCATAAATTGTCAACTTTTCTGCTTCTTTCATTATTTCAACACCTCCCTCATAAATAAAACCTTTGGTAAGGTTGAAGTCACTTCCATCATTTTGGTACATTTACCACATTTTAGTACAGCTCTGAATTTGCCACTACCCTCTGGCCACTCTTGGCACATGGATCTCTTTTGCTTTTGAATAATTCTTCTTTTGAGGTACTCACCACCACTTTGGTCTTCTTGAGATTAACTTTCAGCCCCTTGCTCTCAAACACCTATTTTCGATTCAAAAACTTTTCTCTCAAATTCTCCATACTTTTACCCATGAAAAGCAAGTCATCTGCATACACAATTTCATACATCAAACCTTTTCTTGCATTCTCCACTTTTGTATCAACTAGTGTTCCCTCTAAGATTTTAGTGAGTGCGTAACCGCCGGCACAAGTGCGAAATTGCTAGCAAACGTACGAAAACCGCCGGACAAATTTGCAAGGAAAGGAAAGTCAAAACTGTGACAATGTGCTTCCGTGACATAATAATTAGCGTGACTATGTCAGCCCCAAAATGTTCACAAACAGTTAGCCTATCGGTTATTATAAGACGGCGGCGAAATACCTGGCTATTTTTCTTCAGTAAGTTAATTGTGGTTAAATTTGGTCTCAAACTTTACAGCCTTTGCAACAGTGATTCGTAAGAACCACAGATGAAATGGAATGACAGATGAAAAATGCGCGTAAATAAAATTAACCCTTTGCTGACGCCCGACATGAGCATGAGAACTAGAACTTTTATGAAGTAATGTGATGTTAAGTAGGTTATTACGACTATGACACAACAAAAATTACTTGCGAACTTTAACTGTTGCTTGATTACGGTAAATAATTAGATAACTTACATTTTTTTATCGTAATCAATTAAACAACAGGTTTTTGCCGTTGCAAGCAAACTTTCAATCTCAGTTCGGAAAGTATTTGAAGGGAATTCAAAACTAAATTGGTTGGAAGTTGTATTCTTTTTTATTTTTAGTGTTTATAAATGGCAAGTAAAAGAAGGTTATTTATTTGTAACGTACAAAAACTGAACCAATCCCTCAAAAATGGTGTTTTTTGTGCTTAACTGAAAGCGAGAACTATGTGCTTTTTTATCTTAACAAGCACGATTGAAGTTAGCGTTGAAACGTAAAAAAACAGAGATTTTAAGCAAGTTTAGTTTCAAACTTTCCTCGAAAAATAATGTCTTGAGCTAAAACTGAAATTTGATAGCTGCTTGCTATTACTGCTCTTTATCTACGACTGAAATCGGCTGGGAAAAAGTAAACAAAAAAATTGATTTTACTTCAGGCTAATTGCTGGAGAGATAATTTGTTACAGAAAAAAGTGAGGCAAAGGCGTGCGCGATATTTAAGTCGCCGTCACTTGATGTTGCGTCACAGCCATGCGATGTTTGGGTGAGATGTTGCACTGCTCTAAAAAAAGCATCTGTCCTAACTTGGATTTCTTTTCACTGTCTCCCATGCATTTAACAGTTGGTTAAGATTTTGCTAACAAAATTGCAAAAATTTTAACAAAATGAAAAAGTTACCAAAAACCGCCGGACTTTTTTTACGCACTGTTGAATTTTGACTGCGAATCCGTCGGACGTAATTTCGCAAATTCGCACTTTTTTTGCGTTTAAAGGGAACACTGGTGTAAACCACAATTGCAAAAAGCAGCAGCAACAACACAGATCCTTGATGTACACCAACTTGCATCAAAACTCTCGTCCCACTTTAACTTTTGTCTTGGCACCATAATAGAGGCTCATCACTACTCTTACAATTACTTCTGGTGAACCTTTCTTTCTCATTGCTCACTCTATCACATATGAAACTTTATCTAATATTTTCTCAATATCCACAAAATACGTATATAACTTTATCTCTATATTCTTCTGACAATAAATAATGTGTCTGTCGTTCCTCTTCCTTACATAAAACCAAATCACATTCATCAACTTTTACTAATTCTCAAATCCTTCTTTCCAGCGCTCTTTCAATGATCTTGAAAGCATACTCTAGCAACTTCTCTGTACACATTACAATTTCTTACATCTTTTTGTTTGAAAATAGGGATTAACACACTCGTTTGCCATTCATTCAGCATTCCTTTTCGATCCAACGCATGTTGGCCGAGTTCCATTATCACTCTAATCCCCACTTCTCCACAGGCAGATTATTGCATTTCTTAGCAGGTAACCTTTTCACTGGGTCCCTCTGCCATGCTAGCTTCTGCCATATGATCCCAATCATTCTCTTTATTCATGGTCTTCTCCATTTGATTTTTCCGTATTTTTTTCCTGTCTTTTTCACTGAAACCTAACTTTCTGTCTTTACTTCTCATGCGTCTTCCTCATTCAATATCTTACCCAGCTTTTTTCATGAACTTCATTAGTTTAAAAATGTTATTGGGTTTTTATCTCAGATTAGTTAATTCTTTTCTGGCTTTTTTCCACCTAGAATTAGCAACCACTTTGTTTGTTAGATTTTTCATATTATATTGGGCCTTGTTTGCCCCTGCTTGATTTTTGCATATCTTTTTATATGACTTTTTCTTTTGTCATATGCTTCCTTCACCTCTTCGTTCTATCATCGTGATTCATTCTGCCTTTTTTCTTTCCACATACTTCATTTCGAGCCTTTAAAATACCATTCTTAGAAGCATTCTATATATTGGGCTTGTCGACATCAACCAACTCCTTTACTCTTTCTTGAAGTCTTGCTTTCATAGTCTTCTCTTTCAACTTCCAAACCATTTTAACAATTGTTCATTCTTTGCTATTTCTTCAATCTTCTTTGTCTGTTACTACCAGCTGATGTTGTGATTCCAAGGGAATTGCTTTCACGTCTTTTAAATACTTTCTATTGCTTTTACCAACCAACACAAAATCACTTTCTGTTTTATTTCAATTCATACTGTATGTTATTTTCCTTTGCTCCTCCTTTTCAAACCACTTGTTTGCCACACACTACTCCTTTTCATTGCAAAACCTAAAGCAATCTTCTTTCCTCTACATTTGTTTTGCCAAATCCATATCCACGGTGTATACCCTCAAAACCATCAATCCGTGTCCCAACATGTCCGTTAAAGTCATTCAGACCAATAACTATTTCACCAGGGTTTTGTAAATCCCACTTTCATAATATTTTATTATAAAATTGATCCTTCTCAGAGTCTGGTCCTCTTGCCTGGGGCCCATTTGCACATATCACTCTCATAACTGCTCTCATAACTCCTAGCTCCTCTAAAACTAGTACCATTGCCATCACTCTGTCACTTTTTCTTCGAATTTCTACAACCATCTCTCATAGTTCTTCTTTACTAAAATTCCAACATCTCTTATTCCATCATTATTTCCAGGTCACCATAGCTTACATCTCCCAACGTTGACACCAACAGATTGAGCTCCTTGTCCTCTCCCAATTTGCTTCTTGTGCACAGCATACATCGTCTTTTCACTTTCTTAGTTGCTCACGCACTTTGGTACTTTTTCCACAAAAATTTCCAACTTCCAAATCTTACCTCAAGATTTTGTAACCCAGAGATTCTTTGCACCCCTTACCCATTTTAGAGCTGCCGCGGACTAGGTGCTAATTCTTTCATAAACTTTTTCAAGCATTTTTTTATGTAGAGCATGCCCTTGCATACCTCCAACCTCAGTGTTGAGACATGAGGGATCCCCAACCTATGTTTAAAACATAGGCTGATACTCAAAAGTTTCTTCTAGCAACATACTGGGTGAACAGCTTCACTATTCTTCCACGGTGACCAAGTGTTTGTAAATGATCTTTTTGTTAGTGTCTGAAGCATTATTTAAATTCATGCAAATGAAGTAGTATACCGTAAAATTTCATGCTGTAATTCATTGATGTATTGACATATTTGATTTTACGAATAGGTTTTCTCTGTGATGTCATAGTTTTGCAGTTTACCAGTTTGTCGCTTATTATTTCAAGAGTGTACAAATGTTAACATCTGTCGCCTGTTATGACGTGGTAAATCAGTGAATCAGTTTTTGTAAAAGTTGTTGTAAGTCAGTTATTGTAGCTCTGTTGCAAGCTTGATCAAAGTTTGATTAATTTTTGTTTGACATTCACGAGTCTTTTGTAACGTGTCAAAACGAAATTTTAGCCTAGCATCCCAGCATATGTAAAGTGCAGATTCATAGGAATGAAACACTGAGAAGGTCCGCCACAATGTGTATTTTGCATAAAGACCCTGGCTAATGGAGCAGTGACACCCAGCCTGTTCAAACGCCAACAGACAAATGATGCTGATAAGTTGGATCGAGATGCCAGTTGCTTCTTTCAACTTGGCAAGAATGTGAAGCAGCAGAGCTTGCTCAAATCTGGCACTATTTACCAGAGGGAAAGCGGCATTGTCAAAGTATTGAATGAAGTCTTCTCCTGGTGGCTAAAAACACAAAGGTGCTTACAATTGCAAAGTCTCTCATCATGCCAGCGGCAATGCCAAATGATTAATAAGGAGGTAACTGCGGTGCTGGAAAGTGTTCCTTTCTTTTGCAACTCTATGAAGAATCAAGTAGAGGAAATTTTAGTGGCTAGTAGTAGTAGTAGTAGTAGCGTATGGCACGTTTGCTGAGTTTGGGTCAATCTTTACCAACCTTCAGACGACGATACGTGTTAACCCAGTTCGTGAAGCCACCTGTCTTCCACATAAAGATGAAGCCATCCCGTTAAGTACCTTGCCGAAGGACACAACAAGCATGCTTCTCGTGTTGTTCTCCATACCATCCTTTTAGTGCTGAACGCCGAGCAGGGGAAGCTGCGAATACCATTTTTAAAGTCTTTTGGTGTGACTCTACTTGGTTAGTCGGTATAATCGACCAAGTGATAGCAGAAATTAAAGCCTTAAGGGTTTTTTATTCAACTAGAGGAGTCTACAGGTATAACAAACTACTAAATGTTTACTTCGGGCCAGGTAATTCTCTAAAGACCAAGCTAATTATGAGCCAAAAACTTTCTGGTACAACAAAGAGAAAGGATTTCAACCAGAATGAATTGGACTAGAGAAAGTTGGTTTGATGCATAACAAATAGGGCTCTATCTATGTTTAATTGAAAGTGGGGCTTGACGGCCCACGTGAAAACAATGATGTCGCACACCACTATTGCTCATTGCTTCATTCCCAGATTTGTCCTTAAGCACTATGGTGCTCCTCCAACATATGTTATTATTTTTGCATCGATTTATTAAAGTTGTAAATTTTGTACCGACGCGATGATGTAGTGCAGGCTTGCCCAACCTTTTACACGTGGGACGCATTTTTTTCCGACTGGTACCGTGGGCCGCAGTTGCTAGGAAAAGTGAAAACATCGTTTCTACAGCCGTATTTCGGCGTTTTAGTGCGAGGCCAGCTAACTAGTTGAATGCTAACAGCGCTAAATTGGCACTGTAGCTGACACCATTAGAATTTCAGTTGCGTTTAATTGTGAAAGGCATTTAGCACTCAACCATAAACGCTAGAAATAAGTTAATGAGCGGCTTGCCATTGCTTTTCTCGGACCGAGCAGTCGATGTGGGCTTTTATAGATGTTGTCGCCAAGCGTAAAGATACCATCCGTGATGGATGATCGAACTTTGGATTTGGTTTGTTTCATGCGTGAAAATAATAGTTTGAAAAGGTAAGTGTTTTCGAAAAGAGAAATTAGACGTGCTGCGTGTTTCTTCAGGTTGGGAAAGTTTTCTGAGGGCACATACTTGCCATAAAAGTCAATCAGCAGTGTTTCGTTCAACTTGCTTTTAACAAATTCGTTACATGCAAATCAATCAGGTTCATTTTAATCTATGCTGGTTCCGGCTTCTGTTCTGGCTAGGTGGCTTTCTTTCTTCCTGCTTGCGCCAACTCAGAATTCCAAAAATTAGGAGAAGGGTGCTGGTAGTCACGATCCCTAAGCCCCCAAAACCTGTGGAGGACCCACAGAGCTGCCGTCCCATCTCTCTGCTCTGCGTCCCTTACATGATCCTCGAACGACTGATCTACAATCGCGTCGACCCCTTGCTTCGAAAGGAACAGGCTGGATTTCGACACGGAAGTCTACCGTAGATCAGGTCGTTTTGCTTACACAAAACATTGAAGATTCTTTTGAAACAAAAAAGAAGGCTGGTGCCGTGTTTGTCGATCTGACAGCTGCTTATGACACTATCTGGCACCGTGGCCTCATCTGCAAACTGCTGAGACTTCTGCCGAACAAGCACATGGTCCGGATGATCATGGAACTTGTTCGGAACAAAAACTTATTCTGATTACTGGTGACAGCACGCCAAGCAGGCTCCGACGCCTGAAAAATAGTCTTCCGCAGGGATAACCCTGGCTCCTCTTTTCAACATATACAAGTACGATATGCCTTCCATAACCTCCAAGAAATATGCCTACGCTGACGACTTGGCGACACTTTACTCATCTAGAGATTGGAAGGTGTTCGAAAGATCTTTGAGCGAAGTCATGACTACATTTTCTGCATATCCCCAGACCTGGCGGCTAAACCTCAGCCATGCTAAAACGGTGACCGCAGCCTTTCATCTCCGCAATTGAGAGGCTAAGCGTGAGCTAAAAGTTAAGAACAATGGCAAATCTTACCGTTTTGCCCAGTGCCGACCTATCTTGGTGTGAAACTGGACAGAGCGCTCACGTATCGTCATCGCCTTGAGGCATTGCGCAAAAACTATCCACTCGCGTTTCGCTGCTCAGGCGACTTGCGGGTTCAGGATGGAACGCTGTTGCCAAGACATTGCGCACAGCTGCCTTGTCCCTGATCTACTCCACTGCTGAGTACTGTGCACCAGTTTTGTGTCGCAGCGAGCATACTCCCCTCGTTGACAGCGTTCCTAATGAAGCTTTGCGCATTGTCACTGGATGCCTACATATGGCTGCCTAAATTTAAAATCTAAGTAGGCCGCAATCTAGACTCCTTGCTGAGTATACACGCGTTCTTGAGTTGTAACGGTTTTCTGAAATCAAGAAATATACAATAAATAAAAGCTCAAATGCCAAAAATAATTCATGCACTTCCTAATTAAAGCAAGGGCTCGCGCCACACAAGACTATCCTTCAAGAGAACGAAACTTCAAAAAGTCAAGCAATTATAGCGTACTGTCTTAGTACGAGAAAAAGACAGGGCCTTTTTCTTCAAACGCAAGAATTACGCCCAGGGAACAACGCAGCAACTAATTGACTGCATTGCTGCAGTAACAGAGAGACTGAAATCTAAACACCCGTTTGTTCCTGCCTCGCGAAAACTATTGCACAACTTATCTGAGTTGGGCATCCGCGCTGCCCAATGAACAAACTTGACATGAGGCACAGAGTACTCCAAGAGTATGTCAGCGCTTGGTGTTTACATTCCTTGGGTCAGCACAAAGCCTATTGGAGTGAGTTTGACCAGAATAGCTTGGGCCAAATCCAATTGCCTGCGTACTAACGTTGGGCGTTTCGGTTCGTCCATGCACAATTGGGGTCTCGCAAGCGAAATGCGAGTGTGGCGCTAGTGAACAAATTGCAGACCACATTATTTTAACATGTCCCATACATCGGGCACCTCCAGGAATAATGGGCCTGACAGTTTTGGATGACGACACCAGGTTCTGGCTCAACTCCGTCACTGCCAGCATTTGATCTAGGCAACACAGCAGGTTGGGGTGGTAAAAGAATTAATCTTCGGTCCCCGTCCTTTTGTTGTGTCTGACCTGGATCATAGGTACTCTGCCATGTGACGAAGAAGAGAAGCTCCATTTGAAGCTCTGTTGCGGCATCTCCAGCTTCAGCTGAAAACGGCTGCGTAACAAAGATCATCTCCTGCTCTCGTGAACGGAAGTCTTTGAATTGCTCCTCAGATTTCTTCTGCAGTTGTGAAATGCATTTCACAAAAGTTGGTGCGTAGTCATTGCAATTCAGTTGCTCCAGCACTGGAAAACGAGAAAGGTTCGGGTGGCTTAGCTGCTTTTTAAAGAATTCCAATTTCTCTTCAAATGCTTTTATGTGACTAAACAGAACATGAACTAGTTGGCTCTGGAGCTTTAGGTTCACGATCATCAGATGCGAGGAAATGTCAATAAGGAATGCAAAATGCGCTGTGAATTTGAGGTTGTTAAATTCAAGAATGGGTCTGTTTTTTGAGGTCTTGAAAGCTTGAATAGCGTCTTTTAGTTCTGCGATTCTTTGAGCACCTTAGCAAGACTTCATCAGCATAGATCACTGAAGTACATTACATCACCATGATCAGCTTCCCACTCCTCAGAAAGTTTTAAAACAGACGGTGGTTCAACCTTTTGCTCGAATGAAGTTAACTATTTCAATTATCACCTTTATAACCGGCGCGATGGCGTAATGGTTAAAGCGTCAAAGGGATAGGGTGGAGAACAAGGCGGCAAGCTTAGTTGTTGTGTCCTTGAGCAAGACACTTAACGGGATGCCTACATCTTTATGTGGCAGACAGGTGGTGTGGCCAAGCAGTTTACCTGTCGTGGTGGCCCAGTGTAACTGAAGACTGGTCGCAAACCGAGCAGGAGCGCACACGCAGCGTATATACGTCTTTCTACATAATGCTCAGAACAAATAGCTCAAACGACGAAGATCACCTTCACAACGGCTTCAAACCGCAAAGACTTGGCACATAAATTTTCTTGATGGATGATGCAGTGATAATTAATAATTGCGCTGTCGGCCCCATCTTCTTTCTTAGCGCAATTAACCAGCGTAACCGCGCCGGTTACGCTGCGGGGGTAGAAACGGGGCTCCATCCGTTGCTACCCCCGCAAGATTTTCCAGCTTCAGTTCATTTCTCTCCATGACATTCTTCAGTGCTTGCAGGATATCTGTGCCTCTTGTTTGCCCTTTCAGCGAAGAAAGGGCCAAAAGCTCTTCAAAAACGTTGAAATGGTCATCGACACCACGAACAAAAACTGCCAGTTGAGCTGTATCGGCTGATCAGTGCTTTCATGGATAGCCAGTGCAAAAAAATGCAACCATGCAATTTTTCTTTCAAAATGCCTTCTATGTCGCAGGCAAGTTCCTCCACCCTTCTAGTAATCGCGTTGCGTGAAAGACTAACTTTTTTTGAGGTCTTCGACGCTTTTAGGATAAACGCTTTCAGCTGCATCTATTGCGCAGTTTTTTACATAATCTCCATCGCTCAAAGGTTTCGAATTTGTAGCAATTCGCTTAGCAATAACGTTGCTTGCTCTAACCATGTCTTCACTTTGTGAGACAATTTTTTTAACACGGCTTGTTGCAAACGTACAGATTTCAGTAACCGCTTAATTTTTTCTTCCCGCTCATGATCTCTAATATTTTCAAATTTGGAATGCTTGCTCGTGTAGTAGCGACTTAACCCCTCCGCGTCGCTTATCATGATATGATGATGGCGAAGAGAACGCCGCTCATCCTCATATGATGATTTGCCGGCTACGGCGAAATGCGTGTATTTAAAGCTCGCTTGGGAGAGATCTTCCTTTCCTTTTTGACATCTCTCTTCAATACACGCATTTCGCCGTAGCCGGCAAATCATCATATGAGGATGAGCGGCGTTCTCTTCGCCATCATCATATGATGATAAGCGACGCGGAGGGGTTAAGTCGTACTCTTTCATCACAGACACTGTTTCATGGCATATTATACAGAGAGACTTGCCATAATTTTCAATGAAGAAAAAATCTGTTGTCCAGCTCTCTTTGAAACTGCGGCCCTCGTCAAGGTAAGAACGCTTTCGACTGGTATTTGAGGCCATAATCCACTGACTGCGTACTGCGCAAGCTTCAGCAATACAAACATGTGTTATATTCCAGCCGGGAAGGAGAAACCTGAAACGCATTTTTATTTTTATGACATCACAATAACGCAAACTTTTTCTTTGATCATAAAGCGTAATGGGGTGTGAAAACATGACATGTCAAAAGTTTACTCCTGTGGGAGGTTTTCGGCGTAATGATGCTCAAAAACGCAGCTACTGATTTATTGCTTGCCAGTGAAATATTACTAGTTCTTATATCCTTCATGGGCAACTCAGAAGGCTTCGCGGGCCGCGGGTTGGGCAGCCTTTTGCTAGAGAGTTTAATAAGATAAAATTAATCAAGTTTCCAAAGAATTTTTTGAGTTAGCAGTTTGAAACAAAAAATAACTTGCCAAATCAACATTTACTACACACGTAAAATTGTTTTGATGAAGCACGAAATCGTTCGTTTTGCTTCGACCTTTCGCTGGTCCTCGTGCATTTGTAGACACGATAACGTCAATATTCGTTTTCAATTTACTGTATGTTGCTTTGTAATCAACACACCCGCTTCTTGGCATGCCATTCAAACCACACGAGGCTTGTTTCATGTGCGTAAAATGTTCTTGCAACGGTAAGTTAAATAAAGGGTATGCTTTATTGCGACAGCGGCTGCGCAAAGGTAAATCGCATTTCAGAAATAACATGCAATGAAATAAGAATTGGAAATAGCAGTGCGTGGGTTCCTTGCGATCAATACATGAATATCATTATTTTTTGACTTTTAGATAATACTAGCAGAAATACCCGTCGTTGCCGGGTGGTTTAAATGCAAAACCTCTGAACAGAATACTTGAAGCAACGTAAGAAATAAAAATATGACCTTTGGGTTAGCTGGAAAAAATATGTTGAATTAATGCTTTTTAGTTTTACGATGAGCTGATACTGTTTTTATATCTAAACAAATATAAATATACATACAGATGTGTTGAGGTTTATTTATGCAAAAAAGCTAGACAACCCCTACCAAATGAAAGCTAGTATAAAAATATTTATAAAAAACATTTATCTAAAAAACATTTTATAAAAAACATTTATCTGTCTGTCAGTCTGTTTGTCTGTTCCTTATGGAATCCGTCTGTTCCTCCCTTGGGGTGCATGTATGAAGTTGAAATTACCATCACTGTATTGTACTTTTTTGCGCCTAAGCTAGATGTCAATTGCAATTTAATCCCCCAAACCTAAATACGCAATTCGATTAGAATCGAAGAGTTATCTGAGACCCTCCTGTGGAAAAAGGGCCGTAGCTCCCTTGGGGGGCGAGGTACGAACTTGGAAATAGGCCCATTGACTCCGCTGGAAAAAAATACATCGGAATGCATGTTTTATTTTTTTCTAGGTGCTCCTAATTTTTTTTCCATAAGGAACAGACAAACAGACTGACAGACAGACAAACAAACAGACTTTGGATTTTATATATTAGATATAAGCCTAAATAAAAATTAGTTTGGTAGGTAGCCAAAGAGCATTTGAAAATCTCTCCTTTTTATTGTTCTTGGCACTCCAGTGCTATGGATAATTACATTGTGGCTGATAGATGGTCTGCTCATAACTCATAAAAACCATTACATGATGGTCTTGACGAAAAGTAGGATAGTACATTTCATTTGTTGATGCGCATTGAACAGAACGGTAAGTGCTACGTTGCTTCAACAAAAAGTCTAGTTTAAAAGCACTATATGGTGGTAGACATCTACTAAATCAGCACGTTTAAGCATGCCAGAAAGTGGGAAAAAAGGCGTGAAATCGACTTTAGAGACAGTAGAAGGGTATTCGCTGTTGCTTCTAACAGGATGCTTTTAACAGCTTCTCTACTGCTAAGAAATAATTGCCATTGGGAAATTAGGTTTGTTGTTTCGGTAAACATTTGAAAAAGTTCATGTTTGAAGCACTAGTATCACAGCATTTTCAACCACCCAGCCTTTACAGCTGATGTAGCTAGATTTTTAATCACTCAAAGATTTGCGTTTCCAGGCGAAACAAAGTATCAGAAAATCTATTGCCAAACTGACTAGACAACTTCAATTAAGAGAACACTGGTTGTTAAGTCATGTTGACGCAATAGAAAAGTATGTTTCTCAGCTGCTACTCAAAGATGAGGCTGAAATAAGCAAGGTAAAATTATTGCTTAAGCTAATTTGATAAACATGTTTAAACTTTTTTTATGTGGTCTAAAGACTTCTAGGCTCCTACCTGGAGTTAATTTGGCTCTTGCTTTGCCATTTGTGTTCATGCCCAACCTGTTAATAGTCTCATTTTTGCCATGGTTACCTATTGCATTGCAGAATTTATGATTGCCCTTGTTATACTGATAATTTTCCCACACTGTCATTGAAATCACGGTGTTCTTCTCCGTCGTATGAGCTATTTTTTGTGAGCTTTATGGAGGAAGATGTATATATAGGCCACATTGCGTTAGCACTCACGCTCGGTTCGCAAGTCTTCAGTTAGACTGGGGCCACCACGACCAGTAGACTGTTTGGCCCCACCATCTGTCTGCCACATAAAGACGGAGGCATCCCGTAAAGTGTCTCGTCCAAGGATACAACAAGCAATCTTGCCGGCTTGTTCTCCACGCTATCCCAATTTTGCTGAGCGCCAAGCAGGGAAGCTATGAATACCATTTTTTAAAGTCTTTTGGTATGACTTGACTTGCGAAATGAACTCCAGGTCTACCAATTGCGAAGCGGACGCTCTAACCACTACACCATCGCGCCGGTATCACGATGTTAATTACTGGCTGTATGTGTACAATTTTTCATTGTAAATGACTTAATTTTTGTTATATTTTTTGCATTTACCGGCAGTGTTTGCAATTGCACAGCATATTTTATAAATTTTTAGAGAATGTGTTCGTTTTCAAATTCGCTCTCAAACGTTTCGATCGTAGTGGAAATCGAATTTGTGCAGGATTGATGTTATTGTGCATACATTTGATTGATAAACGTTTTTAAATTTTAGACGCGAGGCAAATTGGAAAGTTGTCTTGAGCTTTCTGGTTTATCAAAGCTTGATGATTCAGACGAGTTTCAAGCATTTGCTTCTGAATGTTTGAAATACTTTCAAAACTTGTAAGTAAGGGCAGTTATCTATTTTTGTTGTATGATGTTAAGAATGTTAAGCAGTTTGAGTAAATGTTTCTAGTCAGTAAGACTCTTTCATTCATATTTTACGAATTCTGAATGAGGCAATTGATGTTCATCTTGTATTGCTTTTTTATTTATTATGATTGATGAACGAGGCAGTCTATTTTTTAAGGTTTGTATACGTACGAATTTGGTTTCTCGATGTTTTGTTTTAAACAAGCGTTAGGTTTAACTGTGTTAATTTGCTTTCCATCTCCACCTAATTAAAAATTGCACCAATTTGTCTGAAAAAACCGCCTGCTGTTTACTTAGCGAAAGCTTTCAAACGGTATTCACAACTGCCCTGCTTGATGCTCAGCTCAAAAGGAACGGTGTAGAGAAAAAGCCGGCAGGTTCATTTGTGATGTTCTTGGGTAAGGCACTGAACGGGATATCTCCATTTTATATGGCATACAAGGTAATGAGCTCAAGCAGTCTACTGGTCGTGGTGGTCCCGTCTGATAAAAGACTTGCAAACAGAGTACAAGCTCATAGGTATGAATGAATGCTGTGCAATCAAGAAAAATTATTTTCAGCTTCTCAGCATCGTTTGTTGAACGGTAGCGTCTGCAGTCAGCTTGTTAAATTCCAAAACTATGCCCGTGTTAATATAGCTTGGTTTACTGTTGTTACGAGATTAGAAGTGGCTACACCTGCTGTACTAAAAAGCCAAAAAACGATAGAAGCCATCACCGAGAGCTGCCACGCAATTTTTAGTTTGCGTTGATGCATTCTTCATCCAAATAGAGAGTGATGATTCATTTTGAGTCATTTTCCGTCCAAATAGACCCCCATGCAACTTTCGAGCCTCAGTTTGGATTAGGTGGATGGATTAGAGCTGTTACTATAATATGGGTTTACCATTTTAACACTGCATTGATCGCACTAGCTAGGTGCAAATAATGCGTTTGTGTTGTAGAGATATATTAAGACAAAAAATATTGTTTTGCCAAACGCTCTTTGTTGCGTTCTCATCTTTGCCTGTATCGCTTCAAATAGAAAAATCTGAAGTAGGCATTGCCTCTACTGTCTTAAATCTGAATTTTTGAAATGGAATAGCTTGTGTGCTCAAAGTTGTCCCGTTACACTTGATGACTGCGATATCATAGCCTTTGTCAAAACATGGTTTTCTAAGCTATTTTAAATGTTGAGCTATGAAAACAATCAAAGAAATAAAGCTGGTCTCTTATTGCAAAGAATTGTTGTTAGAATGAAACAGGATCAGCATTATCAGCCAGGTTCGATCAAATTTCGTGGAAATGAGGATCTGTTAATCAGTTTCATACAGAAGTATGGCAAACTAGTTGATTCTGATGCGCAATACTATGAGGAGAGTTCGGAAAAATCTTGGGAGTGTGTCGGTTCCGAAACGATGTCATCAGCAGCGGAGGTAAAAAGCATATTTCCCAAACATTTTGTGCTATCTAAAATTGCCTTTTGCTGCCTTGACAAACACATTAGCGTCATTTTTACTGACCTTATAGTTACTGCATTTGATTTTATGAAATTCAAATTACTGGTGTTTTAGCCCCTAAACTAGTTTGATGTGTACTGCATATGAATGTTGTTATCTTTCGGCTTTATTCCCGATTAAAGGTCGCCACAGCAGATAATGTCTGATCTGCATTTTGTATTACACGGCATTTGTTTTACGGACATATCCCCTTTCTGCCACCTGTCTTCCAGATAAAAATGGGGGCGTCTCATTAAATGTTTTGCCCAAGGATACACAACAAGCGAACTTTTCGGTTTCTTCTCTAAAACCTTCTTTTAAATACCGAGAGCTAAGCAGGGAAGCTGTGGATACTAGTTTTTAAAGTGTTTTGGTATAACTCGACAAGGGGAATGAACCCCAGGTCTACCGACTGCAAAGCGGACGTTCTAACCACTAAGCCATCGCGTTGGATTGTGTACTGCAAGTGAATGATTTCTTAATTATGTCACAACCAGGTTTTGTTGAAAGAAGACTGACGATAAATGTTACAGGTGGCCTCAAATGTTGAGTTTTTTACGATTGTAGTCATTGGTCAAAATTTGTGTTGAAAAAGCGATTTGATATAGGCTATTTCCACTTGTTGTTGGGTTGGAAAAAAATTTTTTTTGAGATTGTTTTATTTTACTAATCATTCAGGTGAACGCACTCAGCTCGGATGCAATATTTAAAAAACTGCTTCAATGTAGGCTTCGTGGAGAGTGCAACTGAACCCTAGGTAAAAAATCAAAAGATGTAAATAAATTTGTTTTAGAGTGTTGATGGAGACAAATTCATCGAACCAGGTTGTCATGGAGCGTGCTCGACTAAATGCATTGAAGTAGAAGACATCGACAAGCATTTTGGTACATTGGCTCATAGCGTTTGCAATGACGCTGTTTGGCAATTATTTTGCCGCGTGGCTTAAAACGTTTTTCTTTGTAATTACATCACAGCTCTGATGAAAAGCTGTTTAATCGTGTTGTGACATTCTAATGAGTGGCAGCATCGCGTTGAATAGAAATTAGGTTAAACAACTTTTTGCAGTGCTATATTAACGCTTGTTGTGTTGTAATGGCCCCTCCTCTTCCTCGGGATGGAGGTACGGCACGAACGGCAATTCAGATTCATGCCGTCAACCTAATTGAAATTTGGCTAGGGGAAAGATGGCAGCCCATTTCGAACCAGTCATGTATTAACGCTTCGCACCGGTGTTCATATGCTAAAGCAAACAATATTAGAGCGACGAACAGTAGAGCGAACGTAAATCATCTGTAATTTCATTTAAATTTAAACATCTTCAATTCGCTCTATTGTATTGCGCTATTTACTTTATTATTTATTACTCGCTTTATTTATTATTTGCTCAAATATTTTTCGCTACAAAGGGCCCCCCTCTGAACCACCAACAACTTATCTTTTTTTTAGATGCCAGCAAACTCGCTCCTATTGTTCTACACCCTCTTCAAGATATTTGCAAAGCTAATGAAATATGCAGTAGCATTGGTGACTGTCTCTTCGAAGAACCTTGCTCTGCCAGATCTCCCATCGATACTCCTCGGCCGTCCAAGTGCATTACCGCAATAGAAGAAGCATTTGAAAAGATATGCGAGGCACCCACGGAAGTGGAATCAACAAGAATGGTTTTTGATGATGTGGAAGTTGCAGTTGCCGATGCGTTTAATTTCGAGTTAAACATCGCCAACTTGGAAGCTCAATTTAATCACATAATTCAGGGTGAATTTTTTACTAGCATGTTCTTTCGTTTTAGGAAAAACTTTCTAGTGATTTTCAATCCTACGCCAACTTGTTTTCAAACTCGTTTTAGAATTGCAAGCACTGCACGGTATTGGCGTCGGAGTATGCCACTAAGCATGGAAAATTGCCCTCGAGTTTCTTTTTCGCATAGGCCAATATCAATATGGACATGTGACTTAATTGTGAGCGCTTAATCACTGTAAGCTGTTGTTTCAGGGACTGCACACAGCGACCGAGCTTCAGAGCGAGCTTATTCTGCCGATTCTGTTGCTTGTGAAATACAGAACATAGTGAATAGCTTTTCGAACGAAACAAACCACCATCCTCGAAACTTTGCACCGGCGTTATATCCCACTGCTGCAAGCGTTTCCAATGAAATTGATAGTATCATAGCCAGCAACACTGATTGTGAGCCTGTGTTTTCCCGTGACATTCTCGAGAAAATGGTAAAACTTAACATCAATCCGTTTAAAAATCCGCCGAAAGAGTTCCTAGAATTGCCTGATAACCTTCCCACTATCAATAGTGGCGTAAAACATAATCCAAGCCTCAAATCCGACGTTGAAACAGAAAAACAGGACACAGAGAAGAATGCTGAAGTCGATGAGAACATGTATCTTGTGGCAGGTAATGATGGTTGGAGCACAGTAGGAGATGTCCATGACCTTTTGTTAGGCATAATCGAATCTAATTGAAGTGCATTGTGGTCTCTGTTCTGTTAATCTCATATATATCTACAGTATTACGATATTTGTTTCCGCAAACACTTGTAAAAAGCCTTAAATCTTTATATATCAGTTTTTGAAAAAACGTCGTTACATTGCCTAACCCAGTGGTGGGCAAACTTATTAGTCGGAGGACCGCATTGACCATTCAAGAGTGGCCGAGGGCCAGTGCTTAAGACCTTGCAATGTGTGCATACAATGTAAGAGCTTGCAGTAGCTTGAGATCTTGCGACAACCCCTTGACGACCTTAACCTGTCGTATCACATGACCTTGAAAATGATGGTGTCCAAAAACTAAAGAAAGGTCATCACCTTCTATCTGGAAGGTAAAAGCATCAAATTAGAGTGAGATATGCGCAGCAGCTCTTTCAATGGTCACTTCTTACGTTTTTGGCTCTTTAGTACGGCTAGTGTGGCTACCCTTGTCGTATTCAATGAGATATATGGAAGTTTCTACAAGTGGTCGCGGGCCACATGCGGCCCGTGGGCTGTAGTTTGCCCACCCCTGGCCCAACCTAAACTGCTCTACAAAACTGAGTTGGTGGTAATAACATTAAACTTGTTAAAAATTGGACAACGTTGTTTTGTTTGCAATTTGCTTACCACCGAACATGATGTGTTTTTACATTCTAATCGATTATTGATGATCAAACAAGTTTCAGCGCATTTGTAAATTAGTTGTGCAATTTTAGATTCGATGGTAATGAAAACATTACTGGGTTGTAATAGTAAAAGCTGCTCACCCAACTCGTCGTACTGATTTCAACGTTATTGCTGTTATTTTCATTAGTTGCTTTGCTGACTATTCTCCAGATTTTAGGTGGGCCGAAATGATAAAAATAGAACAAGCGTGTAATCATTAGCAAATCTATTTGGCGATTATGCCTTGTCTATAATCTTATTGTACATACAGGGTGTTTCAAAAGTCACGCCCGATTTTATACAGTTAAAAAGTCAATGGATATTTTTCTATGATATTTTCTATATCTATGCTTTCTCTAATCATTTCTAACATAGAATTGAAAGACATTATAAGACAAAAATGTTTACATATTGACATTGAATTATGTGAAAAAGCCTGTCAAAGTGTCATTGCGAGGATGCGGAAATGCATTCAGGTAGAAGGAGAAGTGTTTGAACATTATGAATAAAATGTGTACAATTAACTTTATTTTATTTTCTGATTTATTCTTATCATTATAATTTTCTGTAATTCGATTTTTCATTATGTAGTTATACTACTTATCAGAAATATAAATTCGTTCTTTAAGCACGTTTTTTCATATTAAAAATCGGGCGTGACTTTTGAAACACCCTGTATATTTGTACTTTGGTTACAGAATTTATTTGTTTTTGTACCGTAAGTCTGGGGTAAGTCGTAAAAGCCTGGTTATAGAAAGAGTTTAGGCATTGTGTTGTAAACACATGTAAATGTACAAGATTCCTTGTAATGCTTCTTGACCGGTGGGTTTTACGTAAGTAATTGAGGATGCTGTTTTAGTTAGTGGCTATTGTTTTACTTGTTTGCTTCCATTGAAATTCAGTAACAACATGAATTTTCCTTTAGTATTGATTTACTTTATACTCGAGTTGTTTCCATCTTGAAAGAGCATTGTTTTACTGAAGTGTATGCGATGTAGGTGATTTAGCTGTGAAGCGAATTCTTGATTCTTTATGATATTTGGTCAGCGGTTGTCAACAAAAATCGTTTTGTGTAGTTTCCCCGCTGTTGTGTACGGGGTGTCCAATTAGTCTCCATACATAAAAAATATGTATGGATGAAATTATTTGTTCTATGTATGGAGACTTAAGGAACACCCGGAGTACAAGGACGTAAAGCCAATTAACTGGTCACTAGATCACTTCTTTTTTTAAAAGTTCACGTCACACGTCGTTATTTGCTAACAATCACCCGACATACGACAGTAATTTGTCGCTAATAAGAAAAAGCAAACTTTAGTAATATCAAATCTAGTGATGTGAGCAAACACGCGAAAAGCATTGGGCAGTGATTTGCAGTAGACTATCAACAGGCCTAACCAGTGGCGTATTTTAAAACAATTTTTCTTTTTTTGTAAAGGGTTGGAGCGCTAACTACAATGTTATCATCATGCGATGTTTTGAAGTCAGCTAAGAAATTTTTTGTGTCCAAAACAACGCTAAAACTTTTTTGATCTCGCTCTCCTAATACGCCCCTGGGCCGAGCGGAATTTATAATTTTTTTTTCGGAGGCAAGCATACCAATTAGAAACACATTTCGTCGACTACTTTACGGCAATATGTAGAGGTCGACTTTGTATGTTGTGCGGCTTCTTAATGGAGCCAGGTAGGCCAGCCTACTTCGTCAAATTTTGATGCACAGCACCGATCAAATAGCCTAATTTTTCACCGCTGTTGATATCCGATCCCTTCCGAGAGATGGGGGGTGCACGGCGGAAGATCATGGAACCCCAGATGCCGGGCAACTCCCAAGGGCCTGGACCAGTGGTCGTAGAGAGACCGAAAACTGACAAAGAGCGAGCGGCGCAAAGAGTTCGTAGCTGGACAGTGCAGAATGAGATGAGAGGTGTCCGCAGGGGCTGCAGAAAGGATTCTCAATTCTGCCAATCCTAGAGAGATAAGAACCTAAGAGAATGCTGTGTCCGTTGCAGCGTAGACGAGAGAGGACACGGTGAGTGTGACAAGGGAGCACAAGTTGCTCGGTGGAAATCGAGGGAACCTGTGTGTTTAAAAATTTCAATAATACAGTACGCCTCCAGTCCGAGAAAAGAGTGGTTACGAGAGATCAGAAGAAAGAGACTACAAGGAATTGTAGAGGGGACGAGTAGCGCTCAGCAGCCGCGTCGTTTTGCGGGAAAAACGAGTGCCCGGGACCCATTGTAGCCTGATAGAACAGGAAGAAAGAGAAGACAGTTCCTGCCTAAGCGTTTAAGGTAAAAGGAAAGATGGAGGAGAGGACAGGGTGGCAAAAGTCAGATAAGAGGAGAAGAGAAGAAAAGTGGCAGATTTTATGGTGCTGCCGAGACCATCAAAGAACGTGCAGAATGGCGCAGGCTTCAGTGGAAAAAACTTGAATACTGGGCCTGCTGAAAAGGAAAGAGTGGCCTCAGTGCCACAGAGAGAGCAGTTGGCAAGTACGCTAGAGCCGCCTTTTCCAAAAAGAAAAGGAACAGAGCCGTCTGTCCAAAGCACCAGATCGTATGGTGAGAGAGAGTCAATGTGAGCGAGAGCCGCACCTTGGCGAGAGAGAGAAGGGGATCAGAGCGGGAGCATAAAGAGGAAAGAATGGACTCCACAGTGAAGGAAAGCAGATTTCAAGGAGGAGACGCAGGAAAAGCAAGAAGAGCCTCCTTAAGAGAAATAGAAGGAAGCATGAGCGGATAAGTGGACGCAAAAGCTTTGCAGGACGATCTGCAGAGTCTTGGTTTGACTGCAAGTCTGGCCAAACCTGAAATGGGAAAGGAGGTTTGGGAGACGAAGAGCCCGCTCACAAGATGACAGAGCGAAATGAGCTCGGGTGACTCGTAGGGGAGGTAGAGACGCCTAAGAGAAGAGGACGAGAAGGACCCGGTGATGGAGCGATTAGCCACTTGGTGGAGGCGTTACAATTTGGTAATATTGGAAACGCTTAGGAAAGGAAACTGTCCAGGTGAAGCATAAGTGAGAAGAGCCCCATGAGGAAGCAGAAATACAGCGTAAGACCTTGAGACGCGAGAAAAACTTGGCTTTTAGCGAAGATACATGTTTAGAAAAGGAAAGAGTGCGGTCGAAGGTGACCCCAAGAAAAGTTGGAGCGTGATTGAAATGGAGGCGGGAGTTGAATAAGAGGAAGTTAGCTTGGTGGGGATCCACCAAAAAGGAGGCCTCACATTTGCTCGGATTGATAGGAAGACACCAGTACTCAGACCAGCGCTTCAATATTATCAGAGCTCCTTGTGTGGCCTCCACCGCAGTGGGGACCGAGGGGGAGGAGGACCAAATGGCCAGATCGTCAGCGTAAAGAGAGCAGCTGACGGAAGAAGGTAGAGAAATAGGGAGATCATTGATGAAAAGAGAGTAAAGTACTGGGCCAATAATGGATCCTTGCGGAACAACTCCACTGACTCGAAAGGAACGACTTTTGAAACACCACGCAAGCGTGCCTATCAAAAAAGAAAAATTGAATCCAACGAGCAAAGCAAGGAGGGAGGCCAGCCGAAATAAGTTTGTGGAAAAGGGCGAGGTACCAGACACAGTCAAAAGCACTAGAGAAATCAATAGTAGCGAGGATCGACCGAGAGCACAGTCTGGGTTTTTAAAAACCGTCCAAAATGTACTGAGAAAGGAACAGAATTCGATCTAGAATAGACCGTCCAGGGCGGAAACCGGCCTGGCGGGGAGAGAGAATGGCATTAGATTCCAGAAAGAAGAGTAGACGGGATAGAATGACGTGCTCAAAAAGCTTTGAGAAGCAGGAGGCGAGAGAGATAAGCCAGAAGAAAGCAGGAGAGTCAGGATGCTTTCCCATCTTATGGATGGGAATAATAGAAGATGTCCTCCAGATGAAAGGAAAGGAATTCAAATACCAGGAAATATTAAAAATGTGAAGAAAATCCATGCCAGAGCGAGGAAGGTACTTTAGCATTGGATAGACAACTTTGTTTGGGCTAGTAGCAGTGGACGAGGAGAGTTTAGACTTAGAGGCAGCCACAAAAACCTCAGCGGGGGAGCAAAAGGACGAGTGAGACTGCTCAGGGCACGTGACTCGGCGGAGCTCGAAAAGGTAGCCTCTGGCTCTGCTGTGCAGGGTCTTTGGCTGGAAGACAGAAAATTGGGATCTCAGGTAATCGGCGAAGACTGAAACCGACTCGGTGGGAGGGGAACGGTTGGGGATGAAGATAAGCCAGCGACCGAACGAAGAAGAAAACACACAGATCTAGGATTAAATTTAGGAGAGAGAGAAGAGCAAATTGCCTGCATTGCATCAGCGTTGGCCTTGGCGATGATAGACAAAGCACGTCGGGAAGCGGAGATGTAAGCCCGATGATCTTCATCCTTTTTGCGAGCGGTAGCAAAAGCCTTGCGTCTTTCACTAACCGCTTCTTCCACTTCAGCGGACCACCAGGCTTTAGAATGGAGTTTGATGCGGCCAAAAGGAATGAAAGATTTGGCTGCATGCAATGTCAGAGAAGTAAAGAGAGCAGCAGCAAAGGAAAGAGACGACTATTCGTCAGCAGAAGGACAGTGGGAGTCAAAGTGGAAGGCAAAGTCATCCCAACAAGCTTTCTAAAAATTGAAGGAAGGAGAGCATTTTTCGGGGAGAAAGAGGGATGGTTAGTAGAATTGGTAGGTAATCAGGACCCAGATGCTGAACCACCTCCCAGGAGCAAGAAAGGGCGAGGGAGCAAAGGAGATGTAAGGTGAGAAGCGAGGGAGAAGAGTAGGTATGTCTGGATCATTGAGAGGGAGGAGGTCAGAAGAGATAATCAAATCGAATACCTCCTCTCCACGGGGATCGGAAGTACCTTTTGAGTCCCAGAGGGGTAATGGCATTTGAAGACCTTCAGAATGAAAAGATTTCTGGAGGAGAAAAGGAGTCGGTTTTGCTATCTGAGAAGAGTAAATAGGGGAAGCATAAATATTAAGAAATGAGAGCGAGAAATTGTTTAGAGAGATGTTGACCCCTGCTTAATCAGAGTAAGGGTCAAGCAAAGAAAAAGAGGAATTAAAAAGTTCTGAGAAGGATAAGTCCTGCCTGACGAAAATGATGACGCCGCCGCTAACGTGCGTGGTATCAGGAGAGGGAATGTCAGATTGGGAGTAGATGCGATCAGATTGCAGAACAGAGAATCCAGGGATCCGGAAAGAGCATTTCATTGAACAATCCTGAGGGAGTCAGGGGAATAGAGGAAGCAGGAGGTGTAGAGAAGCAGCCAGAAGCATGGGGTGGGGGTGAGAGTGCAGAGGAAGAAGAGACAAAGTGGGTGGAGAGGGGATAAGAGGCTTGAAGGCGAGGGTGGGGTGGGAGTGCTGCATTAGCAGAGGGGCCCATATTGAACAGTGAAGGTATGCAAGCTGGAGGAGTCCGAGGACGAAGTCACAGTGTTGGCAGGTGAGGGATCTCCGAAAGAAATAGGGCCGTAGCAGGGGGCAGCTCCAGGAGTGAGAGCTGTAAAGAGTTCTGATTTTAGAGAAAGAGAGTACTGAGCACTTTAGATGGACCCATTTGGAGCAGGTGCAGCGTTGCACTGACCTACCCCGCCAGGTCATATTTCCTTGGCACACTGAACAGGGAATGATGGGGTCAGGGTTAGGATAAACGTTGCCGCTCATAAGGAGAAGGAAAAGAATGAGGAGACGAAGACCGGTTAAAGAAAGGCAAGAGAAGAGAAAAGACCGACGACCGATTTTAAAGAAGCTGTGTGCTGCCCTTTCTGCGGTCGTTCAAGGGTGTAGCACGGCGAAAAATGGTTTGTGCGAGGGGAGTGCACGGGGTAACTAGGACCCTCAGGAAGGCCAACAGCTATTTCGACCCAACCAAAATAGGGTCAGGGACCGCACCACCACGATGAGGTGGCTGTTGATTGGTGCAGTTTTTCACAGCTCGTGAACAATAATAAAGTTTTTTGGCATAATCTAGTAAGCCAGTAATGCATTTCCACAAATGTATAGCAAGTTAAAATCAAACTTGAGGATGACATAAACCACCACAGGTTATACCGTAATATTAGACGCTTTCACTGGTCAAAACTGGGGGTGGGCGTAAGGTAATTTTGAAACCAAAAAAATAACATTTTCATGAGTTGAAACATAAATCGTTGTAATTCGAGCACATTTAAAGGGTATTTTACAATGCCAGATGGTTCATAGGACATAGCTACGGCTAACTAACTTGATATCAACAGCATATATTGTATAATTACTTGAACCACAGGCGTAGTTAAAGATTTGAAAACTGACATCTTGGTGAAATGATTTTTAGGATTTCTTTGAATAATGGGCGTCTCGTGTGTCGACGATTTCCAAAGGACTTAAGAGAGACAGAAACGTTCAAAAAGTGCAGCAGTTGGCTGAACTAATGCTACAAAACCTTTTTCCTCTTGTGGCACACCTCAATAACTTTCTTCAATCAGTAAGGTGCTAAAAACAAGCTGTATCTCAATTCCCAAAGGGGATTTCCAAAAACTATTCACCTAAAGGATTAAAAACAACATTAATAGCCGCCGTGGTGTAGTAGTGATCATTCTGGATTTCGAAACAAACTCTGTTGAAACACTATGGGGTATTTGTCAGAAAAGGCTTAATCCGGAGTTTAAAAGTGCTGCGTTGCTCTCGACTATCAACAAGGCTTTCATAAGCAAACGTCAGAAGTGCCTCAAACCAACCATTACTTTCGCCACAATACCTAGCCAGTTAACGATAATTTGCTGTTTTTTCGCATCTGGGACAAAGCTTCATAAAAATTAATCCATTTGTTTTCCGGCGTGGTTTGTGAAATTAGTTGGCAAAACTCAGGTAAAATTTGTTGTAGCTCATCAATAATATTGCTTTCTAAGCTACGCTTTACGAAAAAAGCAAGACGCACATCGTACAAAAATCTTAATTTCCTTTTTTCAAGTTGCACTGCTTTTGCCATCAAATACTGTACTTTCCGATTAGATCATAAGTTTACTTGCGATTGCAAAAATCTTGTTGTTTAATTGATTACGATAGAAAAATGTCAGTTGCTTAATTATTTACCCCAATCAAGCAGCAATTGAAGTTCGCAAGTAATTTTTGTTCTTGTGTCACAATCGTGGTACGCCACCTAACATCCAGTTATTTCATAAGTCTTATTTCTCATGCTCATGTCGGGCGTCCGCAAAGAATTAATTCTATTTAAGCGCATTGCTAGCCTGCCATCCTAAAACGCTGACGAATCACTGTTGCGGAGGCCGTGGAATTTGAGACCAAATTTAATGTAAATTAACTTATTGAAGAGAAATAACCCGGTATTTCGCCGCCGCTGCCGCCTTTTAGTAATTGATAGGCTGCCTGTTTGTGAACCTTTTGGGGCTGACATAATCACGCTAATTATTACACTACCGAAGCGCATTGTCACGGTTTTGCCTCTCCTTCCCCGCAGTTTTGCCTCTCCTTCCCCACGGTTTTGCCTCTCCTTCCCCGCGGTTTTGCCTCTCCTTCCCCGCGGTTTTGCCTCTCCTTCCCCGCGGTTTTGCTTCTCCTTCCCCGCGGTTTTGCCTCTCCTTCCCCGAGGTTTTGCTTCTCCTTCCCCGCGGTTTTGCCTCTCCTTCCCCGAGGTTTTGCTTCTCCTTCCCCGCAAAGTTTGAAAACTTGGTGCTTACGCCCATACAGTTGTTGTTCGGACTTGTTTTTGGGTCATCTTCGTAGGTCTTTGACGCGCAGTTAACTCGAGTCCATGCCATGAAAAACGTAGTAGAGTAAACATGATACAACCCGCAAGCAGGCATCTTGATCGAAATAAAAAATATAGACCATTCGTGACAGATGATAGCCCAGCTCAGTGATTTTGAATTGGTAGACCAGGGCTACTCAACTGACGGACCGCAGTCCGAATCCGGACCTTTCGAGTATTGAAACTGGCCCTCAAGCTCCAGAATGAGAAACAGTAGGTGCAGCCACGGGTTGCAAAAAAGCCCATGCCCATTTTGCCAAACTTTGTTAACTTGTTCTCAGTACTAAGTTATTTTCAAACAAAATAGCAAAAAGTTTCGCACCTTCGGCGCAACTGCACATCCTTAGCATTGGCTAACAGCATCTTAAAAGGACTAACAACACGATCAGCATAAAAAAAGAAAAAAATTATTTCCCAGTACTAAAGATCTCTTTGCCATACTTCTCTTGTCCACAAAATGTGCCTCTGCAATTAAACTGTTCAAGTGTGGTAAAGTTCAAAGCCCAAACAATATCTCGTCAGATATATTCTGAAGCACTGTGGCCCCAAATGTGATACATGGCTTCAAAAATTTTACACTGCCTACGTCACCTACCAACAATTCCCGCAATATGGCCATCGGCCACAGTTATCTCGGTACCAAAACCTGGCAGAGCACCTGATAATTGAAAGAGCTTCCAGCCCATATCGCTGCTGAGCGTTTCTTACAAGCTTTTCGAACGGTTACTCTTGAGGCGTCAAGAACCTGTTTTTGACCCCCAACCTCCTGACAAACAAGCTGGCTTCAGGTATAGTCAATGCATAACCAATCAAGTGCTTAAACTGACCTGTGACGTTGAACACCGTTTTGAAGAAATCAATAAATGAGGCATTTTATTGGCAGATCTTACTGCCGCACACTATAGCCAACTGTATGGTACAAAGACCTAACGCCCCACCACCGCCTTTGTTTTGCTGTTACTTTTGTGGACCTAGCCTTCTAAACTGACTAAAAATAAGAAATGCGCATTTTACACAAAACTGGCAGAATAAACTACACACTAAGTTTATTTTATTTTTGATTTCGATGATTAAGTGTAGACTCGTAGAGTGTGTTAACTAAGAGAAAATCCAAGTATTTTTTTGTATTTACTGATAACGAGGGTTTTATTTTTGTCATTGTAAGTCAAAAATTTTTTTGTACCTCTGGAAGTACTAAACCTATCCAACTGGACTCCCGTCAAAATTAGTTGAGTAGCTCTGTGGTAGATCATGGTCTTCACTGGGCCAATATTTTATTTAGATTTCATATCGAGTAAAATTGAAAAACTTTTTCTTGACGGCTTATTTTTACATGTAGGGTCGTCAGATAGTTTTTCCGACACAAAACTAACAACTTCTAATTTTTACCATCGATTGCTTCAAAAACTGGCATGTTGACAATTCCTGTTTGTTAATATCCTCATTAGATTATTTTAAATTTATTAAATATCTATGGACAATTCATACGTTTGCTAATAACGTATTGTATTGAAATCTGTTCTTAAGGGGAAAAATTATGAAAATGAAATTGACGCTACAGGAGATTTGTTGTCTTGGTTCTCTCCAAAGCCATCTGAATTCTTCAGAAAAACATTTGAAATTCTGTCTCAAAGATGGCAATAAATTGTTGATAACAGCGGAGATCACTGTAACTAAATGTTTCTGTTTCCATTATTTTTAACAAACTTTGTTGAAATTATATAAGGTGTTTTGATAAACGGAAAAAACTTTTCTGACAACCCTATATTATATGGATAACACCTTTAAAGTTTACTTCGATAACTTTTTTGAGGTTGCTCGTAAAAATGAGAAAAATATATATCCGGGCATGCTTCCACGCATTTCAAAATTGGGCCACATGCCAAAAACGGCTGGAAAGCAAAGCACTGAACTACATAAGAGACTCATAATCGAACAAAATACGTTTGAGGGGAGAAAACGTGCCGTTATACGCAAACCAACCTTGTGGGTAAATTTTACGGTATGAAACGTTAGCTTAGCGTATACACTGAATAAATAGGAGTAGGCTACCGCAAATATCTATTACACCATTAAAATGTTACAAAGGCTGGTATAACGGTTTGTTTAGCAATGTCTGCCAACGTTTGTCCATCGGTCTTCGCACTGGCGCCAACGGTTAGCACTTACTAAAATCTTAAAGGGAGCACTGCTCCAGAAACCACCAACGTCTTGCTAACTACGATTAATAACATGCATTTCAGTGGCGCTCTATACATATTAGTCATTCAACTTTTGACAACATGCTAGGCATTGGTAAAAAGACTTCAGTAGTATTTTCAAGGTATGTTTTCGTTGAATAAAGTCCAAATTCTGAAAATACAAACATCTTAACAATTTGTTTGATAAAACAAGTCTACTGCGCAAGGTAAACACAAGCATAAATTCCCTCCATTATTCAGGGTTTCATAAACATAAATTTATAACACATTCACAACAAAAAAATTAATTTGCTAAGTGGTCGCGATTATTACTACAAATTTAAAACGAAAAACTATTCAAACGTCTTTAAAACTTCTTGAAAATGTTGTTGTCTTTTAATAAGCGACGGTTCTTTTCTATTCATAAACACTGCCGATTTGAAATCACCATCTGCTGAGTACAATTTTTCACCTTTTTTCCCAAGTAGAACTCGAAGTGCTTTATTCGTTTTCCGATTGTTTTGACAAAACTCGATAGCACCCAATGCATATTCTTTTGATACAGAAGCAGCTGTATGATCAGTTGACTTTACCATAAAATAACTAAAAGCGTTTTTTGCAACTTGGCATAAAATCACGGTTGCTATTAAGCATAGAAACTGCCATTGCAGTATACGAAAAAAGGAAACTGATTTTCCAGTTGCAAACAGCAATTTGACACCGGGAAAAATTGCCAGGTAGCCAACAAATACAAACAATGGCGATATAATAGATTGTCCGAGAGCCCACTTATCTTTTATGACAGCTATTTGCCTCGCTACATCAAATTTCTGGGCTCCTTCTGAAAATACAAGCGATTCTAAAAATGCTAATTCCTGCTCCCCACCATTTGAATTAATGCATTTGTCGGATTTGCTTATCCGTATCTTTAAATCTTCAACATCATAGATATTGGAACAAAAATAGGGTTTCGGAATACCAATTACTGGAGACTGCTTTGACGCAGGAAGTCCAAAATATCCGGCACAAAGACATACCGAAGTATCCGCAATAAAAGGATGAATGTGTTCATTAATATTTAAATCCGATTTCGTCTCTCGCACAAGTGTTATCAAGTGTTCGAATGAGTAATCTTCGGTGCTTAATTCTGCATGCATGGGCATAAATAAATTCATAGGAAACAAATGACATAATCCTCTGTTGAGAAAAAGACCACCAGCTAAAGATCCAGCAATCCATCTCCTATATTTAAACAATCTCTTATACACAGTTTGAAAATCCATATCTGTCAACACAGCAGAATACAATTGATTAGCACATACTTTTATCATACACCAAAAATTTGCGAAAACGTAGCACCAAAAGCATGCAATTAACCAAATCAAAACAATAAGCTCTACTAGTCAATTTAGAATATATTAACAACCAACCAATCAAGTAAGCAGCTTGTCGTCGTCCCTCATCGCAAAATCAAAAGCACACAAAATAAGGCAAAAGGCATCGAAAATCGATTGGTTTTTGACACTGTAATCTCTCCGTTGAAGTTAAGCATTTTCTAAAAACTTACTAATACACAATTCAATTTTAAGATCCTTTGCTATATGATTTGTAATGTTACCACGTTCTAACAAATTACCATCTATATCAAGCTGGATAAAATTATACATCAAGACCTAAAGCACGAATACAGTTTGGTTTACAAACCAAACGTCAAGCAAACCTACGTAATTTTCACTTTTCTACTTCAAGATTTACAACAAAAACACACATTTTGGCGAAAATTGCAAAAAAATATATATGCGAAAATTATGTGAATTGCTTCTCATTCAGGGTAAACGTTACTTAAAAAATACACTTTCACGATCAATTGCACATAAGGTCAGAATCAATTCTGTAGCACAAGAATTTTAAGCATCCAACTTACTTGTCTGTAGCGCACTCTCTACCCTGTAAAGCACTACTTACGCTTACACAGAAAAAGGGCACGTTTCCAACTTAATAATTTATGAAGTACAAAACTTTATTGCTGCCGTTCAATGCTGATAATAGATCAGAATATATATGATATTAGGTTTTTACACAGGAAAATAATTAAACAAAAACATTGGAGGATCGCAGAAAATTTGTATCAAATTTTCCCGTCATCTCCAGCAACATTTTCTGCTTGATTGGAAGATGTTTCATTATCGAGTTTGGCAATTACAGCCGGCTTGATAAGGGCTAGCTTGGCAGATAAATATGAATGAATGCAAAAAAGCAAGGAATACGCACGCTGGCAGTTAAAAGTCTGGTAGTCATTTTGATTGATAATACGATTGTGGAAAGTGAGAGTTATTCTCGTGTCCCCGTCATCAGAAGAGAACTTCAACTGAGAAAACTTGTAAGCGAAAATAACATTCTGAGTAACAGCGTCCACCATCTCAAATCCGTCAGTGATATGAATCCTGAGCTTGCACTCCCGATTTTTTATCATGCACGAATACGTTCTCTCCTTAACACTGTGCACACATTCATGCTTAGCTCTTTGCACTTTATCTTCCCAATCCAGAAGATCAGCTCTAGTTTGTACACTACAATAAATTGGATCTCTAGGCGCATGCTGCAAGCTGAAGCAGTGCATTCGCTCATCATAAAGTGGACGACTCTTGGAGTGAAGGCGGAACAAAATTTCATCAATAAAATGCTTTCGCTTGCACTTTTCCCAATCCTCCCGGGTTTTAGGGGGTAAACTAAAGAAACGAAGCTCTTCTTTTGTAAGGATAAGAAAAAAAATAGTCCAAGACGGATTTCCCAGCGCACGCTCGCCTACCCAACCCATTTTTACAATCTCTTTGCAAGAGAGCTCACCACTCAGTTTTTCCATGTAACGATCCGATGCAAGACGAATAGCTTCAGAGATTTTAGTAAACCACTTGGTCATTTCATCTTCACTAGAACAGACGATTAGCTCTGATGATGATTGGTTCTCGCCGATCACTTCAAACGAATCCGCTCTGGCTATATCGGTGCCAGCTTGATATCTTTCTAACCTTGCAAAAGGCAGATAAATATACTGGTCATTGGTTGGCTGTTGGTAACCAGAAGAATCCAGGAGAGTACTAGTATTTTGTTGGGCATTATAAGTTTTTTGAAGAGAATCTGGAGCCTGGGCATCTGTTGCTGTATATGTTGGCATATCGGAATGATAAGTGCCAGACTCATCAATTTCAACTTTAGGTAATGCTTGAGGTATCTGCATATTTTTGTTTAATAATACATGATTTGCTCCATCAAATGCACAAACAGTGAGAGAAACATCAGGACCACAAGTTCGAAGTTCTGATACTACCTGATCGTGCATCAGGTGATCAACTTTCTTTCCATTGATTGCAAGGATGGCATCGCCTGGATGGAGATTCGTTTGGTCAGCAGCTTTTCCATCAAAAACCCTCGATATAAGGACAGGAATACCATGTTCAGCACCACCTTTCACACTGATACCAAGTCCACCTCCTGGTTGACGCTTGATGGCAATTACTCTTTCAGGCCCATTAAATCCGTTTGCACGCATGATGATTACTTAAAAACTCAGCAGGTCAGTGATGGCAAAAATCTTTGTGATTTATCAGCAGGCTTACTTGATTGAATGTAATAGAGCAAAAATCTTACCTATATAATTACCATGTCCGATAGAAATATAGTAAAGCCCTTATTTATATATACCTACGACAATGCTAACATGTTAAATAACAAAATTACTGCAGTTTTACCTAATGAATTTTGCAACAGTGGCGCTACATGTAGAATTAATTATATAGTTTGCCAAATTTCCAACACATGTGCTAATTTCTTGGTATGATGTCAGATAAATTTTCTGTGCGTTGCAACGTGGACAGCAGTGAAAATCATCATAAAGTGACTTTTGTAAGGATACAATAACATAGCCACACCGTGCAGTTTAAACAAATGATGATTGAATTATGAGCACCGAAAAATGTGTTTACTTCTAGCCAACTGGACCATGTTGTATTATTAAAAAAAGGAACTTTAAGCTCAACCAACTATGCTACACCTGTACAGTACAGCTCCTCTAGGCCAATTCTTTAGGTAAGCTGATTTACCAAATAACAGCATGCGCACTTAGATGTCGTCAAACGCATCTGAAACTAAAGGCAATAAAATTACTTTTGCAACACTGATGGTTACTTTTTTTTTGAAAAATCAACTAATAATCAAAGTCAGGTACACTTAATCTGTATCTCTTAGTCAAGATCTTAGTGCACACTCCAACTTGCCAAAAACTTAAACCAATTGTTTTTTCTGGTTGCCTTCAGGCTTACATAAATGATTACAACAAAAGCAATGCAGAAAAAAAACATTAAGAAAATTGAGAAGTAGAAGGCCAGAAAGCGTCAAAGAACCTTAAGGATTTTTAAACTGAGATGATTTCTGACAGTCGACACCAAAATTAAGAAGTGAATATGTAGTGCGCAGCCACATAAAATGCTACAAAAAGTCAAACCAATTCTGCAAAATTTTTGCATTTCAGCAGCATCGATTCTCTGAAACTTTCCTGCGAAATTCAGCATTTTAGTTTCTTTTCCACATGCAATGCAATGATATGCGAGCTCAACTTGCAATCTTTTGACAACAACTCTAATACTTAGTCCATCACGCCAAACAATTCTTTACCTTAGTTTTGAAACTTTTTCAAATTTATATTTTTTAAAATCATCACAGGCGTCCAACAGCACAAGAACACAAAATTTTTTTGCTAAAAGAGCAACTGAAATCAAGAGAGAAATCGGTTACTTTACCAAAACCATACACTTATGGAGACTTAATGTCTAGAAGAGAAGTTATCTTAACTATTTCATGTTTGTGCACGTTCAAATTTTTTGTCTTTAGTATAAACCAGTATCAAAAGTTTGACTCGAGCTCTGCATTTAAGTCAGCTTGAGCAGTTTGACTCGAGCTCTGCATTTAAGTCAGCTTGAGCCAAATTCTTGACACTAGTTTATACGGTCTACCTCTCAAAATGACAAAAATTTTTGATTAGAAGGAGCAACTAAAAGGAAAGATGAGTATAATTTACAATATTTATCTAAATTAAATAGGCCTACAAATACATATCCAGTATACATTTCAGATGTCATTGCAGCTAAGGATTACTGTTGGAAGATCCAAACAAGATGGTATCCAGCCTCAAAATATCAGTGGAATCATTGGCTCGCCAGATGTACGTCAGTGAGAGGCATTTGGATGATTTGGAGCAGTACAGTTCGAGTAAACTGCCTTATTTTTTGCATGGATGCAACATTATGCTGGATAAAAAAGTAAGTAAACTTGACTCTAAAATCAAAGTTTATTATCAGAGCCTTTTAGCCACCACAAAAATATGAAAACCCAATCCTTATTGACTTTGTAAGGAGGACAGTAAAAAATTGAGTTTTGCAAATAAATCTAAACTTAAAGCTGAAAGAGATTTGGACCACAAGCTTCCTCTTACTGAGTCTCTCACTAAATGACGACTTCAACTGCTTGCCAAATCTCTGAAAGCATTTGTATTTGGAAATGTGTGGACCCTGAAGGGCAATATCTACTACAGTTTTGGAGGTAACGGGCACTTCATTGATGATGGCTTTGATGACATCGATAATACAAGATTTCTTAACTGAACACATCAACTTTGCATGCTGTTTAAAGTTTACCAACAATTCAAACGGTTGACCCCTTTCCAGGATTACAAACACTCTTATTTAGAGCTTTATTTTTCTTTTATTTTCAATTTTATTTGTTTTTTTACTGTTTGACTAGGTAGTTTGTTTTTTGCATTTTTATACACTTAGAGCATTTGTAATGATAGCTGTCCAACACACAATTCTAAAATGAATCAATCTATATCATATGATAATAAGCAAACTATTTATCAAACTGCAGATTGCCTTAATTCTATCTTTAGTAACCTTACCAAAGAAAGTGATTTTGCTTCTGATTTTGAAGCTGTTATCAATAGCAGTAATAGCCGACATATAGATGCATTAAAAATAGACAACTTTGTAACTGATGATGATTTCAAACGTAAACTGTTTGCATTGTAAATTAACATGAGATCTTTGGTAAATAATGTGAATTTTTGTAAGTTAGAAGCACTGTTGTCATCTATGGCATGCAGGCTTGATATTATATCTGTAACAGAAACCTGGATAAAACCTCAAAAGCTTGGGGCCATTTTAAACCTAGCAGGAAAAATCTCGTTCACTACTTAGGTAAAGAAAAAGGAGTAGTATTTTATGTTAGAGATACAATTGGATTTTGTGTTACAGACAAACTTACCATCACGCACAAAAAAATGTTTGAATCTATTTTTATCAAGTTAGCAATTAAAAATGAAATTATTACTCTTGGGAAAATTTACAGATTGCTTTTATGTGACACTGAATTACATCAATTTTCTATGAATGTATTTAAAAAAATCACTCAAACTTATAAAGGCCAGTATTAAATCTTTTATATTAAGAGATTTCAAGTATGATCTTTTCCAAAATGATTATGCTAATGTAGATAATATTCAATTTAATATGTTTGATAATTGTTTTTATTCATTTGTAAATAAACCAACTTGATTAATAGACCCAGCGCTACTCTTTTAGACCATATTCGGACAATTTGTTTTCTAGTAATATCAAAACTAGAGTGTTTCTTTAATCCTATTTGTAATTATTTACCAGTGCTTATGTGCTTTTACACAAAAAAGACAAATTAAAACCAGAATCTTTAAGTAATCAAACACCCAAAGCTTTTATCAGGAGTTAAGAACAGCTTGATATCAATTTTATTTTGAAGAAACTGACCCAAATGCAACCTTCAACCTATTTGTTGACAAATATATTAATGCTTTCAATTATTCTTTCCCCTAGTAAACTCAAAACCACATAACAACAATGAATGGTTTGATGAAGATTTGCAGAAGTTAATGCAAGAAAAAGATAAATTGCTTAAAAAATTTATTTCTAAAAATACTATTACAGTTGAAGCTAGGTATAATGAAGCTAGAAATAAAAACCTTCACTGCATTGAACAAAAAAGGTAGCTTTCTATGCATCACTCAATGACAAAAAAAAGCACAATACAAAAAGACATGGCAAATTAGTAACCATCATCTAGGAAAATCAAAATCATTAATTTTTCAGCATTAAATATTGATATCTACAGATATTGGAATAATTGCTAATCACTAGAACAACCATCTTGTTAATGCTGGCAGTGACTTGGTCAAATACTCAAACAAAACTCACGACAGTTTTAAGCACAATTTACCAAGCCCACACAATCCATGTATTTTAATCTCACTTGTATTCCTGAAATAAAAAAAAATACTAGCTGAACCATAATACAAAAATGCCAGTGGTATGGATAAAATTCTAATGTCTGTTGTGAAAGTGATACCAGAAAATATTTTGTATGCATTAACTCGCATTTTTAATCTTTTCTTGGTCCTAAATCTTAAAAAAACTTTTAATCTTAAAAAAACAAAAGTAATTCCTGTGCATAAAAGAGGACTCAAAAGTGATATAAATAACTACAGGCGAGAAAAATGTGTACGAATTGTTGTTTTCTCTTTTGAAATAAAGCAAGGTTCCATTCATCACAGCATCTTATTCTGTAAACTACATCATGATAGAATGATCCTACAATTGGTTTAGCAGTTATTAAGTTAATCATCCAAAGCAAACAAAAGTAAAGGAAAACTTTGTTCTCCTCTGCTAGTCAGTTTGGGTGCTCCTCATGGCTTAATACTAGGCCTGTTGCTATTTTAAATATATCTCAATAACCTTCCAAATTGTATGAATACGAGCCAAACTCTAAATTGTTGCAGATGATACAAATTTGTGTTCTGATGATGATTTGTAATGCAAATTGTATAAAAAGGTGAATGAACAATTACAATACAAAAAGTCAATCCTTGACTCACTGCACATAGATTAGCTCCAAACATTAAAAAGACTAATTCAAATAATATTCAAAACCCCCAATAGTAAACCTCTCCCATTCAAACTCAAAATCAACGTAAAAACTCTTCAATGCATTTAATGATTTTTTTCAACAAATCTCCAAAATAGGAAAACTTGCATATCATGACCAAAGGCACCCTTATTTCCACAATTTTGCAGAACAGAACTGATCCAGCAATCCCTCAAATATAAGGGTCCTGTCCAATGGAATAGAATTCCTGTGGCAACGAGACAAATCAAATCACTAAAATGTTTTGCTATGCAACCCAGGCAGTTTCTTATTTCTCTCTACTTGCCTAGTCAATCAAAAAGAATGCTTGTACAAAACAAATATTGCTTTGTGTTTTTTGCTTTTTTTGTCTTGAGGTAGAATGTAAGAAGTCAAAAAGATGAAGCAAGAATTCAATAATCAAAAAGAAATCAAACATGACATAGCCAGCATAAACTCAAGGAAGTGGATATTTTGCCGAAATGAAACGAATGGTTATGGGTTTGAATCTTTGCTGGCAGGGTAATGAGACAAAAGCAGAATACACTGGAGGGGGTGCATTGAAAAATAAAGGAACCTCTCTTACCTGCCGTTGCTCCCACGTCACCCTTTGGAAAAGTGTAAAACCTGACAGCAGCAGAGCAGGTTACAGCAGCCAGCCTAACATTTTTAATGCTTATGTAAGACTTTTGTACACAGGTACATAAACATTAACTAGTATATTACTAAATAAGAGGTTTATTGTATCCACCTGTTAAATGTGCATTTTTTGTGGTGTTTTGTTTTTGCATTGTTCTCTGTTTGCATTAATACAGGTGCAATGGCCATGCATCAAATTCAAATTTGTTTATGCAAAATTTAATGTAACAGTACCCGTTTATCATTTCTGCCATCTGCTCCTTTTTTTTTGTCTGGTGTTTAATTTTGGTTTTCAATTGTTGTTTTGAATAAAAATAAATTATTGTTATTGTTTGCTTTTCTTGCTTATTGGCACCTAGTTTGTCCACCACCTAGATTGATCGCATAGTAATTAAAGTCACGTCATCAAACTGATGGTAACCAGTTCCAGTGTTATTTTTAACAAATAAGAAGCTTTGAACAGTAAAATAGTCTCCTTATGTAAAATGCTGCCACTAAGCCACTTCCAAAAAATATGATCAAGGTCAATTTTTATTGACCAATAAACCAATGAAAATTTAAGAATGTATGCTTTAATTTTGTAACCAAAAAATGCTAAAGATACAACTTTTTCTATTGTAACTGTGAAACAGCATATAAAGCTGCAAGCAAACACTAATGCTAAAAATCTTTGCTATCAAGAAGCACTGTACAGCAGTGTCAAGCTACAGCTTATTTTATCCAGTAAAAGTTTGCCTTTATAACCACCCTATTATTATGGTTCCAATGATTGCTTACTCTCCATCGAAGTGTTGCTTTTTGTTTTTATAGTGAGTTAATAATATACTGTTTGCTCATAGCAAAATGCTCTTCTTTTGCTTTCTTGGCGAACTATTAACCACTGTCATTCTGCCAGAAAAAAACAATTCGCTTTCACTCTCAGGCAAATTTGCGATAAAAATTGAGCGACAACAAACAGAAGAAAAAAGCTCCCTAGTTGGCAGGCATCTATTCCACAGAGACTTTGCAAAAGTTGTTTTTGGAACGCTGTATGTAAAAAGTTGTAATGTATTGCCAAGTTTCGTGATGGGATCGCCATAAACTGCTCATCAGAATAACTGCAAACTCGTGTTATAATGAGTAACTATGCAAGTTTATGTAGTTATTCTGATGAGCAGTTTATGACGGTCCCACCTTGAAGCTTTGCAATATGTTAGCAAGTTCATATTGTGGTCGAATGTCAAAATTATATCAAACCCCCTTTATGGGAAAGATGCTTAATTTGGCTTGGACTGACCACAAGTTCTTCATGGTTGGTCTCCATTCTGTTTAGCAAGAAATAACCCCCCTCCCCTGCCATAATTATGCGAGTTTGTAGTTATTTTGATGAGCGGTTTATGACGGTCCCACCAAAAAACTTTGCAATACGTTAGCAATTTTCACTTGCAATCTTTCAAAAATTGCTTTTGCAAAGCCTCTGTAATTGGTTAGATTGGCAATCGGCAAACAAGGGAGCTGTTTTCTTCTGTTTGTTGTCACTCAATTTTTATCACAAATTTGCCTGAGATAAAAGCGCATCGTTTTTTCTGGCAGAATGACAGTGGTAAACAATTAACTTTAAATTAGGAAACCTAAATACGGTAGTTGGTTACCCAGAAAAAATAAATTTCTTATGGTAGATATGGATCAAACATTAAAGGATGATGGAAACGCAGTTTAAAACAAAAGGAACGTAAAAAAGTCATTTTCTGCGTGATAAAATCTATTTAAATCCAGATTTTACTCTCACTCACTTTTGCATTCATGAGGCAATTTAAATCAAAAGATGATTTACTCTTCGATTGGAAGGAATGCTGCGGTTTCATTCATTCACGCGTATGAGCTTATGCTCGGTTTGCATGTCTTTCGTCAGACTGGGCCACCACGACCAGTAGACTGCTTGGCCCCACCATCTGTCTGCCACATAAAGACGGAGGCATCCCGTTAAGTGCCTTGCCCAAGGACACAACAAGCGAACTTGCTCCCTTATGTGCTGAGCGCCAAGCAGGGAAGCTGTGAATACCATTTTTTAAAGTCTTTTGGTATGACTCGACAAGGGAAATGAACCCCAGTCTACCGACTGCGAAGCAGACGCTCTAACCACTACACCACCGCGCCGGTTATGCTGCGGTGCATTTAACGACTCTTTGAAGACTCATCCTACAATGATCTGTTGACTATTCTCATAATCATTTTGATCGCGCCGCACTGTTGACCGTAAAGAATTCTCAATTTTGTTTGTGTACAAATCACTCTACTTGGCGAGCGGAATGCTTTATTTTTCCTGTGATTGTGCGTTTGAATCTTACCTTTGTATTTCTTTTTCTCTTCATAATGTTTATTGTGCTCCCTTGATGATGAAAAATGCTTATAGTTTAGCAATTTATCATCCTGAGTACATTGCTTTTGTTTGGGAAAAATACTTCACGGCGATATCTTTTGCATGATTGCATTGCTGTTGGTAGAGACCTAGTTTGCTAGAATACTTTACTAAATAAATCTTTGATTAGCACTCTATCCAATGAAAATGCATAAGTTGACATACATTTTCAAATTACTGTGTTTATTTTATCCAAACGATAAGGGGATTGGTAACCTTCTAAAAATAGGTCCATGGCTGTTGGCAAAAACGCTCCGTTCTTGGATGGTTGGCTACGGGTAACACTAAAGCGGTCCAAGATTTAAATTCAACAATGCAACAAAGCAACCGACAAAATCTTTTTCTGTTACTGGAAGATATAAACTTTAAGTTAAAAAAATTAATTTGATTCTTTCTTTTCTGAGGAGCAAAATATTAGTGAGACCAAGACTTATGGAATAACCAGAATTCGCATGCTAAAACAACCTTTTTGTTTTTAAAATAAATTATTTGAATTTTTTTTTCTTTATTACCAAATAAATTGTCATGGTCACCAAACGCGTTTGTATTTCAACTCCGTTTGCAAGCAGTTGTAGAATTACTAGGTTAAGGGCTGCAGTTCAATTCAGTTCAGTTAAACTTTGTAAACCGAAAGGCTAATAAATTTTTACTGGGTGTCGCTGAATAACATTTTGACTTGTTTGTTTATTTGCTTGTGGTTACCCCTCCTCTTCCTCGGGATGGAGGTACGGCAATTCAGGTTCATGCCGTCAACCTAATTGAAATTAGGCTAGCCGAAAGATGGCAGCTCATTTCGAACCAGTCTTGAGTGACTGGTAGCCCCACCACCAACAAGGTGGACTGCCACTGGTGGGTACCCAAGAGTCGTCTTTCACGACATGCTGGGTTAGCAACTTCACAATTGTAACCCCGTGAAGTATGGGAGGGCCACCTGTCTACCACATAAAGGTGGAGGCATCCCGTTAAGTGCTTTGCCCAAGCACACAACAAGCAAGCTTGCCGGCTTGTTCTTTACACTATCCCTTTTATATGCTGAGCACCAAGCAGGGAAGCTGTGAATAGCATTTTTTAAAGTCTTGGTATCACTCAACTTAGGGAATGAACCCCAGGTCTACTGACTGCGATGCAAATGCTTTCACCACTACACCATCTTGCTGGTCCAACATTTTGACTTCACTTATTTGATTGTCATTATGGCATAGCAGTGCTTTTTTTGGCTGTAGACTTTTAACCATAACCTGGTAACACTTGTGACATATTGGAAAAAATGTTGGAGCAATATAATCTACTAGATATTTAAAAATTGATAGTGGTTAGAATTCGAGTGCTGACACCAGCTTTTTAGCTTGTAACCCTAAAATTTCAATTAACTGGCTACCTTTAAGAAAGCATACTTGACGATTTCTGCAGTGATGCAGTTGCATAGTTTCAGTTTTAGTTTATTATTTGGTTTGTCTGTATAGACACTCATGCAAATATAATATTACAATAGATATGAAGATACACACACAAAAAAGTATTTACAGACCAGGAGATCCCGAAAAACTGTCAGGTTGTCAAGTCAGGTATCCCCTGAGAATATCTTACAAAAGCAGACGTCTACAATTTTCAAAGAGCTAATAAAAAATTGAAAAAGAGAAAAAAGGAAAAAAAAGTACAATAACAAACAAAGGAAACATATAGTAGATGGAACCAAACGTCTATTTGCGCTTATAAAAAGACAGCTTTAGTAGCAACAAACCATGACTCAAATAGTGGTAATGTCACTGCTAATAATCGGCATGGTCAGAGATTTGATCCTGCGCTGTGATCTATTTTTTGTTGAGTTGGGATTCAATTTTTTGGAGGATGCATTTCAGTAATTTTTTTCAAATTACATAACAGGAGTCTACATTGCTGAGGGGGTGAGTGTTAAAAACCTTAGGGGAGTGTACATTGAAGATTAAGCATTTGCACTAACCAATAACTTATCAGTTGTTGACCTGCATTTTAGGGTTAAAAGCTAAAAAGCTGGTGCCAGCACTGTAGCCCCTGCCTTAAGATTTTGGAAGTGCCTATTTTGCTGTCAATGATATTTTACCCATGGAAGCTATTTGTCATCACCATTCCTGTGCTTTTAAATAGGCATATTTGCTACAATTCTGGCAGTGACACTGTGGCGATGGGATAGTGCAGCTGCCTTGAAATGCAATGGTTGCAGGTTGGAATTTTGGCTAGCATGGCTCTTGGAAAAAGGCAGTGTACACTGGAGTGGGGAGCTCAGAATGAGAATGTATGGGGTTGGTGTACAGTGGGAGGGAGTGCAGAGAGTAAGGCAGTGTACACTGGTGGCGCAAATTTTTTAATTTATCATTAGAATTGACCAATCAGAAATAATCAAGTGTCACATTTTTTTTGTTTACCATATTTATCCTCCATTCACAAGAAAGCGAATTGTATCGCTATGTTTTGGACAGTATGTCCACACTCACTTGGGAGTTTCTATTTCTGAGGTGTCTGGGCCACCTGTCTTCCATGTAAAAGTGGGGTGTCCTGTTGAGTGTCTTGCCCAAGGACACAACAAGCAGACTTGCCAACTTGCTCTCCACAACCCTCATTAATGCCGAGCACCAAGCAGGGAAGCTGTAGATATCATTTTTTAAAGTCTTTTGGTATGACTCGACAAGGGGAATGAATCCCAGGTCTTCTGACTGTGAAGCAAATGCTCTAACCACTACGCCATTGCGTTGATTTACTGCACGCATTTAGTACGTCATTAGAATTGACCAATCACAAATGTCTGACAGCAAAATAGCCTCCAAAGGTAAAATGCCATTGACAGCAAAATAGCCATTGCCTTAAATTTTGTACTGGTAGTACTTCTTTTGTGGCAGTTCTAATTAATAAATGTCTGCAATGTCCCATAATGCACACATTATTTAAAGTCAGGCTTGAGGCCAGGGTCAGGGTTAGGTTTTGTGTTAGGGTTAAAACTAGAGTTAGTTGTCATTGCAACACATTGTTATGCACATTATGCATATTACACACATTGTAATGTTGCAAACATTGCAGACATGTACTATTGAGTAAGACCTCCTTTTTTGCTCCTAGATAGTAATCCAATTGTACATTGGTGAAAAGGTAGATTGATGAATAATCATAAAGCTGGTCTGTCTGCAAAATTAACTTTACTGCTGTTTCAAGATGCTTTGAAGAGTAGTAATTTTTTGTAGCCTATTTTAATCACGAAAAACTGTGTAAAATTTTGATTTATGGAATGAGTTAATACACTTATCATGTCCCATAGGTGAGTTTGAATTTATTGTACAGTTAGCTTATTTTCTCCCTTTTCATTTTCATTTGATTACTTTTGTACTATTAGCACTTCTAACTATTAAAAAGTATAATCAAATCATCTGGGTAAGTTAAATGGTTCTATGGTGCGCACTTGAAAATACTTGCAAGAAATAGTTGTTGGAAAATACTTTTAAAAAGGCTAGAAAGTTTAATGCAATATGCATGCATTTTGCAGTTTCCGTGTGTTGTGTGCATTGCATAATTTCCTTGTTTTTTTTGGGCACTCACCAACAATATTTTATTTGGGCAGTTAACGACATTTGTAAAAAAATAGCAGCTGAGATTTGTGGCAAGTTTTCTGACGCATCTGATATCAAAAGTGTTTGAATTGCACTTTGACTAGATATTTATGAAGTTACTAATTCGAAATATGCTTGACTTTCAAGTAGACACTTTTTATGTCCAGCATAAAAAAATTTTTGCACATACAGGGAGGAGAATGACTTTGAGGAAACACTGATGCATTGTCTCCGACATGTTGTTGCTATTTTTTGGGTAAAGCAACCAATAATTTATTTCTGAGTGATTACAATGTTTGTTGTAATGCCACAAATTTGCCGCACCATGAAGACTGGTTACTCATAGTTTGATTTTAACACATAAGAGTTCTATGTGTCATCAAAAATATTTCTCTTGATTGGAAAGCCAATACAATTATGAAGCTTTTTGATAATATGCCGTTTTTAAATTTTAGTACCTACAATCGTTTTTGGAGGGAAGCTGAATCTGCTATCAGTGATCTTTTGATTCAGGAGCTGCCAGCTGAGCCTCGTAAACCTGAAAAAGTAAGTGACATGGTTTGAATGAAAATATAATGCAAGCTAATCCATGTGGTTATAGTAACTTCTTTACACTGATTTCTTGTTCAGTTTTGCTTGTCAACTTAAAGCTATCAAGGAAAACTCAAACTAAAGAACAGAAACAAAACATAGAATTGTGTTTAGCCAATTGTATACCACATGTGATGGTGTTTAAAAATTCATATTAGCTACCCTTGACTATAAGTTCTTTGTAATGATATTACCTGTTTTGTCTTTGCCATAACTATCGTCTTCACAGCCAGATCCTTTCTCCATGTATATTCTGACTTTGTTTTCAAATAATATTTACCGAGTATTTTTTCCATGTGTATTGAATATAGCATTCATCCTTTGGCACTAAGGTGTGAGACAAAATGCAGAAGTTTGAGAAAATATTGTTAAAATGACAATGAATATCATAAAAAAAGAAACAGGTGTTCCTTACAATTGAATAAATACGATATCAATTAGTTTATGACATGCTTCTCAATCCAGCTTTAGTTGTAGGGCTATATTTAACAGAATTTACGTTACTGCTTGGTTTACTTGGAAGCGTAATGAATGATTATAGTGGTGTTGTGTTGTGATGGGTGCCAAAGCTGTAAATAAGTTTTACAGTGCAACAATTTTTTTGATTCCGAGAATTAGAGGTTAAAACAAATGTGTTTCAACCTTTTTCATATTTGCACATTTATCTATTATAGAATTTTTTAAAGGTTTTAAATCGAAAATCTGGAAAGAAAAAGATTAATTTAAAGTTTCATTGGGTAACTTAACTCTTATAGGTCTTCGTCTTTTTCAAAATCTTTTTGTGCTTTGCTGTTAAATGTTTATGCACTTCCATCTGTTGGAAACAGTTTATCTATAATTATTTGATGCCAATAGTATTTTGATGTAATGCCATTAATGTTTCTTTGCTTGTTATCTGTCGCTTGCTATTGTCAGGAGCATGACGCAAATGTCTATTTTGTACGCTAATATGTGTAACGTAATAGCACTTTGGTTGGCAAGATACCAAGATACCACGTTGGTTGGCACAAATTATAGTTTGAATCTAAAACATGAGCTTTGATGCAAACGCAAGTTCTGCTTGGCTATGCTGCATGCAATGTAATGCTTTCAAGTACTCAATCTGCAATCCTTTGATGACAAGTATAATGTACAGTCGATTGTGCTATGTTGCTTACAGAATTGGTTTTAATGGCAGAACTTGTTCTAGAGTTTTCTGTGTTTTTAGAAATACACAGCTACTCAACGTGTAAGCCAGGGGTCTTCAACCTGGGTTTCTTGAAAAGTTGACAGGGGTTTGCAAGTGATCACTATTTGCTCAGCCAAAAGGCTGTAAAAGCCACGTGCTTCAATGCCACGATATTTTCTGCTCGAGAAAGCTACTAGGGTAATAATGTTAGCTCTTTAATATGATTTTCTTATTCTCTCATATACGTTTTGCTTCGTTTATGTTCAACGTAATTCTGTTTTTATCTCTTATGACGCTCGCGCTCTTCCTTATTCATAAAATGTATTCTAGAAAATAAATAAAATAAAACCTGATTCACTAAGTTGCTATTTATTTTCTTATTAAGATGTTTTTATTATGATTAAATAGAGATACAAATGCAATTTTGCGAATTTGATTAAAAAAAGCTTTGCTAGTCTATTTTATCTGCTACTTAAACATAAGATTCCTTCAAGAAAATCATGAGCTCGAAGAGTTCTTAAAAGTGTAAAAGGCTGAAGACCTCTGGTGTTAGCAATAGCATTGTAATAGTGTGCATATAATTCTTTTTTGTTGTTTTTGGAATGCTTAATAAATATGCTTGGGTAGCATGTCTTTTTACTTCATCTTTAGAGCTTCTCCTGTCAATTGGTATTTTATTTAAATGGTGAAATCGCTTTCTCTGACTTAACGTCTACTTGATTGTGACATTTTTTTATTATTATGAAGCTATGGACTATCTTTTAAATTGTTTTTGTGGCAAAACGCTTTGACGTAAGCGTATGTAAAGAGTTTGAAGTATATAAACAAATTTGATGCAGGAAAGTAGCCTATCGCACGTTGCTTGGCCACATAACACATTTGTTGATTGAGGTTTTGTGGGCCTGTGAAAGTAAAATATTTGTTATCAAGGCAAGTAAATTTGGCCAAAAGTTGATGTTGTTAAGGTGCCTTGACGATGATTAAAAGTTTTGAAACCGCTTTTGTGTTTATAGGATCGGTTAACGGTTTTTCAAAACTTGGCTACTCTCTATATCAAGTATATTCAAATCTTTCAAAAGCTTGAATCCAGCTATGATCAGGTTAGTATGGATAATGGAAGAGATGCTTGTCACTTCCTCTTTAATCCAACTTATTTAATTGATTTCATTTTTATGTCGTGTTAGAACGGTGGTTCCCAACCTTTTGATGCAGATTCTTTTGAAGGCTTAGCTGATGCGTTGCTCTTTTTCAGTTACTTACCAGCTGTTGTTGCTTGAAAGTGTCTTCTAGAATAAAAGGCCCCTTACCCCTGAGAATTTTTATGTTCATCAGCATATGAGGGTCTTATATACAGTGTGTTTAACTGATATCTTCTTCATTGAGCCTCCAAAAAGATTCAGTAGACCCTCGGTTGGGAAGCACTGTTGTAGACTATCAGATTAAATTCGTGTGCTAAAACTATGATAAACTGGATGCCTGATGATAGATGAAATTTCCATCGTTTCAGTACCTTAACTATGTGCTTTCATGGACATATTGGGTGCCACTTTACTTACCATAGATCGGTGCTAAAGGTTGAGTGACTGTAACTGAATTCAAATCAGCAATGTTCTGATTACAGGTCAGATGCTCTCCCAATTGGCAGTTGGATCGAGTTACAGTAGAACTTTTGTTAGCAATTCTCACTGCTTCGGAGGCATTATAGGTGACTCCAAGTAAAGCATAAACTACTCAAAGTTTCACAACAGATGGCTTACTCCGGCTGCCAAATGTTTGCGATTTTTACGTTTATTATCAGTAGAGCATGACTGTTATTACCGCATGCTGATTCCAGTTTCACTTTAGATTAATTTTTGAACGTAAACTTATATTTTTGAATGCGTTTTGTAATATGTTATTTTTTGTTTGGAGCATTTTTGTTATGGCATAACTAATGATGCCCCATTGGGACGAAATTGATTTCTTCCTCAATAAAGTGCTTCGTTTATTTCCTACGTTGTTGAATTCCTTTCATAGATTGTTCATATATAACTGATGATGCCCCATTAGGACAAAATTGATTTCTACCTCAATAAAGTGCTCCGTTTATTTTATACGTTGTTGAATTCTTTTCATAGATTGTTCATCCTCAAAAGCGACGAGTGCTCCGACAAGTTTTGGATGGCACGATGGGAAGATTGTTGGAAGTCAAGGATGAGATGGTTAATTTGGAGTTCTCTGAATTCCATTATTTTGATGACGTCCTATCAGATCTTAAACTGACTCCTGTAAGCTCGAAATTCCTTTTACTTATTTCGTTTGACCAAGTGCAAAAATTTAATGCAAAAAACAGGATTGAACTGGCTGCTGTGGGTCATGTTCCCACCAAGTAGAATTACATTGTTAAACTGTTTTGTATGGTAAAGTCATAGTCTGTAACTGCATTATAAGGCAATGACTATTGTTTAACCGGTTGTAGTTTGCATGGATTTGGATTCGAACCCTATTCTCGACAGGTTGGGGAGTTATGAGATCATGATCTGGATCGACTTGTAAATTTATTTGGTGCAGTAATAAAGATAAATTGTGATCACTTCTATCTAACGCGACATATCGCTACGTGAGATGGTTCAGTCGGTTTTAAAAGAGGTTTCTTATTGTACCCTTTCCATACGTAAAGCGCGTTTGCTTTGTAATCTGTGTTGTAAATTCTGACTTGAGTTGATTTGGTTTTATTCAGTCTTGGTTTTCTTGAGTTTTCAGCTATAGTAGCGAAATAGTTCAATGCTTCTTTAATGACGGAGTTGGAAGATCATACATTTTCTATCTGACTCAGCTACGCTTATTATACATCTTGTATCCAGCTCAACTACATTTTGTTTTAGAACGACATTGAAATTCCCATTCCGAAATATTTTCTTCATGAGCGGCAAAAAGTTCTGAAGGATCGAGAACAATTATTGGGAAAAATCTTATCTAAGATGGAACCTTCCACTAAAGATCAGGTGTGATCAAAATCGAATGTTATTGAGGAAGAAAGTTGTTCCTTCCTTTTTCGTACTTCATCCGGTTTGAGCAGTTAAACTGCTCGCCCAGTGTACCGTAAGAGGGGATTATTGGGTACTCACAAAAGGTAGTTAGCCTATTGGCCGTTGGGCCACCAGTCTTGCATTACTGACTGGTTTGAAATTACTGCCACTTTCCCCTGATTATGGTCTCATCAAATTTTTTTCGTTTTTGTGTCCCATTTTAGAAAAAAATTCCAACGATCCCTTCACCGTTCATTTCTGAAAAAAGATAATCGCTCATCCATTTTTTTGTTAGGTTCAATATATCTTTCAATTTCTGATTGTATAAACTTTAGAGCAAATTTTTTGGGGTCACGACCAGTGATGGGATTCAAAATTTTAAGCACAGGTTCTCTTTTGTATCAAATTCACTAACAACAGGTTCCCTTACTTTAGAAAGCCCATTTGCTGCGGTCGTCTGAGGTATATAACAAAGAACAAGAACGGGTTCGCTAATTATCACGACACTCCAAGAACGGGTTCGCACGAACCCGTGCGAACCCCCTGAATCCCATCACTGGTCACGACCCATAGATTGAGAAGCCCTGCTTTAACCGATTAGCATGTTTCTACTTGCTAGAATATGCGTTGAGTGGTTTTGCTTTTAGTTTTGCATTGTGACTTCTTGTCAAGAAAGAGAAGAAGCACCTATTACCGTGATCTGTTTTAGAAGAAGTTTCTTTTGTTTTTTTTTCGGACATCTCTTCATTAAACGCTGATATTTTAGGATAAAATGGTAAAGAAGATGTCGTTGGAAGAAGCGATTAGGCTAGTTCAAGTTCATGAGCGAGCCAGACAAGGAAGGCTCCGAGCTAAGTTCATGCGTGAAATTCGGCTCGAAGAAGAAAGAGAAAAGCTGGCCGCTACTAGAGGCGCTCCCACACTTGATCCTGACGTAGCAGCAACTCGAATCCAAAAAGTGAGAATTGTTTTGTTTTGAATTTGGAAATTGTGTCAAACGTATATCGAACCCCTGGCCGTCATGGAATTGTACCCTCTGCTAACGAAGACTTTATCAGGTTAGAGCAGTTGCCTCGATCATCAAGCGTGTTGTAGAAAGCAACTTTTGGTACCCATTAATGATATTCCGCCTTGATATTGGTGGTGCTACCGGTTTTCAAGTGATATTCGCGACTGGTTCCAGTGATCTTACGTTCTTCCATTCTCTGATCGTGATTGGACTTGCGATGTAAACGCAAGTTTTGGTCTCTCCGTTTCATGTCATACCTCTGTGCTGAGGAAGAGTGGGGGTGAACAACCAGGCTTGCGCATCATCATCTACAGATCTTGTTTCTATTTCACCCTCTATAGGCGTGCGTCGGTTAGTTTTGTTATTTTGACTAATCATCGTGAATAGTGAGGTCCTTTTCATTCACCAAGTATTCTCCATCGATCGTTTATTGAGTGTGCATGTGGCCTTTCAACTCAAGAATCATTTTGAGACAATTCTGATCTAGGTTAGACTTCTTAAGCGAATTGGTATTGCGGCAGTGAAATTTGATTGTAACTACAATGTTTTAGGTACAAGACTTGCTCGCAGCATATTTTTAATGTTAAAACATTTCGATTACCGGAGTACTAAGCGCTCAAGCTTTTGCGATCGAACAAAATATGTTCGACTACCCCGCTTGTATTTTCTAGATTTGGAAAGGATTTTGCCAAAGAAAAATTACTAGAAGGGAGAGAGAAGAAGAGATGATGTTTATTGGAATGGTAAGTGCTGAATTAAAGTTTAAAAGATAAAAAGCACTCCAAAGCATGTTATATATAGGAATATATGGTTGAGAATGTATCCTGAAGACCCGTTTCTAGAAGCAAAATATTTGATCTTGATTAGCAGCATCGTTTGTTTTATTGCTGAAGTACGCGCAAAATATTGAAACAAGGGATGCTTTTGATTACGCTTGAGCAATGTGCTGATAAAATGTGTTTAGCTAGTATGCTGCCATCAACGCAGCGGCTACATCTTTTTCGAGTAAACGACGGTATGATCAGCTTTAGTCTTTGCTGAACATTTTGGACGGAATTAGTGTAAATTCAATATGTAGACCAAGTTAAGCTATACGAGCTTCAGAAAACGTCTTCAATCTAGCTAAACTGGATCAGAGAGGCTTGGGAAGAACTTCCGCGATTTTAAATTCGTTTTAAAGTGCAAAAAATGTTAGTTTTTGATGCAATTTAGCAACATGAAGCGAATCTTGTACTAGCCGACGGGTTGTGAAACCACAGTTTAGTCGACACCTTATTGAAACAAAACGCAGTGTCGACAATAACACTTCTTTGACCTATCAGGTCTCTTTAGAAAGAAGAGCCTCTAGCTTCTGGTCGGTCACCAACTACACTAAAGAGACCTGATAGGTCGAAACAGTTTGCTCAAAGTGCATCGCCGGCCTCTTGTATTACTTTGAAACACAGGTATTTTGTTAGTTGGAAAAACACTTGCAATTATGCTGAGGCTGATCGTCATACGGTGGTTTTTGCCAAGTTGGATGTGTTGTTATGATACCAACATCAGCTTTGCGCTCAAGCCATTGCACTTGGAATTTACTGCATTAATATTACATTTCAAGGCGGTTTTAGAAGAGGACTATTTTTATGCCCTACACTAAAATAATTCATGTCTTCATTTTGTTTAGGTTCCCCACAAAGAGGCAAAAGCAAAAAAAGCTACACCACAATCGCTTGCCGCCAGAACTGAGGTAAGTTACAGGGCAAGCTTAGAAAGAGAACTTGATATTTTTTATTCCATCGGAATCGTTCATGTTTTCGCGCTGAGCATTGGCAAGTACAGGTGATCCTAATGTGTGTGGTTGTGAATAAAGCAATTGGTATTTTTAGATTTAATTTTATCGTTTTCTTGGTATTTGCTTGTTTTTCGACGATGGTGATGATGTTTTTTGATTTTCTGGATTAAATTAGCTAGCAGATGATGGTAATTTACTACATTGTCAACAATTGTGTGACACAGATTCTGCTGGTCGGACTGTCAGATTCTTTTTGGGAGATGAGGACTGACCATTGAAACAAAGATTAGCTTTTTCCAGCTTTGAATTTTACGTTGAAATTGCGAGATCTAGTGTTGTGTTGGTGTGTGTACGTGTAGTCGTGTTTTGTAATTTCACCATTTTCGAATTTAAAAACTAGTACCTTTTCTGATTCAGTTTAGGCGCTGATTACGAATTTTACATTTTTTTTATGACGTTATCTTTATGCTTTACAGCGCGCTTTTTTTGCGGTATTTGTGTAAAAATGTTATTCTGCTCTAAGTCTCAGCTCTTGGTGAATATGAATTTGATGAAAATCATTAGGCTACTCATAATGGCGCTCATATGTTTACTAAAGGAATTACGTATTTACGAGATGACTTAACAATAGATATCGGATCTTACTTGCACCAAACTGTGCTTTATGCCCTTAAAAGTGTTTTTTGTCCTAAAATTTTTTCTGGAGCAGATAAGATTTTCATGCATCTACAATATTTAGTTCCCGAGATGCCAAACAAAATGCAAAAAAGATCGCAGTAGAGCATGAAGATGAAGTCATGACGAAAAAATAACGTCAAATTGATAAACGGAGCCTAAACCTCCATAAAAAAAGTACTTGTTTTTAAATTTCAAATGGTGAAATTACGAAACATCCAAAAGCCTAGTGTGAGTCTTTGACCCTGCGAGATAGTTGTTGGTTGCTCCGTCTTTTGCTGAGCGTGAAGCAAGTTGGGATAGTATTGGAACTCCAGGAATCGGCTAACGCTTGTATTCAGCTAATTTTTTGAGAATCGACAACTCTTGAAAGATTTATCAAGGCATAGAATGAGGATACCAGAAAACATTTTCAACAAAAAATAGGCTGTAGAGCATAGAGCTAGACTTTACGTTACTTTTCCTCGGATTTGTCTGGCTTAGACATGCTGGTTCACTGCGTGTCGTCTGTTACCCACTTGCTTTCGAACCAGACATTATTGAAATTACACAAAACATTAAATTTTGGATGCCTTTCCTTACTATACACAATGATATTTTAATAGAGTCTTACACTTCGGGTCCTTTGTTTCAAAGCGGCAAACTGTAAATAGCTTGAAATACGTTGTGGTAATAGTCGGTTAATACTGTAGTGATAAATATTTATTGAATAGCTTTTCAAGTTTAGTTTTGCAAAGTTAAATGTTGTTTAGGCGGATCGACATGTTACTCAAGAAGAGAACGAAGTCGAATTCCAGCAAGCTCTCGTTACTATTAAGGAAAAATTGAGACAAGTAGAAGGACCTGACATGAAAGAGACAATGCAAGATCAAATACGACAATGGTTCATTGAATGTCGGTGCGTTGACGTTTGTCGATTAATTTTTGATCAAACAAAAGTGTGCAATCAAAAAGATTTTGTTAAAATTGGATCAAAATTGGAACAAAACAAAACCGAAACGCCGAGCTCTGTCTTAAAGCTCCAATAATGAGAAACTATCTAGATAATGCTATTTTTTAGTATTTGCTATTGTTTGACAAGAAATCTTAACTTTCTACTTTATTTCATGCTAGAGATGCAACCGGAAAATTTCCGGATTATCCGGATGAAGAAGATGGAGGTTCAGCTCTTTTATTCAAGGAGAAGACTCCAGAAGAGGTATTTTTTGCCAAAGAAAGCTGCAGCATTGACCACGATTAAAACAAACTGATTTTAGGTGGAAGCTGAAATGCGAGAGAAAGAGGCACAAAAAGCCGAAAAAAAGGGCAAGAAAGGGAAAAAAGGCAAAAAAGAAAAGAAGAAAAAAGGAAAAAAGTCGGGCAAGAAAGGAAAAAAGGGAAAGAAAGGAGATAATGATGAGGTTTATTGATGTTCTCACATACCGTATTTTCCAGGCCGTATATTCATTCATTCATTCATCCATGCATATGTGCTCAATGCTCATGCCTTAAGTCGGACTGAGCAATCGGGACAGGTAGATGCTTAACCCACTACTTGTCTGTCAAGCAAAAATAAAGGAATCCCTTCAGTGCTTATACTAAGTGTACAATAAGTAAACTCTCCAGCTTTTTTAGCGCTCTTGCAAGCACTTTTAAAAAAAGATGACTAAATTGATAAAAGAAAAGAGGTGGAAAAGTTGAAGAGTCGTTTTTCCCTAAATCTTTTTGTGCGTACTCTCAAATGATGTCGTTGTCTACAGGACACTTCTATAAAGCTTGAGATTTTCTCGCAGTTCGATAAGATTTTAGATATTTCAATTTATTGGCATTCGACTTCATATTTTTTTGCTTACTGTTGATATGTAGTTTGTTTCTTCTTTGCGTTTTGCTTTTCCCTGCCGTTTTCGTCTTTTTTTAAAAGCTCTGAAATCAAGTAAATAGCAACAACTAAAATAATTTGTTTTTATGTTTTTCTCAAATTGTAGGAAGAAGAGCCTGGATGGAAAATGTCTGAGTCCAAGTTTCTTCCCGCTGTCTCAGAAGCTCATAATCAGTATGCAGGTGAGATTCACACACCAGCTTTTACTTTAGTTTGCTATATAATTTTAGTTGTAAACTTTTTGGCGTTTGGTGTCATTTGTTTATTTTTAAATGTTACTGGTCAGAATGGTAAAGTTACTTGTTGGTTTGCTCTAATACAGGGATTCTTTCTCTTGTCTCTTCCGTTCACCTTTTGAACGGTTTTCAAAAATAACATTTGCCCTCTTTTCGGTTTAACAGTGTTCAGCAGCAGATGGCTACAACTCGTGTGATGCCATAGATTCTGTCTGCTATAATTCAAAGAAATTTTTAGCGTAGTAAAACTATTGTGTCACAAAACAAACGCGTGTGAATATAAAGAAAATGTAAACAGGAAAAAACCCAAACCAACAGAATGCGCTGAACTTGAAAGAGACCGCTCAAGCGCGACATTGTATTTGATATGATAGAAGAATCTGAGTACACAAATATCTAGGTAGTGGTACAGAACTTAAATACTGCTTTTTCAAAGTTACATTCAAGAATCCAAGTGACGTTAATTTAAAGGACTGGAAAAAATCTTGGTTAAATTTGAGTTTCATTAAATGTATCTCATGGTAAATCGGCTTTACCCCCAAAAGGTAAATTTCATTACCGCGGAAAAATTCTTGCTCAAACAATATTGGCCACTGTGGCCGACGAAATGTCAACCCATATACTGCCATGACAAATGCTATTTGTGTAATCGCCACTTATGTGTATGACCAGAAGAAGCAGGTGATACTATTTACTGTTCTTTTTATTGCTGCTTATAGCTGTTTGGCAAAATCGTGACGAGTCGAATAATTTCCAACAAAAACATGATTCAACGTTAATCAAAGAGGAGAAGAGAATTGAGGTGGAGAGTGAGATACGAATACAAGTCGATGAGCTTATGAGAGAGGAATTAAGCAACTTAAAAATGGTGGGCAGTTTTTACCCTTGTGACTTCGGAAATTATCACGAACTGTTATTCAGGCACTTGATCGGGACAAAGGAAAGAAAGGGAAAAAAGGGAAAAAGAGCGGAAAAAAGGTATTTTTTATATTTTTATACTGGAAAAAGTGCAACGTGACTTTATAATAATTTAGCTGCAAGCATGTTGGTTTCATCTGCGTACCTTGCCCTGGCAGTAGTAACTCAAATGCGGGTTTGAAAAGTTGTTTTTTGTACAGCGGTTAGTCTTTCTGTAAGCAGAGAAACAATATGTTGCCAAGTATATTGAAAGTACTGACTTAGCATCCAGCTGTGGTTCCGCGGTGAAGTCATGTAATGAATTACAATGCATTTCAATAAGTAGAGAAATATTCGCAACGGCATTGAAATGGGAACAATGCTGGCGGAAGTCTCATTGATGCTTGGCTGTCAACCTCAATTTTACTATATTTATTATCACATTTAGAGTGATATATAAATTGTAAGTGGCCGCTGTGGTGTAGTGGCAATTGTTTTGGGCTTTGGAGCAAAGTGTCTAAAGTTTGAAATTCCATCAAAGGACCATTGGTATCTGTCAAAAAGGCATCCAGAATTTAAAATGCTACGTTTCTCCGGGAAAAAGTCTTGTTCAAACGTGGATTCGTGGTGGCAGACCATGGTTTACTGAAGATTGGTAGGCCATGGCCTTTAGTGGCAGACGTACTAGTCAGTACGTCTCAGCCTGGGAAACGCTGGAAAAAGGACATAAAATCGATATAATAGTAATATATAAAAGGTAATGACGAGGCATACAGTACATCTAATACCGACATTTAGCTATGGGCTGTGATGTTGGTCATGATGAAGACTTGCCGATATGTCATTGTTATAAGGTTGCGTCAGTAAAAACTGATTTCCGACAGTTACCGTCACTTTAAATCGCCTTCTTTTTTCTGAAGAAAAAGAAGAAGGGAAAAAAGAGTGGCAAAAAAGGAAAGAAAGGAAAAAAAGACAAAGATTTGACTGCGGACCGTACGATAGAGTCTTTGTACGAAGAAATGGTCCAACAGGGTGTTCTAGTGCAGTGCCCTCAGGTGGGAGTTGCTAACTGAAGAATTAAATTAAGAATTTAAATCGAGATTTAGTGGATGTGTCGTAGCCTTTGCCCCTAGTTCGAGATTTAAAATCATGCACATGCGTTTTAGGTTTTCTTTAACTCGCAATTTAATTAATTTGCCAAACGGAAATGGTAACATAGAAAAACCAGTTAGGTGTGGTCTTTCTAAAAGACGGGACAATTACGTGAAACTGGATTTTATTATCTAGAGGTTTATAAAAACCTGATAAACCGTGGAAAAGTCACCCTATGATAACATGTGTGAAACCCTTCTTGTTCCGGAGCATTACGCTCTGCCGTGAAATCAAAAAATCAGTTTACCGATTCCTGGATGTAGTTTGTAATGCAGCGGTATTTTTAATATTAAGTGTTGAAAATTTTTGATATTCCCGGAAGAAGAGTGTTAACATTTGAATCTGCTTCTGACTACATCGTGAAACTCTCAACCTGTAAGAAAGGTTAAGAGTGCGATTTGAACCTACAATCTCACATCCACATTGACTTATCGGACAATTATCGTCGACTTGTAGGTTTAAACCTCGATTTTGCTGAATTTACCTCATCAGCTCGTCTATCCCAACTGTTCGGTTTGGATTTGGGTTTTAGTTCCAATCCCAACCACATTTTTAACAAATTGGTAGCGATAAGGTTTAGAAGTAGATTTAATTATGGATTTACTGGATACAATAAATTGTAATCACACACATACAGTATATAATTAGACATATTGCTAAGCAGGCTGATTGACTTACTTAGACTGTAGCAAATTATGCAAATCTTTTATGAACAACTTCCTTTCAGATTTGGCTGAAGCAATATATTGGAGATTACAGCTACCTCGGCACGACCCTCCGGCAAGCGGATATTGAACCAATGCCCTCACTCTCAGATGTTAGACAGCTTGTTGCTCTTTATGGCATCTTGCCTTTAGGTGAGCATGTATTTTTTAGGGGTTTTGAGATTGACTATCCGCACTGTGGTCGAGCTGGATAAAGCGCCGTTTTATGACGGTGGTAAGTGAATGGTCATGCGTTCAAACCTTACGATGACAGCGTTGTTGTGCTTGTGGGAAAAGCGCGTTACAATGACTTCCCTTTGTGGATTCTATCACGCAGCAAATTCATTGAAAGCAAATCAAGCTGAGTGCTGAAAGTCAGTAACTTCAAAGCAGATCTGAACCGTTGTTCATGCTTAGTGCCGCTGGCGCCACCCTGCGAGTCTGGAGGGTACATGTGCAATAAACAACAGTGCTTGTATTATATTCGCCACCTGCTGTACAAATCTGTGAGTCCGTTCAACATAAATAGAAAAATCGCTTAAAAACAACCACCAACGTCATACTGTACAATACAACGATCTATCCCAACTTGTTGATTACCCGCGACCAGTTTCGACCTTATTGGGTCTCACCAGACGGGTGAAAAAACAATAAAAAAATGCCAAGCCTAACTCACAACAGATTTGGCGTTGTGTGCAAAACAATCATGCAATACGAAGCAGTAGAATACAGCAATACCTATAAGAAGGTCCTCTCATTTAAGTACACACAAACCATCATATGGAGAAAAAGTCACATCGGTAAGCCCTAATAGGGGTGTGGCACCGTTATGAGGACTTCATCAAGTTACGAAGAATAGGTATCGCTATTTCCTAGCTAGCAATTTTCAGGCTCTTGTTTAAGATGGATCTGCCTTCACCATCACACTAAGGTAAATGAAAAATTGCTTTAAAACAATCACCAACATCATACTGTGGAATACAACGATCTATTACAACATGTAAATAGGAGATTGTCTGAAAATTGCTAGTTAGCAAGTAGTACTATCCATACCTTGTAAATTGATAAAGCTTTGATAATGATCCAACATCCCTATTAGGGCTTACCGATGTGACTTTTTTGCTCCTATCATGTGTGTGTGTGTCCTTGATTGAGACCTCCTTGATATAGGTTTTTGCTATATTCTACTGCTTCGTATTGCATCAATAATTTGCACACAATGCCAAATCTGTTGTGAGTTAGGCTTAGCATTTTTTTATTGTACGTCTTTTACGCTCGCCTGATGAGACCCAATAAGGTCGAAACTGGTGGCGGGTTATTGAAATGTTGTGAAAGATTGTTGTATTGCACTGTACAGTATAACGTTGGTGATCGTTTTTAAGCAGTCTTTCTATTTATCTTTGTGTGATGCCAAAGATAGATCTTTGTTAAATAGGAGATTACCTGAAAATTGCTAGCTAGTTATTAGCACTAACTATACTTTGTAGTCCGACCAACAACGAGAAGGCTGATCTACTTGTTGGTTGCATTGGTCAAGGTTTGGTATAAACTAGATGGGATGGTAGATCGAGGTGATGATGTGTGCAGACAACTTATAGAACTGTTTCCTCTGCGAATTTTAAAAGAAAAAATCAGGCGTAGAAGATGAATATTTTGTCCAGGATCACAGGCTGTACATGAAAATATGCCTCAAATTAAATCCCTTCTTCTTGCTGGACCTCGTGGAGTGGGAAAGAAGATGCTGATGCATGCCATATGTACCGAAACAGGAGCAAACCTTTTCGATCTCACAGCAGGAAATATTGCAGGAAAATATCCTGGAAAGTCTGGGCTTACTATGCTCATTCATATGGTTACCAAGGTCAGAAAATAGAGGTTGATCACAGTAGAGTTGGGTGGCCTGAAGATTTATATATTTGCAAAGCAATGTTTGATCTAAAGTTAAAATTTGTCTGTTCCCATTGGTTGGCTGCACCAATACTCTTTGTATTGATTCTCTGGTTTATCTGGCATTAAGGAAATAGTAAAGCTATGTTTTTACCGGGATAATGGTGGAAGTTGGTTCAAAAATTCTGAAATGTGGGCGTGGCAAGTCACTAACGACCGAGAAATGCGAGTTCAAAGCCCTTGCTGGTTCATAGTAGAACCTATTTTGCGAGGAAAGTTGGTACGTCTCTCTCGGCTTATTGCGAAATTTCACTATGTCAAAAGTGCTGCTACCTCCGTGGCAGATTTAATCACAAGTTGCTGTATGGAGTTGTCGTGATGCCAACAGTGGTGGCATGCTCAGGTGATAGAGACCCATTGCACTCTGTTTAATCATGATTGAGTAGATCAATTTCATACTCTCATATCTCTTACTACTGAGCGCCAAGCAGAAGGTCTGTAAATTGCAGTTTTTGTTAACAAGGAAACTGAACCTGAGTCTACCGATTGCGAAGTACACGCTCTAACCACTACACCACTGCGCTGGTTGTCTCAGTGCAACTGAAAAAGAATATTTTCATGCGACTGGATAAAAATATTTTTGATCAACTGGCTAGGGAGTGGTGCGTTAAGATGCTCTTTTTGCAGGTTGCCAAACAGTTGCAGCCTTCCGTGATTTTCATTGGTGATTGCGAAAAAACTTTTGTTAAAAAAGCTCCGAAAGGAGACAAAACTGATCCGAAACGACTAAAAAAAGATTTGCCGAAAATATTGAAAGGTTTTAAGCCAGAAGACAGGTTAGCCAGACGTTGTTTTCTAAATTTATTGCCTTTTAAACCTGACGTTGGTGGCTAGTCCTCTATGATTTAAAAACCTAATCACATGGGAAACAAGGATTTTACTTCTAGTGATAAAGTAAAATACCTCCGTTTTAGAAGGGTCTTCTTTTATTGATTCTACAAAAAAGGTGCATTAAAGCTTCGGCTTTTTACGATCTCGGGAGCAATGGCAGTTGGAAATATTTATTTTTCTTTGTTCAGAGTTCTTCTTGTTGGTACATCTCGTTCCCCGTTTGATGCTGAGTTGAAGCCGTTTGTGAAATCATACGAGAAGATCGTGTTGATTCCAAGGCCGGACTACGCCTCCAGATTCAGTGAGTTAAACTATACCGTTAATTTTTTGGCAATACAGTTAAACAAAGAGCTGTAAAAAGGCTTTTTTCCTACAGCTTTTTCAGCTGTTCAATAGTCTATAATGATCTTTACTCTTCTTTCATGCGATTAAGGTACGAACAGGAACCAGCAAGTAGGAACAAAGGGAACATGTTTTTTCGGTAGGAGAAAGCGGAGACCATTTTGAACCTGTTTGTTAGATTGATAACCTACTGCCGACAAAGCGGACTGGCAACAGTGGGTAGTCAATATTCGCTTTTTACAAAACACTAGCTGGGCAGCTTAACTATTCTAACGTCGTAAAGCATAGGGAGCTTTCTCATATAATTAATAAGTTACAATAGAAATTTTTAAACAACATGTAGTCAATATTTTAGTTTAAGTCAGCCATAGGTTTTCAAGGCGTCGTTGTAGTGTAATTGAGATAAGTTCAATAAAGCAACGTTTTGGTTTTTGTAAGACGGGTCTGTCACAACAGCTTTCTAAGTGACGTTGTACGCGTGATATCTTGGGCCTAGGAAATAGTCTTGATGTGAATAACTCACCTTTTGTGATGTTTTATATTTCTTCCTTCTATTGCGGAATAGCCTTTTCGGTTTGCGTGCAACAAGTTGTGTTCAGGCCTGCTTTAGAGTTTACTGAACAATCAACTTATTAGATTTGTTTTTAGTTCTGTGGCAGCATCTTACAAGATTTATTTTTAGTGCTATGGCAGCATCTTACAAGATTTATTTTTAGTGCTATGGCAGCATCTTACAAGATTTATTTTTAGTGCTATGGCAGCATCTTACAAGATTTATTTTTAGTGCTATGGCAGCATCTTACAAGATTTATTTTTAGTGCTATGGCAGCATCTTACAAGATTTATTTTTAGTGCTATGGCAGCATCTTACAAGATTTATTTTTAGTGCTATGGCAGCATCTTATTAGATTTGTTTTTAGTCCTATGGCGGCATCTTATTAGATTAATTTTTAGACCTATAGCAGCATCTTATAAGATTTATTTTTAGTCCTATGGCGGCATCTTATTACTGAGCATGGCGGTATTATCACGAACCACCTCGATGTGAGCAGTTTGACCAAGATCACCGATGGCTACACCCAGGGACATATCATTGAGGCCGTCAAATATATATTAAATGAAAGAAGGATCAATCAGGTAGGCCTACCTTTTATATGATTTGGGGCGTGTCAGTTTCTCTTCTTCAATTCGGAGTTATTGATATCTAAGAAATACTTTTCCCAACAACTCACCGCACAGAAACCACGCTAGCTTTAAACGCATGACCTCAAGACTGCGAGCCAACGTGTTTACGCACGGAGCTTCGTCCTTGTAAGATCAACAGTTATCCTCGAAATCGAAAAGATACGAGAAATCGTGGTAATTCCAAACTCTGTTTCGGCACGTGTATGTTGATTGGTGATTTGTCATACTAAAAAACTACACAAGTTTGTTTGTTCATCTGTTCGTTTTTTCAAATTGCCATACAAACTCGCAACACAGCGATAGTGGCGCTTAACGTCATGCAGTGGTTTAGATCTGCTACTTGTTAGCTGGGAAACCCTTTTAGTATTTGGTATTGATGTAATGTCTTTGTGTTTTTAGCTTTCCAAGAAGCCACTTGCAGCGGTCGAATTTGTATCTCCTCTTGCAAGAATTGATCCTATTTATAAAGAGGAAGAAGAAGCATTTAAGGTAATTTTTATTTTATGTTTTATCGTATTGAAAAGTGTGGTTAAGGCCATTGCTTATGCTCTCATAAGGGAAAGGTGGATGAGTTGAAGTGCGAAAAGAAAATCTTAATCCTCCAACATCAGGAGTACCTGTAAGTTATCATTCAGCGATTTTTCAAAGAAGGGTTTTATACGTTTCAAGGGGGTTCAACGTTATCCATTTTTCTTTCTACAACTTTGAGCTTATCTTCCAACTTTACCTTCACGGCTGCTAGCTTGAATGTTGTTCGGTTCAGGACACATCTCATCTCATTCTGCACTGTCCTGCTACGGACTCTTTGTGGCGCTCGCTTTTTGGCGACTATCTGTCTCTGCGACTTCTGGTCCAGGCCTTGGGGAGTTGCCCGGCTTTTGGGGCTTTATGGTCTTCCGTCATGCCCCCATCCCTCGGAAGGGGTTGGGTAACAACAACAACAACAGCAATGTCACAAATCAAACTTAATGAAAGCACGGGCAACCACACATAATATGTTCTGCTATAACACTTCGTGGATCCTTGTAACGCCAAAAGACTTAGGTTATTGATATTTTGATTGGCAAACAATATAAACTTTGCTTTCAACTGCTCTTGTAAAATTATCCATCAAAAGAGTAGACCGAAGGCCGTTTTCAAAGACTGATCGATTTAGACCCAATGTGGGTTTAAAATCATCATCTTTGATTATAAACTAGCTGTTTTAATGTCATTAAGTTGTTTGTATGGTCTGCTTTTTTTGTATTGTAATATTGCGTATGTGTTCCTAGTCCTGGTTTGGCAAAACTCCTTTGGGAAAGAAAAGAGCGAAATTGGCCAAGGGTGACGATGACGACGCAGGTGGTGGCGGCGGTGGAAAGAAGGGAAAAAAGGGGAAAAAAGGAAAAAAAGGAAAGAAGAAAAAGAAGTAATCCCAATTACGGAGATTATTTTCTGCTTTTCAATCCTATTTTTGCATGCATTTCTTTTCAAGCATGTTTTTGATCCATTTTTTTATTTCCAAAAATCCGCTAACTAAATCAGGTTTTATGTTAAATCCTTATCACTGTAACATTGGTATTTTGTGCATTTGACTATGTTTTGCGATTTTGTTAAATAAATATTTGTATTTTCTCTCAGAAATGGTTTATGAAAACACCACTTAGTAAGAAAAGAATAGAGATGAGTAAACCACCAGATGAGGAACAAGGGAAGGCAGATAAAAAAGGAAAGAAGAAAAAAAAGAAATAATTGTCAACTCTTGAAAGTGTCGAGTAATTTTTGAGATTAAAATAGTGTCAGCAATAATAACTCGGTTGATACCTGCTAATGTGATTTAAATGCGTTAAGTTCAAAATTCTCTCTCGTGCTTGCCAAAAAAACGTCTTTCTATAACACGTATTTTTTTAAATGAGTGAACAAAATCTTGCTGCGTCTGCGGTCACCTCTCGTTGCTAATCTGTTTTACTGCAAACTACTGTTGGCCACACCCTCTCGGGAAACTATATGTAGTGGTACGACCACTGGTTTCGACCTATCTCTCTCCTCCTGCGTCTCAAAGCTGTTTGAACGCATCATTTTGTCTCGTCTACTCTTCTTTGTGGAATCTAATTCCATTCTCTCTCCCCGCCAGGTCGGTTTCCGCCCTGGACGGTCTACACTAGATCAAATTCTGTACCTTTCTCAGTCCATTTCGGATGGGTTAAACCAGGGGTGGGCAATTGTTTTGACTTGCGGGCCGCATCAAGGTCACGGAAGCTAGCTGAGGGCCGCACTTTTTAAGAAATTTAAATTAATTTAATTGGTATATTATTCTAACTGACCTTCATTTTAAATTTGGTATAACATTAAAAACCGACAATTATTAGACAAATGATTCAAAGTAGTTTTATTCAATTGAAAATGCAAGCACGTTTAATTTTCAAAGTCTATCAATGAGAAAAATGCACCCAATCACGTTCTTCTAGATCAGGGGTGGGCAAACTTTTTAGCCGGAGGGCCGCATTGACCATTTCGAGGGTGGTCGAGGGCCAGGGCTTGTCTCGTTCATCTGCATGCTATGGAAGAAATTGCAGTAGCTCACAATTTTGGTATCTCAGCGCGCAAAATCGGTGGTGTCTCTAAAAAAAAAAAAAAGGTCTTCACCTCTCCGTAGAAAGTAACTGCCTGATTGGGGGCAATTGTAGGCTCCAACCCATTTTCCGTCTAAGGTAGAGGCAATTACCATTTTTTTAAGCACACCGTTGCTTTTGCGCCTTGTCAATCCCCTTGTCGTATTTATTTCCAAATGGCAAAGTTTCAAAAAGTGTTCGCGGGCCGCACAGAATGCTCTCGAGGGCCGCATGCGGCCCGCGGGCCGTAGTTTGCCCACCCCTGAGTTAAACAAACCCAGGCCGGGATCTCGGACGATTCTCTCTACTATCGATTTCTCTAAAGCTTTTAACTCTGTCTGGCATCCCACCCTTTTCCACAAACTTATTTCGGCTGGCCTCCCTCCTTGCTTTGCTTGTTGGACTCAATCTTTCCTTTCTGACAGCCGCGCTTGTGTGGTTTATCAAAATCACAAAAGTCGTTCCTTTCGAGTCCGTCGAGGTGTTCCGCAAGGATCCGTTCTTGGCCCTGTTTTTTTCCTCTCTCTTCATTAATGATCTTCCGGCCTCTCTGCCTTCTTTCGTCAGCTGCTCTCTTAACGCTGACGATCTGGCCATTTGGTTCTCCCCTCACTCGGTCCCCACTGCGGTGGAGGCCACACAAGGAGCTCTGTTTCGATTGTAGCGCTGGTCTGAGTACTGGTGTCTTGATCTCAATTCGAGAAAATGTGAGGCCTCCTTGTTCTCAGTGGATCCCCACCAAGCTAACCTCCAGCTCAACCTCCTCCTACTCGGTTCCCGCCTCCGTTTCAATCCCACTCCAACTTTTCATGGGATCACCTTCGACCGCACTCTTTCCTTTTCTAAACATGTATCTTCGCTGAAGGCCAAATTCTTCCCACGTCTCAAGGCCTTACGCTGTATCTCTGCTTCCTCGTGGAGCCCCGCTAAGGAGTCCCTCTCTGTTCTGTATAAAGCTTTTCTTCGGCCCCCTCTCACTTACGCTTCACCCGGGTGGTTTCCTTTCCTGATCGTTACCAATATCGCCAAATTGGAACGCCTTCACCGAGCGGTCAGTCGCGCCATCACCGGCTGGCTCTCGTTCTCCCCTATCCCACTTCTTCTCTCCGAGGCTTCTTTACCTCCCCTACGAGTCACCCTGACTCATTTCACTCATTCATCTTATGAGCGGGCTCTTCGTCTCCCAACTTCCTTTCCCATTTCAGGTTTGGCCAGACTTGGAGTGAAACTAAGACTCTGCAGATCGTCCTGAAGTGCCTTTGCGTTCACTCACCCGCTCATGCTTCCTCCTACTTTTTCTAGGAAGGCTCTTCTTGCTTGCCCTGCCTCTCCTTCTTGGAATCTGCCTTCCTTCACGGTAGAATCTACCCCTTACACTCCATGCTCCCGCTCTGATCCCGCTCTCACTGACCAAGGTGCGGCTCTCGCCCACCTTGACTATCTCCCCTCCCCATGATCTGGTACTCTAGACAGACGGCTTTGTTCCTTTTCCTTTTGGCGAAAGCGGCTCCGGCGTACTTGCCAACTGCTCTCTCTGTGGCACTGAGGCCACTCTTTCCTTTTCGGCAGGCCCAGTATGCTCAAGTTTTTCCGCTGAAGCCTGTGCCATTCTGCAAGCTCTCTGCTGGTCTCGGCAGCACCAACCCACAAACAAGTCTGCCATTTTTCTTCTCTTTTCCTTCTGTCTGACTCTCGTTCTGTCCTCACCACCCTCTCCTCCATCTTTCCTCTCATCTCAAACTCTGTGGCAGATCTGGCAGGAACTGTCTTCTCTTTCCTTCTATTCTATCAGACTACAATGGGTCCCCGGACACTAGTTTCTCCTGGGGAATGACGCGGCTGATGAGCTGGCCAGACGGGGAGCGCTACTTGCGCCCTCCGCAATCCCTTGTAGTCTCTCTCCTCTTATCTCTCGTATCCACTCTCGTCTTTTCTCGGACTGGAGGCGTACTGTCTCATTAAAATTCTTCGACACACAGGTTCCCTCAATTTCCACCGAGGAACTTGTGCTCCTTCGTCATGGTCTTTGTGTTCTCTCTCGTCTACGCTGCAACGTACACAGCCTTCTGTTAGGTTCTTATCTCTCTGGGTTCTTATACGATTAGAAAGAGGGTTCTTATCTCTCTAGGATTGGCAGAATCGAGAATCCTTCTTGCAGCGCCTGTGGACACTCGTCCCAGGACACCTCTCATCTCATTCTGTACTGTCCAGCTACAGACTCTTTGCGTCGCTCACTCTTTGGCGACTCCCTGTCTCTCTACGACCTCTGGTCCAGACTTTGGGCAGTTTCCCGGCTTCTGGGGCCCCGTGATCTTCCTCCCTGCCCCCATCCCTCGGAAGGGGTCGGGTAACCAACAACAACTACTGTTTTAGGCTCTGGCGTCTGAGGCCTAATGGTCTTTTGACTTGCCCTCATCCTGAATATGGGCTCCGGTAACAAGCACAACAAGTTGTAAGAGTGGGATTTATTTGACTTCTCGAAAGTTTGGTCCAATAGAAATATTTCAAAATACCAGTTACTCATTGCCCTAAAATTTTCCTTGTTTTTATTTGCTCAATTAGAACATGAATCACTCCGCAAATTTGTATTACCACACTCTTAATAAGTAAAGGTTTCAAATGTTTAATGATTGTGGGCACTTATACTTGACATGGAGCGGTGTGCAAAGTTGAATACGATTAGAAAGAGGGTCAAAGCATCTGATCGACAAATCTAATCACAAGGCTGCGGATTCAAGTTCCACCGAAATCATTTTTAGCGTTTTGCACTATTCAAAGGTAGATAAGTATAAGTGATTAGACTTTTCTGCGTATTTATAGCTCAATTTACCATATTGACCGAATTAAAGGCTCATGTGTATGACCCAGGCAATGGCATCTGTACAAAAAAGAAACTCCATTCCAAGTGAGACGATGTTACATGGTTATACCATTTTACAAGATTCTCGAAAGGGGTTACCCTAATTAAGGTTGACGACTTTTTTTTTCGAAAATGCTTTGTAAAGTTAGGTTAATTATTCTCGTAATTGCTGGTTTCTCTTGTAGGTCAATTTGATGAGGCATATTGTTTGACTGTTGTCTTATACTTTTGATACAACCTTCGTTAACAGTTAAATGTCTTCAAAACGTAATCTACTTGATGAGACCAATGTTCTTTTACTTCTAAAGCAATGTTTTCAAATTATGATACGCGCACCACCAGTGGTGGTTCAGCTTTTTCCAGGTGGCATGCTAGCATTTTCGGCGTCACGTACAGAGTTTGGTGTCCATTTAATTTATATCGTTTATCATAACCATGACTATGTCATGCTGACTTTTATTCTTGTCAACAAAGCAAAAATGAGGTTACTTTCTTTTATGCTTCCTAAGGAGAGGGGTTACTATAAGTGCTAACTATGTCTAATATCAAGTTGCCAAAAAGTGATTGGTATTTGAGCGAGCAAGCATGGTGAAAATTTCTTGTACTAAACCTCTCAGCTATACATTCTTGTAGCCCTTTGGCCATGTACGCCCACCAACTCTCCCTAGAAAACCGTGTAAACATCTGTTTTTAGAAAAACTCATTAGAATACGATTTAAAATTGTACAAATTTTTTTAGACATCGAAAAATTTTCTCGGCTAGCCCTCTTCTCCCTCGCAGACGTCTTTGGTGCTTGCTTGCTTTCCACTTGTTATTTAGTAATTTAGTTTAAAACGACAGCTGGTTAACTAACTCTCACTAAAGTACGCTAGCAAAGTTTTTTTTTCTAGTATGTTTATTTGTTGAAACTCGAACAAGTTTTGCTTTACTTAAAACCCTTAAAAAATAGTTTTGTAGACTTGAGAGAAAAAAACTTTTTTGCTTCAAGTTCTTAAATTTGAATCGCTATTGCATCAATTTGAGAAAAATTCTTTATCACGCGATATATAAATTTTTGATAAACCCATTTAGTATCTAGATTTTAGAAAATTTAAGAGTGTAAAACAAACAAGTTTATTCGTCACACTTACGTATGCTCAACGCTGGTGTAAATGACACGAAAATAAAACATAATGTGACAAAAAAATTAGCAATGGGCCTATGCCAAAGAATTGGTCAAAATTGAAGTGGGCAGTTTGTAAGTATGTAGTTATACTTCGTGATTTTGAAGTTTTTGTCGATTTATAAAGTTATAAAGGTAATCTACGCGCTTTATATGCATGTTCACACAAATGACGTGGTTATTTCACAAAGTAATAGTATTGCAAATAATGAAAGCCCGCTCCCATAATTTGACGAGACCATCCCTGGACGCGTTTCGTCCTTTTGAACTCATCAGCAGGACCTGTCCCGTCATCACCAGAAACCAAAACCCAAAACCCCATTTTATCAAGAATGCAAACAGAAAAAAATTGAAAACCACAAACTTAAGATCTGACGACATTTAACCTTTGTGTGATAAAAAAACTAAAGCCTAGTTATGCAGTCAGCTGAAAATTTCTGTGGGCATTGAGGCAAATTTTTTTTTATCTTGGATCACATTTTCGGTCATGACCTTTTTGATTATTTTACGGACCTCACAGGATTATTGTAAAAATCGATGGAATTAAGAAAATTTGAAAGAAATTTGTTGAGGTGAAGCTTGCAGGATAACTTTTTTTAGAGAGCCCAAGAGATAGCAGTCCAAACAAAACTTTTATAAATCCTTTAGGAAGGTAATTGCCTTTTTTGCTCCTCCCCGTCGGCAAGAGCTGTAGCTGTTATGTGAACAAACAAATACACGCTTAAAAAGATAAAACAAACTGCAAGAATTAAACAAAATAGCTTTAAATGAAGCTTCAGAGAAGGAATTTATTGCACTCTCTTAAAACAATGAGTTAAAGCTACAACGTTATGTCTTGTTGGCAAAATTTGACAAAATGCTTTCCAAACCTCATTCAACCGATTCCAGATCTTTATTCTAGCCCAGTGATTCTCAAACTTTTTTTGCAATGGAATCCTTTTACATTGTTTGCAATATAATGGAACGCTTATTTAAATTATTACCTCTAACATGATTTACGACGTCTCATGTGCCACATGAAGATCTTTTTTTTGGAGATCAATCGCTTTCATACTCCGATAACGACGCACAAGCACTCATTTGTTCACCGGCATAAAAGAACAACTTTTTTTGGAGATCGATTGCCTTTCCACATGCAATCTTGGGAATGTGTTCAAAATGTTGTTTTTTAATGCAGCCTTACGGAATCCCTGATTTTGCTTCACGGAACCCATTTCGAGAGTAACTGCTCTAACGTTGAAGATTCGTGCACTGTTGCTAAGAATATGCAACGCTTTAACTTGGATCCATAAGCTATCTTTCTCTCTTCCTTCAATATCTCTCGTCTGTAAGCAAATATCCCACTAATAGAAACCATTCAGATCTGTGCTGATACTTTGTTCAACAGTGAAATTGCTTTACTTACCATTCTCAAGGCACTTTTCATTGAGGTTCTAACCACAGCCACTAATTTAGTTGAATTCAGTTTCAACAAGACAATGTACAAACAGATTGATGGCATTGCCATGGGGTCTCCACTTGGCCGAGCTCTTGCCAGTATATTTGTTGGATACTACGAAAAGGAAGTATTTTGACAAACCAGCAAATTTGTCCTGTTCAACCAACATGTACTCAAATTTAATTAGACTTGACGTGAAAAAAGAAAGTAAAGTATCCATAGGCTACGAAAATGCAAGAAAATTCCTTTTCCCTACTATAACTCGGCAATAAAACTCTATTTACTTGAAAATCAGCACTAAACCGCCGCCCACTATGACTGCTGATTATCAATGTTGGGAACAGCTAGATCGTCTCTTCATCTAGTTACCCTCAAAGCAACATTCATCAAAACTAAACAATTCATCTTCAGGCTATAATGCCAGAATTTGTCTATGCACTACAATTGGTGCTCTTGCAGCTTTGAACTTAGACGCTGACTAATCGCACATTTTCAATAGCCCCGCCTAGAGTAACAACGCTTTCACTTTTTGCTTCATTCTGGCGATAACTTCTAAAAAAACGCTCAACAAAAAAGTACGCCTACAAGTTTTTAGTCACTGCATTAACAGAGTGCTATGAATCCGTCCTCTAAAGGTTTATTCAAAGCTTTTTGAAATTTTGAAGCCTACCACTACATAACTGTTCGAAAATTGAACACTGGAGAATATTTTAGGTTACTTTTGGCCCTAAAAACTTTTCAAATCATAACAGATAGTAATTCAGCCACGTTTCCTAGTTAGCATTAAACAGAAGGTCATTCCGAGGAAAAATTTTCGGTGTAGGTTGGTTAATGAATGGCAAAGTAGCAAGTTACGAAATATTAAGTTGATCAACTAGTTGGTTTTCGAAGTTCAAACCAAGAGCTCGCTCAAATAGACCGTACAAAAACATAAAATCAAAGCTGTTTTTTATGTTAGCTTACTGCATTTCAATTCAACAAACGTCAAATTTTTAGCATCTACTTTAAGTAAGAGTTATAACTATTCAAGCAACGTTACTTGCTACCAAATCCACTCAAGTAATTTACTTGGCAGAACTACTTCGTTACTACTACCAGGTCTCTCCCAGTGAGTTCACTGGGAGAGACCTAGTAGTAGTGTATTTCCATCACATTCCCTACAACCAGGCAAGAAAATGTGTCTTACCCAGAACATCGCTATGTATCCGTCATGATGTTTAAACACAAGACCATTGCCGCTATAAAACGATACTTCAAGGCACTTGACAAGTTTTGCGTAAAACCTAATTGCTTTCTCATAACTACATGACAATATTAGCGATTCCTTTATGCGGTTTGCTGGTCTTTACTCAAACTTGTCACTCACCGGTTGAATGCTTCGCCACACTTCTTGTCTGTCACTTCAAGATTGAAGTAGCAGCAAAGGGCTTTTCCCGAGGGCACAACAAGTGAACTTACCGGCTTTTTTCTCCACAAGATTCCTTTTGCGGGAAGTAGCGACTCCCACTCTTAAAAGTCTTTGGTTGTACTCCAAGGAGCTAGCTATTAGAGCGTGAAGCAGGAAACCTGTGGTCACTATTCATAGTCTTCAGTAGACTCCGTGAGTTATTACACCCAACACACATACGGCTTTTGGCAGTGGCTAGATCTTTTTGTAAGATCTTATGATACAGGTACTGACTTCCCTCTTTTGATTAGTTTGGTTCTGCGACCTCTTTGTGGGTTGGTGCTGCCGAGACTAACAGAGAGCTTGCAGAATGGCACTGAAGGCTTCAGCGGAAAAACTTGAGCATACTGGGCCTGCCGAAAAGGAAAGAGTGGCCTCAGTGCCACAGAAAGAGCAGTTGGCAAGTACGCCGGAGCCGCTTTCGCCAAAAGGAAAAGGAACAAAGCCGTCTGTCCAGAGTACCAGATCATGGGGAGGGGAGATAGTCAAGGTGGGCGAGAGCCGCACCTTGGTCAGTGAGAGCGGGATCAGAGCGGGAGCATGTAGTGTAAGGGGTAGATTCCACCGTGAGGGAAGGCAGATTCCAAGAAGGAGAGGCAGGGCAAGCAAGAAGAGCCTTCCTAGAAAAAGTAGGAGGAAGCATGAGCGGGTGAGTGGACGATCTGCAGAGTCTTAGTTTCACTCCAAGTCTGGCCAAACCTGAAATGGGAAAGGAAGTTGGGAGACGAAGAGCCCGCTCATAAGATGAAAGAGTGAAGTGAGTCAGGGTGACTCGTAGGGGAGGTAAAGAAGCCTCGGAGAGAAGAAGTGGGATAGGGGAGAACGAGAGGCAGCCGGTGATGGCGCGACTGGCCGCTCGGTGAAGGCGTTCTAATTTGGCGATATTGGTAACGCTCAGGAAAGGAAACCATCCGGGTGAAGCGTAAGTGAGAAGGGGCCGAAGAAAAGCTTTATACAGAACAGAGAGGGACTCCTTAGCGGGGCTCCACGAGGAAGCAGAGATACAGCGTAAGGCCTTGAGACGTGGGAAGAACTTGGCCTTCAGCGAAGATACATGTTTAGAAAAGGAAAGAGTGCGGTCGAAGGTGATCCCATGAAAAGTTGGAGTGGGATTGAAACGGAGGCGGGAACCGAGTAGGAGGAGGTTGGGCTGGAGGTTAGCTTGGTGGGAATCCACTGAGAACAAGGAGGCCTCACATTTGCTTGGATTGAGATCAAGACACCAGTACTCAGACCAGCGCTACAATCGAAACAGAGCTCCTTGTGTGGCCTCCACCGCAGTGGGGACCGAGTGAGAGGAGAACCAAATGGCCAGATCGTCAGCGTTAAGAGAGCAGCTGACGGAAGAAGGCAGAGAGGCCGGAAGATCATTAATGGAGAGAGAAAAAAACAGGGCCAAGAACGGATCCTTGCGGAACACCTCGACGGACTCGAAAGGAACGACTTTTGTGATTTTGATAAACCACACAAGCGCGGCTGTCAGAAAGGAAAGATTGAGTCCAACAAGCAAAGCAAGGAGGGAGGCCAGCCGAAATCAGTTTGTGGAAAAGGGCGGGATGCCAGACAGAGTTAAAAGCTTTAGAGAAATCGATAGTAGAGAGAATCGTCCGAGAGCCCGGCCTGGGTTTGTTTAACCCATCCGAAATGGACTGAGAAAGGTACAGAATTTGATCTAGAGTAGACCGTCCAGGGCAGAAACCGACCTGGCGGGGAGAGAGAATGGAATTAGATTCCAGAAAGAAGAGTAGACGAGATAGAATGATGCGCTCAGAAAGCTTTGAGACGCAGGAAGTGAGAGAGATAGGCCGGAAGGAAGCAGGAGAGTCGAGAGGTTTTCCCATCTTGTGTATGGAAATAATAGAAGATGTCTTCCAGTTGGAAGGAAAGGAATGCGAAGACCAGGAGAGATTGAAGATGTGAAGAAGAAAATCCATGCCAGAGCGAAGAAGATGCTTTTGCATGGAAAAGGCAACTTTGTCTGGGCCAGTGGCGGTGGATGAGGAAAGGTTGGAGGCAGCCGCATGAAATTCAGCGAGAGAGAAAGGAGAGCAAAAGGACGAGTGAGACTCCACAGAGCACGTGGCTCGGCGGAGCTCAGAGAGGTAGCCTCTGGCTCTGCTACGCAGAGCCTTCGGCTGAGAAACGGAAAAGTGGGATCTCAGGTAAGCGGCATAGACCGAAGCCGATTTCCTGGAAGAAGAACATTTGGGGAAATTAGGAGAGGAGGAAGACGAGCCAGCGATAGAGCGAAGAAGAGAGTGTACAGATTTAGGGTTAGATTTAGGTGAGAGAGAAGAGCAAGTCGTCTGCCATGCTTCAGCCTTGGCGATGACTGACGAGGCACGTGGAGAAGCGGAGATGTAAGCCTGGCGATCTTCATCATTTCTGTGAGCGGCAGCAAAAGCCCCGCGTCTTCCACTAACCGCACTTCCCACCTCAGCAGATCACCAGGCTTTAGGAGGGCGTTTAATGAGGTTGAAAGGAATGGAAGATTTGGCCGCATTCAGTGCCAGAGAGGTAAAGAGAGCAGCAGCAGAGGAAAGAGACGAGTATTCCTTTGCAGAAGGACAGTGAAAATCAAAGTAGGAGGCAAAGCCATCCCAGCAAGCTTTCTGAAAGTTGAAGGATGGGGGATGCTCGTTGGGGCAATTGGCCGGAGTGAGAGGGATAGATAGAAGAATTGGTAGGTGGTCAGAACCCAGGTTCTGAAGCACCTCTCAGGAGCAAGAAAAGGCAAGAGAGTTAGCAAAGGAGATGTCAGGAGAGGAGCGACTGCCAGAGGCGATGGAGAAGGGTGGATGTGTTAGGGTCATTGAGAGGGAGGAGGTCAGAGGAGATGACCCAGTCGAATACTTCTTCCCCGCGGGGGTCGGAAGTAACTCTTGAGTCCCAGAGGGGGTGATGGCAATTGAAGTTCCCCGGAATGAAGAGATTTCTGGAGGGGGAAGGATGGAGGGAGAAAAGGAGTCGGTTCTGCCGTCCTTTGAGGAGGAGCAAATAGGAGGCATACACATTAAGAAAAGAAAGCGAAGAAGAGTTGTTAAAAGAGATGTTGACCCCTACATGGTCCGAGTAGGGATCAAGCAAAGAATGCGATGAGGTAGAAAGTGCAGAGAAGGATAGGCCCTGCCTGACGAAAATGGTGACACCGCCGCTAGCGTGCGTGACATCACCAGAGAGAATGCCAGACCGGGAGTGGGTGCGATCATAACGCAGAGCAGAGAATCCAGGAATCCGGAAATAGGAAGATGAGTTAAGATTGGATTCCTGGATGCAGATAAGGTCGACAGGATGCGACGAGAGAAAGTGAAGTAGTGCAGTGCTCCTGGCTCGGAGACCTCCAGCATTCTATTGAAGAACCCTGAGAGAGTCAGGGGGGGAGTGGAGGCAGGAGGCGCAGAAAGAAAGCCAGGAGTAAGGGACGGTAGTGAGGGGGTAGAGGGAGATGATATAAAATGGGCAGATGGAGGATAAGAGGTCTGGAGACGAAGGTGAGGCGATAGTGCAGCATTACCAAACGGGGGTCAAATTGCACAGTGGAGGTATACATGTCGGAGGAGTCCGAGGAAAGAGTCACAGTATTACGGCAGGGGGGCAGCTCCAAGAGTGAGAGCTGTCAAGAGCTCTAAATTCGGAGAGGAAAGGTTGTGAGCACCGTAGATGGACCCATTTGGAGCAGGTACAGCATTGCACTGACTTGCCCCGCCAAGTCACATTTCCAGCGCACACAGAGCAAAGAAAGATGGAACCAGGGTTAGGATGAACGTTACTGCTCATCAACAATAGGAGAAAAATGAGGAGACGAAGAAGGGCAAGAGAAAGACAGGAGAAAAGAAAAAGAGAAAACAGGAGACCGATTTTGAAGAAACTGTGTGCTGCCCTACTGCGGTCGTTCAGGGGGCAGCATAGCGAAAAAATGAAGGGGAGTGCTAGGGGTAACTGGGACCCTCGGGAAGGACAACAGCCATTTCGACCAAACCCAAACGGGGCCGGGGACCGCACCACCACCTTGAGATTGAATTGGTGCAGTATGAGTCTGCCATTTTTCTTCTCCTACTATCTGACACTCGTTCTGTCCTTTCCTCTTATCTCAAACTCTCTGGCAGGAACTGTCTTCTCTCTCCTCCTGTTCTATCAGACTACAATGGGTTCCCGGACACTCGTTTCTCCTGGGGAACAACGCGGCTGATGAGCTAGCCAGACGGGGAGCGCTACTTGCAATCCCTTGAAGTCTCTCTCCTCTTTATCTCCCGTTTCCACTCTTCTCTTTTCTCGGATTGGAGGCGTACTGTCTTATCGAAATTCTTCGACACACAGGTTCCCTCGATTTCCACCCAGGAACTTGTGCTCTCTCGTCATGCTCGCTGTGTTCTCTCTCGTCTACGCTGCAACGGATACAGCCTTCTATTATGTTCTTATCTCTCTAGGATTGGCAGAATCGAGAATCCTTCCTGCAGCGTCTGTGGACACTCGTCCCAGGACATCTCTCATCTCATTCTGCACTGTCCAGCTACGGACTCTTTGGGTCTCTACGACCTCTGGTCCAGACCCTGGAGAGTCACCCTGGCTTCTGGGGCTCCATGGTCTTCCTCCATGCCCCCATCCCTCGGAAGGGGTCGGGTAACCAACAACAAGCTGCTTGTGAGTCGACAGAATGACATAAGCGCTACACACGAATTTGCTTGACCAGCCATTTCACAAAACTGTAGTCAATAAATTTAAGGATTTGTCTATTGCAAACAATAATGGAACTGGAAGCTAGACAGTACCTAAACTCAAAAGTAGACTACTCCATGCCAATATTAGCGTTGTTACCTGAATGTGAACGAAGCACAGTTAAATTCGTAGAATACTTGAAAAAGCACAAAGAAATACAATTAAATAACAATATAACCACTAATAAATTGTAATAACACACTTAGCCGAGTAGCGGCACAACATAGAAATCCGCTTTGATTAAAGTCACATACTGACGTTAACAGCAGAAAAAAGTTCAAAGATCACAATAAAAACACACTTTCCGTACAAACACGCTTTCACTTACTTAGTCAAAATCGTTAAACAAACTAACACAGATTGTGGGACTATGGGTACTGTAACAATTTTAACATGCCATTTGTATTTTGCAGTCGACAAGTGCACTCCTCTGGCTTTATTAAAAGGTTGATAACGGTGTTGGAAATCTTATAATGAAAACCATGAGTTAATTGCTTAAATGACATTTACTGTTACAGCATTAAAAGAGAAACTAAAATCTTTGAAACTTCTGGCCTCTTTTTAAATTGGCATCACTGGGCATTCAAAAGATATTACGGATTGTCTTTCTATAGGGGTGTGCAAATCTATTTTAACTGTCCAGTAGAAAAATAATGTGATCACCTACAAATTGATTTCATAGTACTCTTAACTACTGTTTGATGGAGAGTAAAAGTAACTTCGAAAAACAAATGTCCACAACGCCAGAGCAACTTGAACAGAAAAATAAATACTACTATAAACGAATCCACAAACTCCACATTTGACGAATCACATATAGTAAGCCCTATAGCTACATAATACTAAATTATATGTCGTACGGGTAAAGTACTACAATCAATAAAACAATTAACGTAGGCAAGATGAAGATATTTGATGTTCCAAATGCGCAATAAGATGGTCATAAAAAAATTGGTGAGTAAAAAAATACAAAAATATTGTAACAAATTTTAAAACAATAATCGAATCAATAAAGCCACAAGCGCAATTTCAGAATTTTTAAGGTGCGTATGATGGAGACGTTGTTTGAGCTGTAAAGATTTTCGGCTAATTAAACCAAAAAACTCTAAACCGGCATTTCCTAATCAGTAGGCCGCGAAGCATTTCAAAATGTTACACAATACTCACTTAAAACATTTCATACAAGTTATTGACTACATACGTTCCCGGTTAATAGTATTGCATGTGTTGCTAACATTTTGTTTCTGCCCGATACTTCAATTTTTTCAACGTCAATCGGACGCAGTATTTCATAGTGATACCCTCATAAACATCAGTACAAGAGGTCGCGAGCTGAAAAAAGTTGGGAAGCAGTGACCTAGGCGCACGCTTGCGTCATGCGCAAGGGGAAACTGGTAGCAGAAAAGCACACATGAAAACGCGAAAAGTACTATCGCTAGAGGTAACAAGACAAGCACTAAACGTGGTTCAAAGATGAAGCGTTTAACTTAAACTACGCACAAAGCAGACATTAGCATTCACGTCCGATCATCACTTATGTTGAAACATAAACAGACGAAGGTTGATGACCTTTGACCCCAACAGTCGATTGACGTCATTCACTTCGAGAGGGTAAACTAGGGACTCGGTTACGTCTGACGAGAACTTGGTATAAAAAGGGGCAGCCTCAACCTGGACCTCATCATAAGGGGCGCGAAGAAGCATGCAGTCGATCTCCAGTGTTTCGTTGATCTGCGAATGTTACATCGAGTCAAATTATTTTCACGTAAACCAATTTATGCTTAGACCTAATCCGGAATGGTCAGTGCTGCCGGCACAGTGCCTTTCTCAAAAATACAAGGCAAAAGAACATTCGCGACTTCCCGACATTTTCAATCCCACTCCAACCTTTCTTGGGATCACCTTCGACCGCACTTTTTCTTTTCTAAACATGTATTATCGCTGAAGGCCAAATTCTTCCCGCAACTCAGGACCATACGCTGTATCTCTGCTTCCTCATGGAGCCCCTATAAGGAGTCCCTCTCTGTTCTGTGTAAAGCTTTTCTTCGGCCCCTTCTCACTTACGCCTCACCCGGATGGTTGCCTTTCCTAAGCGCTACCAATTTCACCAAATTGGAACGCCTCCACCGAGCGGCCAGTCGCGCTATCACCGGCTGCCTCTCGGCCTCTCCTATCCCACTTTTTCTCTCCGAGGCTTCTTTACCTCCCCTACGAGTCACTCTGACTCACTTCACTCTTTCATCTTATGAGCGGGCTCTTCGTCTCCCAACTTCCTTTCCTATTTCAGGCTTGGAGTGAAACTAAGACTCTGCAGATCGTCCCGAAGTGCCTTTGTGTCCACTCACCCGCTCATGCTTCCTCCTACTTTTTCTAGGAAGGCTCTTCTTGCTTGCCCTGCCTCTCCTCCTTGGAATCTGCCTTCCTTCACGGTGAAGTCCACCCTTTCCACTCCATGCTCTCGCTCTAATCCCCCGCCTCTCACTCGCCAAGGTGCGGCTCTTGCTCACCTTGACTATCTCCCTCCTCATGATCTGGTACTCTGGACAGACGGCTCTGTTCCTTTTCCTTTTGGCGAAAGCGGCTCCGGCGTACTTGCCAACTGCTCTCTCAGTGGCACTAAGGCCACTCTTTCCTTTTCAGCAAGCCCAGCATGTTCAAGTTTTCTTGCTGAAGCCTGCGCCATTCTGCAAGCTTTTTGCTGGTCTCGGCAGCACCAACATGTCTGCCACTTCTCTTCTCCTACTAGCTAACACTCGTTCTGTCCTCGCCACTCTGTCCTCTCCTCCATCTTTCCTTTTACCTCAAACTCTGTGGCAGCCCTGGCAGGAACTGTCTTCTCTCTCCTGTTCTATTAGGCTACAATGGGTCCACGGACACTCGTTTCTCCTGGGGAACGACGCGACTGATGAGCTGGCCAGACGGGGAGCGCTACTTGCGCCTTCGCAATCCCTTGTAGTCTCTCTCCTCTTATCTCTCGTATCCACTCTTTTTCTTTTCGCGGACTGTCTCATCGAAGTTCTTTGACACACAGGCTCCCTCGATTTCCACCCAGGAACTTGTGCTCCTACGTCATGCCCGCTGTGTCCTTTCTCGGCTACGCTGCAACGGATACAGCCTACTGTTAAGTTTTTATCTTTCTAGGATTGGCAGAGTCGAGAATCCTTCCTGCAGCGCCTGTGGATACTCGTTCCAGGACACCTCTCATCTCATTCTGCACTGTCCAGCTACGGACTCTGCGCCGCTCACCCTTTGGCTCTCTACGACCTCTGGTCGAGACCCTGGGGAGTTTCCCAGCTTCTGGGGCTCCATGGTCTTCCGCCATGCCCTCATCCTTCGGAAGGGGTCGGGTAACAACAACAACATTTCTCGACATGACCCACTTTACTTTTTTGGTGTGGAATGGAGACAACATTGTGAACGTAAAACGCAATGCAAATCCAATCTATCGTAAAACATGCTAATTGGTTTATCTATTTTCAAAATAGACTTTTCTTTGAAGCGCTGCAGGGCCAGCAGCTCACGATTTGCAACTCCATCTGTTGACTAAATCGACGTAACTGCAAAGCTTCGCTAACTAAAACCGCTTGCGTAACTCATTCGCCAAGTCATTCGGGTGTCAAGTGATATTTTTCACTTGATGCGATAAATAATATATGCCGCGTGAGTATTCTATTTTGAACCAGTCATTAATACTGGCGGCCTTCCTGTTAAGGTTGTCAATGGTCACTAGAAAGCTACTTAGTAGCTAAAAAAGCCGTATTAGTAGATGTAGTAAACCTACTCTATTGCTTGGTTATAACCAATACAAAATATGTTTTCGTTTCATGCAAACGTCTTTCTCACCTTTGTTTTAAGAACAAGCTGATAAGTAAGCTTTCTGACAGCCGCTAAGGTAGGATTAGAAGGATGCTCCTCTACAGCTGATACAAATCCCTGTGTGAACAGAGCATGATAACAACCAGCAATTAGTCCAACAAGTGTAAAGCATGTGATTAATAATGCAGTAAAAACCAGCTTTGCAGCAAACCCAATAATGCGCCCACAATGTAACACGTCAACGCATTACCAATAGTTCGTTTTCTGCGGAATTGCATTACCATTTGTTTCAATAGAGCGACTACCTGGCCTCTTTAACTACAATATCATGGGTGTTTGACTTGATGAGGTTCTTGCGTAATTCCTCAATGCTTCGATCAATGAAAGTAAATACCAAACAATTTTTGGCGCTACTCTACTGCAGCGGTTTTTTAGAGCCAGGATATATATATAAAGGATGCGGACAAAGTCCTTGCACAAATTTTCAATATTAATTTATTTTTTGTTAAAGTTAGTGTGTTATGTATTAATTGTGTAATATTAATCATTATAATCAATTATCATTTTTGAAGTTGATATCTTATATAATTATTTTTATAGAAATATGAGTAATAAACGTGCAGCCATTATTGAGCCATGTCGCGCGGCAAAATATAATCTGAGATAGTGAAGCTTCTTAAAGCTCAACAATCAACTGTTTACTATACTGTTAGAAGGTTTCAAGAACTCAAAAGTACTGAAGATCGAAGACCACGAACTTCTCCCACGCCCAAGGTCATAAATGCTGTCAAAGCCAAAAAACACTTTAAAGACAAATCTTTCACTTTCCAACAAGACGGTGCACCATCACACACGTCCAAAAAATCCCAGAAATGGTGCCAAAACAATTTTTCTTGTTCCTGGAGCAAGGAGGTTTGGCCGCCCTCATCACCAGACCTGAACCCGATGGACTTTTGTATTTGGTCCCTTTTGGAGGAAGATGCCTGTGCTTCTCATAATTCAGTTGAAGCTCTGAAGTACTTTCTTAAAGAAGGCATAAGCCAAAATACCTCAAGAAACCTGCGTAAAGCGGCAGAGGGTTTCCGAAGCAGACTTGAGCGAGTAACTCAGGCACAAAGAGGTCATACTGAATGATACTTTGTACCGTTGTTTAAAATGGTCTTGTCGAATACATATTTTAAAATTTCGTTGTTTTGTTTACTATTTACAGTAAATAACACATTTTAAAGTAGTCCAAGGACTTTGTCCGCACCCTGTACTGTACAACTATTAATTAGTTTATATTGCATTCTTTACATTACTGCTGTTGTTAACCGCCCGGCAAAATTGCTGTGACTACAGTTTATACGATTTTGATAGAACTCCATACGGAACTCGAACTTAAGACCACGAACGGAGGTTTTGAGTTCAACGTAACCAAGATATATAAAGAAGCTATACTCGGATATTGTTGAGAACACATGCAAATAGTTATTTTGGCGCTGGAAAAAAGCATTTCTTTGATAAAAAAAAGCTTTTATGCGTTTAAGAGAGACAGAGAGAGAGATTGTTCTCCTCGTTCTTCTGAACATCTACTCCAAAGCTGAATAAACGTACAGGGCAAAAACTGACCTTGACCATCCAGGTGTGGCCAAGCAAATGAAATCGGTTGGATTCATAGAATAACTTCGTGACAAAATCATCAGTTCGATGCGGCCTGAGTTGTACCTCCATATACGAAATATGCTCGCAGCTCAACAAAGATATCACATGTTCCAACGACCTTACCTATCAAGAATTAATCAACTCTTTGCATAACGCAGTGATACAGCTTAATCAGTTGATTACAAGTAAATCTTGATGGTTACGAATCGAACAATCAGTGTTCAGACCCGCCTGGAAGCTAGCGGTGATCATATACAGGGCATTTCTACGTAATACGCAACCAAGCCGAATGCTTTTCAAAAGCACTTTCAACCAAAATTTTACGTGACCATTTAGCTTACAACTTTTTGTTTTTCCGTACTGTACCGGGTTGCAAAAGTGAAACTGTTCGCCAGTGTTTCGCATGAGGCGACTTCTGGGCACCCATCAATGACACTCCGCCTTTGAAGCTAAAAGTCTACAATTTACACCCATGACAGGTTCGAACTGAACAAGCGCTTTTTTCCAACGTGATCTCGATTGAGTTTACAGCGTGAACTTGGATCTTGGATGGCAGTTGATGCTGTCTACGTCCGAAAGTAGTTAGTAGTTGTGACGCCTTGCATGGCTTTATTCCAAGCAGTGGCTACGTTGTCAGCTCCACTGAGGCCCACAGCACTCTTTTAAAGCATTAGATTAAAATCAGTTTCACATTTCACCCTTCACATTACTCTATTGCTGAGCGTCAAGTAAGAGGTCTGTGAAAGCAATTTTAAAAGTCACTGGTAAAACTCGGGTAGGGGAATCAAACCCAAGTTTGCAGAGTGCGAAGTGGACGCTTGAACCACCGCACCCCAGCTTCGATTAGAAAAGAGGTAAACAACAACAACAACATATTTTGATTGTGAGGCCCCCGTATCAAAACGGCACCATACACCAGGTGATGTTGACAAGAGAAGCAAGTTAACTGACTAATCGTTACCTTCAACGCTTGTTGTTCATCAATTGAATCTAAACATCGGAGCAGCTCAATGGGAGTTTTCTTTGAATGCTCACATTTCTCCAAGTGGGTTTCCAATTCGTGAGCACAACCTGACCACCCACAACCAAGCATTTGAAATCTACAAACATGAGTTTCATAGCCAACTCACGAAAATGGCATTTTAGCCAAATCACGAAAATTGCATTCCACAAAACCCTGTTTCAACCTTTATCTCATCAAAATGTTTGTACAAAAAGCTTAAGCTCTTGCTAATGCAAAAGCATTTTTTTAATGTGCCAAAAGAAAATATTAGAACAGGCAAGATGTATTCATAAAGACACAGCAAATCTATAACAGCAATTACTACAAGCAATTTAAATAGCTTTTTAAAGCCGCTTTGCCACAAGCATTTCGTGACACATCAGTTAGTATCGTATCAATTAAAAAAGAGCTCAAGCGAGTCAACCAAACACAACTGATGAGAACGAAAATTTGGTGTGTCACGACAGATACACAAAACTGAAAACTGGAACATTGGTACTATTACTGAGATTATTGCAAGACATTAGCACTGATATTCCCCTTACTTGCAGTGCAGTAACCGTTCAGGGCATTCACTCGTGCGATGGTAATTTATACAACTTCGTGAGTAGGTTTCCGAGCATAAACTACACTGCACAGGCAATTCTGAGATCGCTTTTTCAACAGCAAGATTTCGAGTGCATAAACCGCGACTAATGTCAATACGACATGATGGGCAAGTAGCCTAAACACAGGACCGAGTTTCATGATTATTTTTTAAAAGAGGTTTTTTTCTTTCAAGCCTTGGTGAACCAAGTGATAAACAAAAGCATTTTGTTGAACATAAAAACACAAGAGCAAAAATTGCCCTAAAGAAGTCATTGTGAAGGAATGGATAGCTTTGGAGTGCTGTTTTTTCTTTCTGCTCGTCATGATTAATGAAATACTTTTGATTATGATCACTTGGTTCATTTTGTATTACAATTATTCTAAGACTTTACCATCAACTTGATCAATTCCTAAAATATATATACGAACGAAATCAATTTAACTGCACACTGGTTAAAAGTACAAAGCGTTTCTTTGCACAGAAACCTACATAATCGAACATTCTGGCAAAATAATGTACAGCAAATATCAAACATAAACGCATAAAAAGCTTTTTACATTGACTATGCAATATCTAATTTCGCCTGCTTCAGTTATACAACGAGGCAACCTTCAGCAGTATAAAGGTATAAGGAAGTAAGGCAAATAAGAAACATTATGAAACAAAAAGATCTTGATGGTCTGCAACCCCCAGATTATCAGTCAAGGTGTTTGAGATCGCTAACCTACAAGCTGTCAGATTATCCATTACAAAATTCGGTTAAGTTTTATACTGCATTTGGTAAAGGAAATTATGATCAGTGTTCCCTTTAAACGCAAAAAAGTGCGAATTTGCGAAATTATGTCCGGCGGATTCGCAGTTAAAATTCAACAGTGCGTAAAAAAAGTCCGGTGGTTTTTGGTAACTTTTTCATTTTGTTAAAATTTTTGCAATTTTGTTGGCAAAATCTTAGCCAACTGTTAAATGCATGGGAGACAGTGAAAAGAAATCCAAGTTAGGACAGATGCTTTTTCAGAGCAGTGCAACGTCTCACCCAAACATCGCACGGCTGTGACACAACAGCTAATGACGGCGACTTAAATATCGCGCACGCCTTTGCCTCGCTTTTTTGCGTAACAAATTATCTCTCCAGCAATTAACCTGAAGTAAAATCAATTTTTTTGTTTACTTTTTCCCAGCCGATTTCAGTCGTAGCTAAAGAACAGTAATAGCAAGCAGCTCTCAAACTTCAGTTTTAACTCAAGACATCATTTTTCGAGGGAAGTTTGAAACTAAACTTGCTTAAAATCTTTACATTTCAACGCTAACTTTCAATCGTGCTTGTTAAGATTAAAAAGTACATAGTTCTCGCTTTCAGTTAAGCACAAAAACACCATTTATTGAGGGATTGGTTCAGTTTTTGTACGTTACAAATAAATAAACTTCTTTTACTTGCCATTTATAAACACTAAAAATAAAAAAGAATACAACTTCTAACCAATTTGGTTTTGAATTCGCTTCAAATACTTTCCGAACTGAGATGAAAGTTTGCTTGCAACTGCAAAAACCTGCTGTTTAATTGATTACGATAAAGAAATGTAAGTTGTCTAATTATTTACCGTAATCAAGCAACAGTTAAAGTTCACGAGTAATTTTTGTTGTGTCATAGTCGTAATAATCTACCTAACATCACATTACTTCATAAAAGTTCTAGTTCTCATGCTCATGTCGGGCGTCGGCAAAGGATTCATTTTATTTACGCGCAATGTTAACCTGTCCTTCCAAAGTGCTTACGAATCGCTGTTGCAAAGGCTGTAAAGTTTGAGACCAAATTTAACCACAACTAACTTACTGAAGAAAAATAGCGAGGTATTTCGCCGCCATCTTATAACAACCGATAGGCTACCTCAGTGGTTCTCAAACTTTTTGCGATGCGACGCATTTAAAAAAGCTTGCGAGACTTTGCGACGCACCAGACAGCATCCTACAGTTTAGTTTGTCGTACTGCGAGATAAATGTGGCCCATAATCTACATAAATAACTGCCCCTATGCAGATGCTCCCGAGATTTTGGATTGGTCTGTCATCTTCAATCGTAAAATTACGCTCTTCTAAGTTTGTAACTCATCTTTCCTGTTTTCGTCCAACATACAACTGAATGCTTTATTCTTTATATATTTTTCGCCAATTAAGTTAAACTTCTGCAATTTGATTCTTGAATTACAAGTGAATCGTTGCAACAGTGTATTAAAAACACTATTGTGAAAATGTCAGAAGAAAGTAAGAAAGGAATCTACGATCAGAGTTCTTTTGACGCAATAAAACCTAGACTTAATGGCACAAAACCAAAATATCCCACGACGCCTTTGGAAAATTGAAACGACGCACCGGGGCGTCGCGACGCACAGTTAGAGAACCACTGGGCTACCTGTTTGTGAACATTTTGGGGCTGACATAGCCACGGTAATTATTACGTCACGGAAGCGCATTGTCACAGTTTTGACTTTCCTTTCCCTGCAAATTTGTCCGGCGGTTTTCGTACATTTGCTAGCAATTTCGCACTTGTGCCGGCGGTTACGCACTCACTAAAATCTTAGAGGGAACACTGATTATGATCACCTTTACAATAACTACTACTTAACTGTAAAACCTTAGCACTGGTAATTAAGTTATGCATACAATACAACCTTTTCATAACAAGCTAACTCTCGCTATCGTTAGAATACAACATCAAATGATGCTTAAAGTTATATTTTAAAACATCAGCATCACTCCAATCTTACTTCACTGAGGTAATGCTCACCTGTTCATCCTTCAATCTAGCATCAGCAAGTAAATGATGATAACAACCAATGCACATCAAATGACCATGGCAACACTGCATACAGGCGGAAGGTGGTAGGTCCAAGCACACCTACAAAAATTGGAAAACTAGTTTGAAGTCGATAGAATGATAACTTAATAAAGTTATTGCACAAAAAGTTTGGGATACCAAATAAACTTATCAAAAATGAGTTAAGAATGACAACTTCATAAACTTATCAAGCAAAAAGTTTGCGAGAATCTGAAATGGCCTAATGGTGTTTCAAGCTGCAGCTAAACATAGATGACATTAAAATTGACGAAAGCTACTGAACTCAAATCGTGAGCTTGAAGCAAACGTCCGTTTCGCTCGGCCATGCGGCATGTACTGCTGTGAGCAATAAACTAAAAGACATCTTCGCGCGAAGTTGCTGGTTTTGCAATCAAGATTACGAGTTCAAGCTTTGCATGATTTCAGCAATTTGCTACACCCACAAATAGACATTGCGCATCAAAAGCTATTTACGAGAGGTAGCATTGTACTGCGCCAGCAATACTGGCTGCTTTAAAGTTGATCTAAATTCAAAGTTCTTCTATATGTAACCCTAAAAGTTTTCTTTTAGCCTAAACAGAGAAACATAATCAGGAAAGTCCTCAAAGATAAATCTTCAAACTTACACTGCAACTCAAAATATGGTTCAATTTTTCTTCTAATTTCTCATTTTTATTCCAAGCTGAAACAATTTTGATTCGTTTTTGTGGCAGCGGACCTTCAAATTCAGATTTTCTTTCAGTTTCTTCAGACATGAGCGTTTTCTTGTCAAGAATAAAGTGAATAAAAATCTAACAACAGCTACAAAATCACAAAAATTGGAAGTCACAATCATTGAAACTACGGAACAGCAAGCTTGTCAAAAGCAGCAGCGAAGCGAATGAGAAATGTCAAAAAGTAGATCATGTGCAGTCTACCTTCTTTTGCGTATGACGTGACAGGCTCACTGTTGATGAGTGTAAGGTGAAAACCTTTGGCAATGCAACTTTGAAAAAGCTAATTTAAAGTTTTGTATCACAATCAAATAAATGAGTGGGTTACATACTTTTTGTCCTCCGGTTATGGAAATGCTTTTTGCCAATATTGCTTTTATACTCAATTCGAAGTTACCAAAATTAATCAATAATAACCAATTATGCTTTCCTGTAATTGCGTTTCAATTAATTTTCAAGCACCATGGCAAAGCAGAAATAGATAAAGGCAGCAGATCAAGCATAATACAAAAATAACCTTACAAAATGATTTTTGACCATGGAGAAATGAAGTAAATTTACACCGATGACTAAGAACAAATGATTTGTTATAATGATAAGCACTGTATAAGAACAAATGATTTGTTATAATGATAAGCACTGTATATCATGCACATTGTGGTCTGCTGAACGTAAAATGCAGCACGCCAATTCTAATTTCAATTTTCAAGACTGCATCATTGCGGCAGTTATTGATGACAAGAGATGGCAAATTAGTGAGTAGTTTGACTACCCAGACATACAAAAACTCAGGCCATACAATCAGCCTGTTAAGAACAAATGAGTAATTGAAACAGTTGTCATATCCTACAACACCACTGCATTACTACCGTACAATAATTGAACTCCACAAATACTAAACAAATTTTAGATTAAAAATGCTGCATTACCTTCATCATATATTCTGCAAATAAAAACACTTACTGCGTTCACGCAGCTAAAACTAACAGTTATCTCTTCAATAACTTTGACATGCACAAAATGATTGTAAACCACGAGTTTTTCTAAAAAAGTAAAATTTTCAAAAGGTATTTAACTTTTTGCTCATCATTGCTCGCCTACCCCATAAAAATGTTTGGTAAATATTTACAAAAACTATTTTTTTGAAAGTTCACGATTCCATTGCAATTGGTTTGTAAAGCTGTGAATCAACTTTGATAGGGCAACTCAAGTTTTATGACAGCAGCAGAGAGTACAAATGGCTTAGCTTACGTCAGTTTATAAATAAGGCTGCCAACCGGCAAACAATTGACAGAGGCGTTGTGGGTCCATTGCATGTTGAATAAGCACGTTGACTTGCCCTTCAACACTAAGAGCAGAACCATTTTCACTACCTCTAAGCTTCTCTTTCACTCTTAGCAGTGCTCTTTCAGCAAGCTTATTTGTACAGTGTTCGCTTTTCTGACTGATTTCATGTGAAACATCTTGGTTTTTAGAAAGATGCTTTTTCTGTTTGGTTGTAGCCTTTTGAGGAGGAATAGTCCAGTCATGCAAAGGGTCATACAAAAGCACTTCCAAAATTGGGATAATCACGTCAAAAGAATTCCGCAAGATGGTCATAGTCTGCTCACAACACTTTCTGAAGAAACCTTCAACACCGGTCAGCCCCATCCCATCTACGATGTCACGACTGAGACGAAATGGAACAGTTTCTGGAGTAGGCAAACACCGCCCTTGCTCAAAGGCAACACCCAAGTCAATGTGGATCACTTCAGCAGTGTTAGTGTCAACCAGTATATTCTGCACATGCCGATCCCCAAGACCAAGCATATACCCGACCATAGAAGACACAGCAACACTCTGTGTGTAGCTCCGTTTTCGTAAATACCAATCCAATGTGTAAGGGAATTTCTCGATAAAAAATTTCCTAAATATTGGAAGGAATACTTTGCATATGTCAAGAAACATTTTGTGTTTTTCAGCTAATGAGCGTCTGGCAACAGATTGCAACTTTTTTCTGCAAGATATAACAGGCAAATCATTGGGACGAAATTTCTGATGAGCTCCAAGAACCTTTTGCATTTGGTTGCCAACTAAGTACGATCCTATTGGAATTGTACCTATACACCACTCTACCAAACCACTCTGCTGTGTGAGAGGAACAACCTTATAAACACGAATTGTCAGCTCTTTGTGCTTACTCGATTTTACCAGAAGATCATTAACCATTTGAAAGACTTGTTGCATGACTGCATCTTGTCTCAAATCATCTCTTCCTTTAACGAGATGCTTTTTTTCTTTTCCGTCAGCTGCAACGGCAATCACAACCTTTGGCAAGTTGATGCCGCCACATGTTTGAAAGCCCTGCTTGAAATGACTGAATATGACTGAAGCCGGAATTTTGTCATAACACGCTCTTTTGTCAATTGGCAGTTCACACACAGGTATTACAAGATTAGAATTGCTTAATTCTTTGCATTGTTGAGTTTGTGCATTGCACAACTGATTAATTGAAAGATGTTTAGGAAAGTTGATCTGCTGCATTGGTTTATTTTTCCATTGTGCAGCATCATAATTAGCCAACTCAATGTAAGTTTCTGCCAGCACTTCTGATGCAGCAACAAGATGGCTGCGTTTACTTCGCACTGCCTCCAGCACTAACTCAATGGGTGAATTTTTCATGTTTCCTGTAGATGTGCTTTTATTGTGCACATTATCATCTTTATAAGCATTCACTAAAGCTAATATAACAGATAAAGTTTGGTGTGGATGATCAGTGATAACCCGTGCCAGTATTTCTCTTACCAATAAGCTGTAGCTGCAATCAGGATTTGCTTTGCTAAGCCTAGCAGCTAACTGATAGCAAAGGCACACGTATTTGTAAGAGGGCAACTTCTTATGGCCATTCTGCATGCAGGCATGGACTTGAGGATCAAGTTGATGATCGAACCAGAGAGAACAAACCCGATGTAAAAGAAAATCATTTTCATCAGAGAGTTGCAGGCAACGCATGTAACTTCTCAAAGCAGTAAGAAGAAAATTAAGTTCTTTTTCTTCTACTTGAGATTGTTCTTGCTTGTCAATGTTTAAGTTCTTTGCAATAATAATCTCAGTTTTTTTTGATAGAGATTGGCCAGCTTGCTCCTTCTCAGCCTTCGATGCTGAAGCAAGGTTGTATTTCAAGCTAAATTCTCCAGATGATTTATATGACATAACCTCTTGCAATTGCTTGTCAGCAAATCGAGCCAACATGAGATGAGAAGCAACAAGTCGCTTTCTGCATTCTTCATTGCGTGGTTCAACTTGGAAAAGCTTGTCCAACCTCTCAGTAGATGGCTTCAGGTAATCATTTATGATCACACTAGCTCCTTCAAATTTTAATTCATCAAACCACTGGGCGGCAGTTTGCATCATATCAGCCAGAAGTATAATCTCCCAACTTCCTTTTTTGTCGCCAAGCTGAAAATCTTTCAATAAACTCCTCAATGATGACAACGCTAAAGTTTTGTCACTTCGTTTCCAGCGTAAGACTGCAAACTCATAAAGACTTCTGCACTGCCACCACGCAGTGGATCTGGGCAACTTTCCAGCACAACCATGCATGGAATTGACAGTTTCATTTAACCTCTGCCAATATTGTTCAGCATGTTGAAAACGAGTAAATCTACAAGCAATGTCAATGCACAGTAAACAATGCGAAGCTTGTATTTCCAGCACATTTGCGTGATGATTACCAATTTTGAGCTTCACCTTTTGATTAAGAATGTCAAGAAGTGCACTTTGCGTTGAGGTTAAAAGACCCAAATTGCTGTAACTACAACCAACATCCAAAAATTGGTCGACAGGCTTTTTCCATGAATCCACAACTTCTTCCAGTAAAGTGCCACTTTTGACTAATTCAAAAACCTTTTGAGTCTCCTTAAAACATTCCAGTTGCACAATAGCATGGTTCAAATGATCAGTATTTAAAAATTGGCCTTGTTGTAAGTTGAGTGCGTTGATGCATGTGGCTCTGAGCTTTTTTAAAGTGAAGTTAAAGTTTCTAGGTTGTACATAGTGAAGTGATCTCAGATGAGTGAAAAAAGTTTTGTGAAATCCAAATGAGTCAGAGCTTGATAGGTCGGTGCACAGACTATTATCCCACTGACTTTGCTTCCATGCAGATTTAAAGCAAATCTCCTCAAACTCAGAACCGCAAAGAAATGATTTTCCAAAACTTTTGGCATATATTGTACCAATGTGGTCAAAACCGCATTCTTGCAAGCATTGAAAAACTTTTCCATTTGAGTTTGATTTACCAAAATTTTTTAGATCATTTGATTGTAAAGCATCAAGCCAACGATCTTCTTTTTCAAATATGGAGGAATGAGAAAAAGCTACAGAAGATGTGACAGCAAAACATCCCCGCACTGCTTCTGTTTCATTTAACATTGTAAACACAGCTACTGCCAATTCTCCAGCTCTTTTTCCGGACGCAGAAAGATTTTGAACTATTTCCAGCAAGCACTTGGTTCCCTGGTAACTACTGATCCTTGAAAACTGGCTAGAATTTCTTTCCAACACTGATTCGATCCAGGTTTCTAAATAGAGCAGAGCAGCAGTTGCATCTCTACAAAAAATCGCAGCTTCAGCCACCGACAGAAAGTCAATACTTTTCAAAGACTTTGCCAATTCTTTTGATGCATATTCAGTATTTGGTAAAAAATAGCACAAAATGCCATTCTGTAACCCACAACGAAATTGCTCACGAATGTATTCTATTATCTTTAGCAAGCGTTTTACCACAGTTTCATTTAGTTTTTCATCTTTTCTTTCTTTGACTGAAGTAAAAAACCCATTCAAAAAGTTAATCACTGTTTTAGAATTTTTTCCAACCAGCAGCAACAGAACAACATGAGGTAAAATGTGATGACAAATCAATGGAGACAACTTGCATATATCCAGCATGCAACAAAGATAATCCGCATTGCACATTTGAATTAAAAATAAAGTAGAGCTGCAAATCCACTCATCATAATTGCTTTGGTAACAAGACCACAGTTCTTGCTCATTTAACATAGTCATTTCAGAGACCGAGATTGTTGTTGAGCAGGTGGATTTGGAGCTTGAAGAAAAGCATGAGCTAATGAACTGAAATGTTGAAAACGACAATGAGAAGCTTTTGTGAGTTTTAAATAGTTTCTGCATCTCATCACATTGGCTTATATTTAACAAGCATGTTAGAGCAGTTTTTGCTTCATTGATATCTTTTGTCAAATAAGCAGCATACAGAGCAGTAAGAGTTTCTTCAATTGGTTCCTTAACGTGCCTTTCTTGCTGTTTGCCTTGTAAAAAAAAACTTGCTGACACTGGTTTTAAGCTCAAGGTTTCAAAACATTTTGCCAATTCTATTTGTAAATTCACGTTAGACACGGGCAGCAAAGCCAGATCAATATAAAATGTTTTGAATGCACTTTGTAAATCAAACAGTTCGCTACTATTGAGTACACTCAATGTATGTGTTAGGCATGTTGTTAAATTTTCAACCATCCAACTGTAGGCTTGATTTGAAGGCTTTGCCTTAATGGTTTTCAGTATGACTTCAATCAATAAAATTGCAATATCTTTACTCCATGGAAAGTTTTGGAAGCATTTTTGTAAACCAGTTTTTCGATCAAGCAAAGCAAATATCAAGACTCTATAAGTTTCATTCAAAAAACTGCTTTGAATAATAAATTTCAAGAACTTATCAAAGGTTTCTAATAATTTTTTCCACGGTCGCATTTGCATAAGTACTGAATGCTTCAGAAAAATAATGCGACTAATATAGCTCATAGCTGATGATACTTGCATAATTACATCATCTTCATTCAAAACAGCTACACATGCTTTGTCTTCAAAAGCACTATTGAAAATTTTAAGCAGCAATTGTATGTAAGATGTAGTTAAGACAATCATTTGAAGAATTACTTCACAACTTTGCGCTGAAAACATTTGTTCCAAAAGCTCATTCACCTGAAGAATGGTGGTAGAAATTGCAACCCTAGTTGAAATTTCTTTGAAATATTTCACTTGATTGCTTGAAGGATTAGTTAACCACTCACAAATAAAACTGAAAACAAGTATAAGGCGGTGGTGTTCATGTATATTGCCAGCAAATAGTAATGACTTTCTGAGATTAAGTAAAAAAACTTGCAATACACCAGGCTTACCATTCAAAAACTTGAGCAGCAATTCAAGATTAAATTTTTCAGAATTATGAACAAACTTTTTTGAAACATAAAACTGCAGTAATGTAGAAAGGCAATTTTGAAGGGCAGCTTCATCTAAAACAAGAGGCAAACCACCAGCAAAATTAAATGAAAGATGATTGAGAGAAAAATAATATAGGCATGTATTAAACGTAATTGGCATTTGTTGAGTCAAACTGCCTGATAATGAAACTTGCGGTGATGCATAATCATGCATTTGCTGCATAGCCAACCAGGCAGTGCGAAAAGTACAATTTTTGCTGCTAGTTTTGAAGTTACTTTTGCCATAGTAAGATGACAAAAAAATTCCAGCAAACACGGGTACAGCAGCAATAAGCTGCGATGTATCAAACCAAGAAAACAATGCTCGGAGCTCTCTGCCTTCTAAAAAACATTTGTATATCAAAATAGGCAAAACAACTTCAACATGATAATGCAAAAACTCTTTTAGCGATGCAAATGCAAAAAGGTAGTATGGAAAGTTTTCAAGCTTGCCACCAGGCCATTTCCATATTATGAACTTCAAGTGCCAAGCTAAATAAAATTTACTAGCACAAGTTGAAAAGCAAGAGCTATTTTCAATATAAATTCGAACATTGTGCATCATTTCAAAAAATAAAGCTTGCTTGTCTAATGTGAAACCTTGATGAGCTGAAGCAGCAAAATAACAAGTTTCGTAGGCAACAGCACATTCAATACTGTAATCAACAAAAAACGGCAAACCCCAAAGCGTTTGAAGATAGCTCTGCACATAGCACAGAGCCTTGCAAACAGCATTTTTTTGCCTGAACATAGCGTCCAATAACTGATGGCCAACTTTTTCCAGTTTCATTAACATTTCATTTAGAAATGAACTCATGTCTGTTGCAGAGTATGATCCATTAATTTGAAAAAGTTTCTGGCTGTGTTTGGCACATTTCATTACCATGAACAGATTCTCGTCAGCCAAAATATCAACATATTTTGAACAAATGCTTTGTTTATTTAGATGCTGATCTTTGCTATGGGGACCTAAAGGACAGATCGTAGATAGTTCAGCGAGGCAATAAATAAAGGTTGATTTGACTTCATCATTACAGTGATCCTCAGAAATAAGCTTTTCAATAATGTTTAAGCAAGACATCATTTGACAAAAGCATTCATTTATATCCTCGTTGCTAGGGAAAAAAAGCAATTGTTTCAATAAGCTTGGGATGATTTCAAGACATTGTTTGTACACATGCAAATCTTTGTAGTTCTGCCGCAAAATGTTTTTGATAGCAGAAATTACTAGCTTTACATCTGAGAAACAGAGACTGCTGAAAGATTTGGAAAACATTTTCAAAAACAATACAAAAATATCTACGTGGTTTGGTTGGCTGGGACTGAACTTGTCATTTAACACAAAATGATCAAGAATCTCTTTACTCGAAATGCCATTGTTTAGCACCTGGCTAAGGCTTTTGAGTAGTTGCAGTAATTTTTCACTTGTAATGGCAAATTGTTGAGGCTTTTTGGGATTAGAAACAGATGTAACTGATTTATGTTCAAATAAACCATAAGATGAGCGAGCACGTTTTGACGGTGGAGATGCTAAGTCTTTGTCAATTTGAAATTCTATCTGAGTGCCTTGGGTCAAATTCAAAACGTCTTGACCATATGACAATGAAGTATCATGACCGGTTAAACTATCGTTTAAAGGCAAGCCACCATTGCCAGACAAGAATAATTGATCCAATAAGAAAAACGTTAGCTTTTTTAATTTTAATAAGCCAAGTTTTAATTTCAAATAATCAGAAGGAAAGCCAATCAGATGCAAAACCAGCAAGCAACTGTAGTCCAGAATTTTAGTGAGATCGTCTGGGTCATCATAACTCAGGGTTTCAATCACTTCAATGCTCTTAATCAGCAGTGAATTAATTAGCTGAAAATCTAATCCGTTTTTTAATGATGTTGAAATATAAGTGACCAGTAGAATACCATACAAAGCTTGCTCTGCAGAGTGCTTTTTCAAATTCACTGCTGACTGAAGTAGATTATTGTCTGCAGCTGATAAGAGCAATCTACACAGCTTTTCTACATGTTTACATAAGTTAGAAATCAATACTTTTTCAGCCCCAAGTTTATGGGCATCCTCATTAACCAAATCAACAACTTTAGTAGTATTAACATTAAAATTAATGCAACAAAGACAACAAACAAGTTTGCTTACTAGTTCTGCATTTGGTGGTTCAGAAGAAATATCTTTGAAAAGATTAGGAACTTTACAAATTATAGGATCGTTATCTGAGTCTTGCTGCTGTATAGCTTCAGAGCTTACAATGAATTCTCTGCACCCAAGAAGCCAATCTAGTATGGTCAATTGCAAAGAATATTCAGCCTTGCATTGTGAATCAAGCATCATTCCATATTGTTTTCCGGCAGAAAAATAGCGGTTTTCTTTAACACAAGATGCTAAAAACAGCAAAACTCCTGTACTTGGCTTCACTGAAAAGCGCAATAAAGGCCACAGATTTGATAATTGTATATCACAATCTTTTAACAACAAAAACTTGCACTTTGTGTCAAAAGTGATGATAAGAGACATAACTTGAAACGCAATGTCACAAAGTTGGCTTAGCCCAGGATTTATTGAGAATGCCTGTTGCTTTGACACTTCCCATAATTGTGGCCACAAAGAAAAATCAGTTTTACAAGCCACTTCTTTGAAAACACAATTGTCCATCAGCGTTGCTAAAAGCTGAAAAGCTGAGTGAAGTAGATCACTTGAATGTTTGTTAGAAAGTACTTCATTAAGAGTTTTAACAAACACAGTAGTATCAATTTTTTTTAAATCATTTGGATATGACTCAAAAAAAGCATGCAAAACTTTTAGCCAAACATTTTGTATTTCTTGGTTTGCACAGAATGCTGAGGAAAAAAGAAGATGCAGACTTGAGACTTTCAATCCATTTCTTTGAGTCAAACTACTAACTGCATCAGACTCAAGTAAAATAAAATCTTTGTTAGATTTTAGAAAAACATGCAAAAGTGCAGATGCCAAATCAATAAATACACTGTCTGACAATAAAATAGACTTTGATTGTAACTTTTGTTTAATGGGAGTTTGGTTTTCTCCTAGGGACAATTTCTGATACAAAACTAAAAACAATTGTTTAAATATGTCATGCCAATACTCCATTTGGTCTGAAGGCCAGTCAGAATGGCAGTGAAAACGAACAAACAACAAGCAATAACTTGCACTATTAACCCAAGCATTACCAATCACAGTTTTACTTACAAGATTAGGAATAATAGTAGGAAGCGTATGAACACCAAGATTTAAAACCATGTCAGTAGAAGCATTAAACTGCCATTCAGTATAGCGATATAAACACCAAAAATAATAATCAATTGCTTTTGATGAATGTTTCATAATAATTTTTGTAGTATTTTTTAAAAAATCAAAAAGATACAAATGTTGAGAAGCATTACACTGGTGTATAATGCACACTATTAAATGTTTTAATACCATCAGTAATTGAACATTCATGTGACGATCAATTTTGTCATTGTTAAATAATTTTACACAAATATTAATAAAGTTTTTGTAGTCACTTGAGCTAATGTTCTGAATGTATTTGTGATGTTTCCAGACATAATTTATCCACAAGTCTAAGTAAGTTGAACCATAGAAATGGAAATAAAACATTTCATTTAAAATTTGCAAAACCGAATCAACTAGATCTTGGCACTTGATGTTGGGAGCATCTTTATTGGCAGCACTTACAACAAGACGAAGTAATTTTGAGCAATACTGCATTTTCTGCTCTGCTATGGTAGTTACTGATAACACAGAATTACTTTTCTTGCGAATAATTTCAGTTTCCTTAAGCAAGTGTCCTTGCACAAATTTAAAAATCATTGTGTAATTGATGTCTTTGTGCAGGTGAGAGCTACCAGATAAACACTCGACAATACTATCTTGTTTTAAAAGACTCTCAAGCCTTTCAGCATTTCTTTTTCGCTCAGTTGCTTTATCACATTCCAGAAAATGGCAACAATCTATCACCTCATTAATTCCTTGGCAGAAAGCCATCACTGAGTACAAGAAAGTTTTTCAGCACAGAAAAAACAAAAAACTACCAATACTACAAACATTGTTTACCAATACCAGGGAATTGCAAATACTGTATACACAAAACACTATTAGACCATGCAGGTACAAAATAGCAAGTGACTTACGTTTATCACAGTTTTGCCAAACTTTTTGGTAACTTGACATGCCTAAACATCTAGAATCAGTAAACCATAGCTCCAGTAAAGCGTGTTGACCTTTCAAGGTCTAATTACTTTTTAATGAAAACTTAATTCGTTATGCTAAAAATTCAAATTTGAATAAACTGATTTGCAGATGTGCCTCAAGCATAGTCCACCGAAGGCCAACTTTTTCCTTAAATTGTTATTTGTATGCACTCAGACGAATTTTGTGTCGAGGCGCATGTTTTCAAAGCAACATTAGGTACACTTTTGATACTACATAGCTAGACACTAACGTTTTTGGAAGGACTGATTATGAAAGGAACTAAATTTTGCAGTTTCCTACAGCAATGAGTCTTTGTTGTCATAAATTATTTAGATTTAAAAGTTGAATGCACCCAATCTTAGTTCATCACAAAAGTTTTGAGCATTCCACATTGCCATAAAACTTTAGGGGAACAAAGACCTGGAGACAAAAAAATGAAGCACTAGTAAAATGTAGAAATAACACAGATTAACTCTAACCCTAACAGTCTAATTCTAACTATAACTGTATAACCAACCCTAACCCTAATACTAATGCTGATCTGCAATTCCACAAATATTTGCATCACACTCGTATCCAATTATAGTATCAAAAATGCTTTCCAAAAATTTCAGCATTTTAGCATGTTGCTAAAAAATGCTGCTGTTGTTTATGAGCCAACATGTAGGCCCACACTAAATCATTAAATATGAAGCTGGCATGTGTTAACAACCAATTGTCAACAACATTCTGCTTAAAGCAGAGCTCTGCAATATTTTTTTTTGTGGCACATTTCCAAACCTACAAAAATCAGTAGCACACCACATTCCAAAAACTGTATTTCCCTAGTTGCAAAGTATTGTACCAACAAAATAGGTCTTAATTTTAAATAGGCCTACCGTACTGGAAAGTATCAACTCCAGTTACAACACAAAAAACAGTTGAGCATCAGCTTTGCAGTTGGTAGACCAAGGTTCAATTCCCTTTTTGAGTCATTCCACAGACTTTAAACAGTATGCACAATTTCCCTGCTTGAAGCTCCACACGAGAGACATGATATGAAAAATAAGCAAGCAATTTTGGTCAATATGCCCTTGAATAAGGCATTTAACGAGACACTTCCATTTTCTTAGCTGATTACGTTAGGCAAGATACTATGCTCTGCTCTGTGGTACTATGCAGCTATAGGCTATAGGCCTCAGTAGCCTAGTTGGCTTAGTAGTGCAAAAGCCTGACAGCTTAATACAATATGTTCTTCTTACCTCAGATAAACCTAAATTAAACTCCTACATCGGTGTAATTGTGCAAAGTAAAAAAATGTGGTACCAGTAGATCATAATTGGGTTGGGCTAACAATATCAACAAAGTTTGAAAATTTTATCTGACTTATTTTCTGCTGTTACTTGTCACTCCTATTGCTTAATTTTAATGTTTGAGTTTGCTGGAGTGCCATCTATGCGACAACGATCATGAGTTTGAACATCACCAAGGCCAGGTTGTTGTCAGATTGTGTCCTTAAGAAAGACCCTTTACCGGTTTAGAGTAATTTTCCCAGCTAAATTGCAGACTTGTGGTAAAGTGCACTGTGCCAGCAGGATCAAAACTTCGAAGCAGGTTTGAACACAAGGCGTTCTATGCATAACGGCTGAGGTTTTCCAGTGACCCGAGGATAAAAATACTCCACAAATTATGTTTTAACAAATATTAAACAGTTAAAAGTCTGTCATAACCAAAGGATTGCTAGGATCATTCGTAGCTTAAACAGATAAAAATGCACAGTTGCTTGTTATCAAAATAACGATTTTTTAATAGACCTATACAACAAAAATATACAAGAACTAACAAACTACCAGAATTACTTAACCTCTTTCCTGTTACCAATGGCACTTACTGGCCTTGCTACTTTGAATCGCTTGAAGCTGATTGGTCAATTTCAGTGTTTTTGTTTTTAACATCAGCTGTTGCAATTTTGTTATGCTTGAGTGGTTTATATATTAAATGGGGTTAAATGTCCGAACAAAAATTGCTCTATCACGAGTGCCACCTCACATTAATCCTCAACTCTAATGAAACTTGGAACTATTAAAACAAATCAAATCAAATAAGTCACGGCTTCAATTCGTTGCTGGATTTTCAGAAAAAACGAGTAGATGTGTTCTAAGCAGGAATGTGGAAGCGGTTATTTTTCGACCGCTTCCGATTTCGCTTCCACCAACAAAAAACGAGAAAACGACCGTTGACAATTTTTTTAAACTTTTGTGGCTCTGTATCCTGCCTTCTTCTACACTTTATCATTTTGAGGGGACAAAACCTTCATTTATTGCAATTACTTTACCTACTTTGCTTGAGCTTATTGTTCCGAAGTACTCTGTGTTCCTTTTATTTAGATATTAGAAGTCGTGTTGAATGTAGAACAGTGCTTTCATTCGATCGGGTCACCTCCTCTGACCTCTTCCCCCTCAATGACTTTGACATACTTACTCCTTTGGCAGTCGCTCCTACCCTGTCATTTCCTTTGCTCTTTTCTCTCTCGCCCTATTTTGCTCCTGGGAGGTGATTCAGAACCTGTGTTTTAATTACCGACCAATTCTACTGACCGTCTCTCTTTCTCCGGTCTTTCTTCCCAATGAACGTTTCCCTTTCTTGAATTTTCGGAAAGCTCGTCAAGATGACTTTGCTTTTTACTTTGACTCTCACTGTCCTTTTGCAGAGAAATACTCGTTTCTTTTTCTTTCCTTTGCTGCTGTTCTCCTTACGATCTGGTGCTCTGGACAGACAGCTCTGATCCTTTCCCTTTTGGCAAAGGCGGCTCTGGCGTACTTGCCAACTGCTCTCACTGTGGCATCGAGGCCACCCCTTTCTTTTCAGCAGGCCCCGTATGCTCAAGTATTTCCGCTGAAGCCTGCGCCATCCTGCACGCTCTTTGCTGGTCTCGGCAGCACCAACAAGTCTGCCATTTCTCTTCTCTTCTCCTACTATCTGACTCTCGCTCTGTCTTCATCACCCTGTTCTCTCCTCCATCTTTTCTCTTACCTCAATCTCTGTCAGAAACTGTTTTTTCTTTTCTCCAGTTCCATCAGGCTACAATGGGACCACGACTCTCGTTTCTTCCGGACAACGACGCGGCTGATGAGCTGGCCAGACGGGGAGCGCTACTTGTTCCCTCAGCAACGCCTTGTAGTCACTCTTCTCTTATCTCTGATGTCCACTCTTTTTTTCTCGGACTGGAGGCATACCGTCTCATCTAAATTCTTCGACACACAGGCTCTCTCGATCTCCACCTCGATGTGCTTCTACCTCATACTCGCTGCGTCCTCTCTAGCCTTCGCTGCAACGGACACAGCCTTCTGTTAAGCTTCTATCTTTATAGGATTGGCAGAATCGAGAATCCTTCCGGCAGCGCTTGCGGACACCTCATCTCATTCTGCACTGTCCAGCAACGGACTTTTTGCGTTGCTCGCTCTTTGGCAATTCTCTGTCTCTCTACGACCTCTGTCCCAGGCCCTGTTGAGTTTCCCGACTTCTGGGGCTCCATGGTCTTCCACCATCAACCCATCCCTCGGAAAGGGTCGGGTAATAACAACAACAACAACAACAGCAAAACTGAAATTGCAGACGCACTATTACGTTACAATTTACAAAGGGAGTTAGCAAATTCAGACGTTCCTAAAGTTGTAAACAGAATTACGTCACGATCTGCAACTTGCTATCCTAAGATTTCAATACTATTTATATACACGGAACACCACTACATATAAGAAATCAATACCGGAATACTGATATAAAAAATAAATACTAGTAATAAAGGAAGAACCTTTGTGGTCCCCTCACGGAACCCTTAAAACTCACGTAACATCATTACATGTGTTGCAAAACCCCTGTTGAAGAGCACTAATGTGGAGTGATCAAGAGCACTAATGTGTTTCCGTTGTGAAAAATTTCTTTTTCAACGTTTTCAACCCCCCCAGCCAAGGGTGGTTAAGTTTAACCAAATCATCATTTTATTAGCTACTGTAGCGTGTCGCGCCTCGCTCTTCATCAAGCTGCCATGCCAAACATCTTTTTGTCTTTTTTTACATTTTTTTTGTTAGTTTGCTTTCGACTGTTGTGTGTGATTCTAGTTTTTACTATATGCATTCGTGTGTTATTATTGTATGCGTCTAAAATCACACACACATATTTTTATTTTTTTATTTGGGCTAGATTATGTTTATTTTTATCTTCTCTTGGTAGCTCGGTGATCGGCTTGCCTTTCCCGCCATTAGGTTGTTTATCCGTTATTTTTTTGTTAATGTGACGTGTGCAGTGTCTTGTTTACATAGACGTGTGCAGCGACCTAATTCCTGGTGTCGCGTGCAGATTTTGTTACCGACCATGTGGTCGGAGATATTGTGCTCTCTTTCATCGTTGGATTTCGTGACGGACAGACGTAATTCAATTGTTACCACAACCGCGTAAATTGGTGGAATAAAGTTTTGCTGTCGTGCCTTCCTCCTTGTGACTGCTAGTTCCCAGCGATTGGGTTCAGTCAGCACGTTATTGCTCAAAGGATCTTATTTCCTACATTGGTGACCCCGACGTGATCTCAAGAAGGAAGAAAGAAGACAGCCAAAGGAAGGAAGAAGGAGCTAATTCATTCACTAATTTTTCAGAAGAATTTTTGACTAATCCGTACGCGAATTTAAAAGTTAAGTGTTTATTTTTCGTTTGCTTCTGTATATTCTTTTTCACCCAACACTTTTCAGTATGATAGGCCAGAAGTCGGCCTACCGCATGTCCTTAAGACGCCGAGGCGCCATAAGGCGGCAGCAGGTGACAAGAGGCTCAAGTGCGCAGCCTTCGGTGTTGCCGAATTCACCGGCAGAGAACCCTGTCGGCGCGTCCTACAGTGATGCTGCTGAAGCCGTCCCGGCATTTTCTTCGTCAAGGGCCCCTGAAGTTCTTCCGCCACAGTCAACGGGGCCGCCCATCCGCGTAGGAGCGTCAAATTTTTCTGAACCTTATCCCGCTGTCGCTATGGGTCATATTACCATTAACCTCCCCAAGTTTTGGGAAAATGACGTCAGTCTGTGGTTCCTTATGGTAGAGAACATTTTTTCCATGAGGAAGATTGATTCCGAGTGTCAGAGGCACGAGCTTTTATTGAGTTCTTTAGATCTGCGACATTTACAGCGTGTCGAGCATGTGCTACTTGACTTGGACCCTGTGTTCCCATACTCCTATTTAAAGGCGGCACTTATCAAGATTTTTGACCAAACCGAGGAGCACAAGTTGGATCAGTTGCTGCATGCTTGTGAGTTAGGCGACCGCAAACCTACTGAGCTGCTTGCTGAGATGCGCAAGCTGTTAGGGACTGAGGGCTCCCCTGTTCTGCTAAAAAAATTATTTATGGATAGACTGCCCTCAAGCGTGAGACGAGTTCTCGTGGCTGGCCCCATTGACAACTTGAATGACGTAGCACGTCGTGCCGATCGCGTATTTGCAGAAGACCGATCGTCGACCTCTGCACCCCGTTTTGTTGCTGCTCCAGATAAACTCCTCGTGGAGAAGGTTGATCGACTGGCGGAGTCGTTCAATTTATTTTTGCAGCAATGCCCAGCCCCGCAAACAGTCACCTTACAAACTAATTCTTTTGCTACACCCATGGCATCAACCAATCAAAATAGTACTTTTCAGCGCCCTTCATTTTCACGTCCTAGATTTAGCAGTACTCCTTACCGAGGGCCTCGTAGGGGTCGTTTTTCGCCGGCTCCTCGCCCATCGTTGGGAGATTTGTGTTTTTACCACTCAAGGTTTGGCGGCGATGCTTTTCACTGCGTATCGCCTTGTGCTTGGAGGGGCCCTGTTGCTCGCCGCCCAGCAAATACTGATGCTACTTTGCCAAAAAACGAGTAGCTCATCCAGGCTTTGTAGTGGGGGGTCTGGATGCTATAGATCGCAAAGCGCTAAGGACGGTAATGTTAATTGTACGCGATCCTAAAACCCACATCGAATTTATGGTGGACAGTGGTAGCCGCCGTTCCGTGATCCCATGCCACAGGCCTGCCACACACCCGAGTGTAACTGGATTTATGTCATGCCTAAACGGGTCTGAAGTACCCACTTTTGAGAGCGTAGAATTGGAATTATCATTAAACTTAGGTCGTTCATTCACTTGGACTTTTGTCAAAGCTGACGTCTTGTTCGCTACATTGGGGCTTGATTTTTTGACTAATTTTGGTCTCTTGGTCGACGCCCGTCGAGGCAGGTTAGTGCTACCAGACGAGAACCCTGTTAGGCCGCCTTACATTTTTGGAGACACGCGTTCCAGCGAGGCTGTCGCTGGCACGTCCCCTGAGATTGGCTGTCCTTCGCCACCTGTTTGCATTGATAGTGAGGTCACGCCCATTCAGGACCCCAAGGAGTTGTTTGATCGATACTCTGGGGTTTTCGATTTAGAGAATTTTAAGAAACCTGCGCGGCATAAGACCAAGCATTTCATTAATACCCGGGGACCTCCTACCTGTCAAAGAGTGCGACGCCTGTCGCCAGAGAAGTTGGAAATCCTACGAGTGGAGCTGCAGAAGCTGCAGGATTTGAATGTCATTGAGCCGGCTAATTCCCCATACGGGAGCCCTGTTCATCTTGTCCCTAAGAAAGACGGTTCTTACAGAGTCACGGGTGACTTTCGGCTCTTAAATAAACAAACCGTACCGGATAGGTACGCATTGCCGCTACTCACCGATTTTGTGGATTTTATGTCTGGTAGTAAGCACTTTTCGAGTTTGGACTTGTATAAATCTTACCATCAGATCGAAATTGCCGAACAAGATATCCCTAAGACTGCCATGGTGACGCCTCTGGGTAGCTTTTGTTTTCGTAAAATGCCTATGGGATTGTGCAATGCTGGCGCCTCGTTTCAGCGCTTCGTTAATGAAGTTTTAAGGGGACTTCCCTTCGTATTTGTGTATATTGACGATGTTTTAATTTTTTCCAAGTCACGAGAAGAACATATGAGGCACCTTACCCTTGTGTTTGATAGATTAAAGTATTTTGGTCTCATTTTAAATAAGGACAAGTGCATTTTTGACGTGGAAGAAATTGTGTTTCTCGGTCACAAGGTGAACCGAGAGGGAGTGGCGCCCCTTGAATCCAAGGTAACCGCCATTCAAAATTTCCCGAGGCCCAGTAACATGAAACAGTTGCGTAGATTTTTGGGCATGTTAAATTATTATCGGAGATTTATCCCTGCGGCTGCAGCCACCTTGCAACCTTTGAATAGAATGCTATCCCCGCGTAAGTACAGCCGACAAACCTTACGTTGGAACGAGGAGGCAGAACAAGCTTTTTCTGCCATTAAAACTAAGTTCGCCAATGCGACCTTACTCGCTTTTCCGGTGTTAGGTGCAGAGATACAGGTAGTGGTAGACGCCTCGACATCTGCAATTGGCGGGGTCCTGCAGCAAGTTATTGACGGTCATGCTAAACCATTGGCCTTCTTTTCTAAGGCTCTTAATTCTGCTCAAGTTAACTATTCTGTGTTCGACCGTGAATTGCTTGCCATGTACTTGTCATTGCGACATTTTAGGTACTTTTTGGAGGGTCGCGCTTTCACTCTTTTTACCGATCACAAGCCATTAGTCAGTGCTGTGACATCTCCCATGAAACAAGCTACTGCCCGGCAGCTGCGCCAGCTTTCTTATGTAGCCCAACTGACCGCTGATGTGAGATATATTTCCGGTGAAAATAATGTGGTCGCCGATTGTTTGAGCCGACCACCGGATTTAAATGCCTTGTGCAACGCAGTCCAAGCTGTGGATTTCACCGCTATGAGTCGTGCGCAGCAGACCGATGATTCAATTATCACTCTATTGAGAACAGATCATTCTTTGAAGATTGTAAAGGAGTCTGTGCCTGGCTGTGACCAGCCCCTGCTCGGGGACTTTTCGCAAGGAGTTTTTAGACCGCTAGTCCCTGTTGGCTTCCGAAAAAAGGTCTTTGATTCGTTGCATGCCTTGTCACATCCCGGAGTCCGGGCTAGCCAGAAGCTTGTTGGCCAGAGGTTTGTTTGGTTCGGAATGAGGTCTGACATCAGAGCTTTTGTTCAGACGTGTATTAAATGCCAACAAGCGAAGGTTATAAGACACAATCGAGCACCATTGCATTCATTTAAGGCCCCTAATAAAAGGTTTTCACACATTCATGTTGACATCGTTGGCCCCTTACCGGTTTCCCATGGTTACTCTTACCTTTTGTCCATCATCTGCCGTTTCACCAGACACGTAGAGTTAATCCCCTTGCGTGACGTAACTGCGACGGAGTGTGCTAACGCGTTCCTTTTACACTGGGTTGGACGTTTTGGCTGTCCCACTCAGATGACTACCGATAGAGGTCGGCAATTTACCTCTTACCTATGGAAGGAAATGTGTGAGTTCCTGGGGACGAAGCTGTCACATACCACAGCATACCACCCGGCTGCCAATGGGATGGTTGAACGCGTCCACCGTACGATTAAAACAGCTCTTAAGTGCAACGATAATCCCACCGCTTGGTATGAAAATCTCGGCCTCGTTTTACTTGGTATCCACTCTACGGTCAAGGAGGATATTGGCTGCAGCTCTTCTGAGCTCACCCTTGGCACCACGCTGCGCTTGCCAGGACAATTTTTTTCACACAGTGACGAAACTGTTTCGCACACAGCATATCGTCGAAGACTTCTAACTTTTATGAAATCACTCAAACCTTCCCTGCCTCGAGAGCCATGTCGTCGTAGTTCCTATTTGGAGAAGGCTCTACGCACTTGCACGCATGTCTTTGTGCGAGACGATGGTTCTACTACGTCATTGCAACCAGCGTACACAGGACCTTTCCCCGTTCTCGATAAGGAAGACAAATCCTTTATTTTAGATCTTGGAGACCGGACTGATTCGGTCTCAATCGATAGACTTAAGGCCGCACACATGTATATGCCCCAACATCTGAACTGTCAGGAAGACTACGAAGTCCACGACGGGTCGACTGCCATTGAAATCCCTTCCATCGCCACTGACGTCGGCTTTTCTGCACACCCTGACGAGGAGCCGGCACCCGAATTTCGTTCGCGCCGAGGTAGAACTATAAGGCTCCCGGTCCGTTACAGGAGATCACTTGACGATTAAGTTTGGCCTTACCCCTTTTTTTGGTTTAGCCTTACAGCTATGTTTCATGCTTTATTTCTTGGGGGATCTTATTGTTTTTATTATTAGCCCTGGTTAGGACTTTAAAATTCGCCTGATCGCTGCCACACCTCGCTAATTTGTGTTGTATTGATGCGTGTTTATATTTTATTTTCTAGCTTCTCGTACACTGATCCTGTGCTGCTGCTCTCTAATCCTTTTCACCTTTTGGACGTCTGGAAGACAAGCCCGAGATCGACAACGATATCTTCCTCTGTCCTTTCGCACGTCTCCGCTGGCTGCGCGTGCTTGAGGGGGGGAGTTGTGTAGCGTGTCGCGCCTCGCTCTTCATCAAGCTGCCATGCCAAACATCTTTTTGCCTTTTTTTACATTTTTTTTGTTAGTTTGCTTTCGACTGTTGTGTGTGATTCTAGTTTTTACTATGTGCATTCGTGTGTTATTATTGTATGCGTCTAAAATCACACACACATATTTTTATTTTTTATTTGGGCTAGATTATGTTTATTTTTATCTTCTCTTGGTAGCTCGGTGATCGGCTTGCCTTTCCCGCCATTAGGTTGTTTATCCGTTATTTTTTTGTTAATGTGACGTGTGCAGTGTCTTGTTTACATAGACGTGTGCAGCGACCTAATTCCTGGTGTCGCGTGCAGATTTTGTTACCGACCATGTGGTCGGAGATATTGTGCTCTCTTTCATCGTTGGATTTCGTGACGGACAGACGTAATTCAATTGTTACCACAACCGCGTAAATTGGTGGAATAAAGTTTTGCTGTCGTGCCTTCCTCCTTGTGACTGCTAGTTCCCAGCGATTGGGTTCAGTCAGCACGTTATTGCTCAAAGGATCTTATTTCCTACACTACGTTTCATTGTCCAAACTATCTTTTTCTTACCCATAATCGATATAAAATGTGATGTTAGTTATACTTTTTCTTGTTCTCTCGCGTTACTGATATCGCACGTTCGTTCAGACTTATTGTGCAACTTCACCGTTTAATCCACATTGGGAAATGGACAAAACTTTTTCGCCAAGTTACTCTTCAAGTCAAATAACCTATGTGGAAGCGGAAGCGGTAGAATTTTCGCGCTTCTGCTTCCGCTTCCACAGAAAAAGGACCGCTTCCACATCCCTGGTTCTAAGAATACAATTCTTCCAACATGATTGACAATTGCTTGAAATATTAGTTGCGTATGTTCTTCTGTGGCACAACATAGACGGTGGTGCAATAATGCTTCAGAACTGCTTTGGAGTAAGTATAGTAGAAGGTACAATTGGGTCAGGTAGAAATACACTGCGCCAGCAGTAGCTCTAGCAACTGCAATTTCAAAACAGATCAAAAAAGTTAATTCTTCTATGATTATCATAAAAATTTATTTCTCGCTTTGAATGCATAGCGAGCTACATCACTAACTTTCAGCAAACCAAGCAGTATATAATCACAAACAGAAGTTTATGTAGCGACTGGAAATTTATTGTTAAAAATTAGAAGAAAAGTTTTCCCCGTTCCAACATTTGCATATCTAACTAACCCATCTATCTAACCTAATTACAAAGCATTTCCCAAAACATCACCGGCTTCACAAGATATGCAACAAAAACAATATTAAAATTAGTTATAGCTGTATGCCAAATATGTCCGCGGTCATCTTGCGCCATAACAAAAAGCTTCTTTCCGCCTTGCCAAAGACCGATAGACCTTCCACTGCCGATCCAAAATGTAATTGCAGAATAAAAACAGCTTGCCCACTTGACGGCAAATGCAAACAAAAATCTATTGTATATAAAGCAGAAATATCCTCCAACAATACCACCAAATTATATTATGGATCCTGCTCTACTGATTTCAAAGCGAGATTTAGCAATCACAAGCATTCATTTACACACCGTAACAAAAGAAACGCAACCGAGCTATCAAAAGAAGTTTGGCGAGCAAAGGATAATGGCGTTGAGCCGTCTATAAAATGGTCCATTGTTTCTGCAGCACCATCATACAAATGCGGAGGGAGCAGATGTAACCTGTGCCTAGCTGAAAAACTTGCGATCTTAAGCGGCGACAGGAAAACGATGCTAAATAAACGATCTGAAATAGTGAACACATGCCGCCACAGGAAAAAATTTAAATTAAAAAGTATCAGATTGGACGGTTCGTTGTAATTTGCGTGTTTTGTTCTTTTACTTTTGCCGTTTTTCTTTATCCTTTCTTTTCCGTCTATTTTCCCAACTTACCGTTTACCATATTAAGTATATACCTGTTCCCATTGTTACGTCACTATTACTCTCATACCAACCTCCACAGTTCTTAGTTACCCAGATGAGTTTACTGTTTGCAGGAGAACCAGCAGATTATTCTTTAGTATAGTTTCTGCTGGCTACCATACTATTACTATTTCTGATTACTCGCCCTGAATAACCGTAAGTAATACTGCATTCTCTGTTTGTTTTGGGTTCATTTTTCGTTTTTTTTGCAGAAATACCTGAGGAGCCTTAACGGCGAAACAGGCTGTAGTATTTTTGCTAATAAAGATATATATTAATTTGCTCTAACTGTTTTTGTTATTGAGCACTCTTAAATATTTTACCGAGTCTATTTATTTATTTAACTAACCCATCATATATTTCTAATTTTGACCATTTTTAAGGATTTATTGATCAGTAAAAGAAAATTAAAATTATCGTAAGATTTCAATTTTGCCTTCGGCAAACGCTGTTACTTTTGGTTAATATCACGAGTTTCTATTGTCTTCATTCAAAACAATAAACAGCAAAAATCGTTTAAGCTGACTAATGCAA